>VZTH01005516.1:247453-344530 GCA_013397815.1 Aleadryas rufinucha
GGGGGGCAGGGGTAGAGGAGAGAAGTGGAGAAAGATTGAAATATTTTGATAGAAGCTCATGTTTTGCTTTGAATCTCTTAAGTGTGGTTTTGAACATCTGTAGCATTTTGCTGCTCCTACAGTTAAGCAAGGAAATTTTGCAAGTATTTGGATGCTGTGTTGCTTTATTACTGGGTGCCCCAGTGTCACACTGAGCTGTGTGTTCTGAAAGCTTCAAAGAATGGTATTTTGTAGATGTTAAATGTCAGCAGCTGCTGGTGCACCCGGTACATGTGTTACTGTGAAGGAAGCAAACATCATCTGTTATGAACACACTCTTCCACTGGGAAGAACTTTGTTATCTCAGGAGATGTGTACATTGGATTTTCAGCTTCAGAATGGCGAAGAGAAAGGAAGACGTGAGAAAAATCTGCAAACAGATCATATCTGGGCCCAAGGACTGTTAAAGCAAAATGTTCTTTACTTACTGGACTTGAGGTTAAATGGTTTTCTTTTTTTTCTTTTTAAAGCCCTTTAGCAAGGCTGCTTTTTCCATCAGTGGACGACAACTTGCTTAAATTCCTGTATGATGACAACCAGCGTGTAGAGCCTGAATGGTATATTCCCATCATTCCCATGGTCTTAGTAAATGGAGCTGAAGGAATTGGCACCGGATGGGCATGCAAACTTCCAAACTATGATACCAGAGAGATTGTAAACAATGTCAGACGAATGCTGGATGGCCTAGATCCCCACCCAATGGTAAAAATAATAGTATATATTGGTAGCGTGTACTTACAAAATTAATTCCTTTCTCTCTAGAACTTCTTGGTTATTGAAACATCTGAGTTGGTTTGTCCCAGTCATTTTATATAGAAGCTTTGCTTGACTGTTGGGATGAGGCTGGGGAAGTTCACCTTGAAGCAAAAACATTGCTATTTGTATTTTTTGCAATTATTTTAGAGGACTTTTTGTTCAGCCTGCTGACTGTTACAAGTCTTACAGGGTAGTTGTGACATGGCAGTAGGGTAAAAAGTTGTATCACTCTTTCATTTTGAAGGTCCTACTTCAGTATCTGTAGGCAGAGGAGAAGATATTGCTGCTGTTCAAGAAAATCAGCAGCTTCTGAACTGCCTTTAGCTTATGTTTATTCAAAATTTCAGACTAAGTCCCAGAAGTGGTGTGAAAAAAATTGGGTAGGAAGAACCCATAATATCTGTGACCAAGAGATGATACAGTTGATGTAACCTTAATTTTACAACTGATAAAAATATTGCTGCTTGGCTGTGTTTACCAAGTCATAGAAGCAGAAACATCTTTTCTTCTCTATTTAGATCACAGTTCACTGAGTGCAATATCAATTTTCATTACGTAGTGACTTTCCTTTTGCAAATTCTTGGGAACAATGAGAATTTTTTTTTTAAATTAATGCAATCCATTGCCCTTCCTTTAGGACTCCTAGGCCTTCTGTGTAGTGTCACAGTCAATTGAAGCTCACTGTGGTTGAAAGAGGCAGTTCTGCCTCCATCTAGCTCCTTTCTGTATGCTGGTATGTGTTTGTGTCCGCATGGTAAGCTGGATAAGGAAATCAGTCCTGTTAAAAAAAATTCCTCAGCCCGTTAGTTACCATTTAACCTGGATGGGTTCCACTATCTTTGCCAAACAGCAGAAATGAAAAATGAAATGAAAAAAAATGAAAAAATGGCTAGGGGAGGTAGCACCATTTCTGTAAAGTTACTGTGAGACTGGGGTGTTAATCTGCTTTCTGTCATGCCTTATTTGTGCTTAGTGTTTTCTTTAAAAAAGAGGAAGAAAAAACTAAACAAAAGAATCAAAACAAAACCCCACCACCTCACTGGGTTCAGCGGCATCTTCTTAACAATTTTTCTACTCTGTGGACAGTAAGCTAATTGGTCCTGTCACTTGCATGTGTGTATTCTGGTTTTTTTCTGAAATATTTTTCCTGTGACTTCAGATTTTCACAGGCATGAGAGGTTTGTTGATGGATTAGTGCAATATATAGTGATAACTGTATGGAGTATGGGAAAAAAATATTTTTCTGACATTTTATTATAAAGATTATTACCACTTTGCTGGTTTTTCCAATTTCAGCTCCCAAACTACAAAAACTTCAAAGGAACCATTCAGGAACTTGGTCAAAATCAGTATGTAGTGAGTGGTGAAATATTTGTGGTGGACAGGAACACAGTAGAAATTACAGAGCTTCCTGTAAGAACATGGACCCAGGTAAGTAAAAGTGAAATACATTTAAATATAAACAAAAAACAGTGAAGAAATTCTCATTGAATTATTTAATCCTACGTCTCCATGAAATTCTAACACAATTTCTGATTATACAAACAAGAAAGGGAACATGGTTTCATTCTCCTGTGTGCTTTTGTAGAAGATGGTTTTCTGTTTGTGCCATCAGCTGACCATACTGGAAAGAATACCTGCTTCTCCTGCTGAATTCATAGTTAATCCACTCTACAGTAGCCTTTTCTGTCCTGGTTAGATGCCTCTTATGTTTGTGCTACTCTTGGCCTGCATTTTGCGGGTTATACTGGTTCTGGAAATTATAACTGGTATCAGATGGAATGCACAGAGCTTTTGAAGTTTATGTTGTTCAGTTGGTTTGCAGTTTTAAGGCATTTCAAGTGTTCCTGTTTTTTGCTGCCCTATTTTTAACAGGTGTACAAAGAACAGGTTCTAGAACCTATGCTGAATGGGACTGAGAAAACTCCAGCATTAATTTCTGACTATAAGGAATACCATACTGATACAACTGTGAAATTTGTTGTGAAGATGACAGAAGAAAAACTTGCACAGGCAGAAGCTGCTGGATTGCACAAAGTCTTTAAGCTTCAAACAAGTCTTACTTGTAATTCTATGGTAACTTTTTCATGTTTGGCTATCAGAATCCCTACTGTTGCTTGTTGTGAACTCAAATGTTTTTGTAGTATACTTTGGTTCTTGGTATTGAACAGTGCTTTGTGTATTTGAAATTGTTTGAATAGTAGAAAACTGTCATGATGACCAATATTAAGTCATAATGAATGATCAAATCCATTTTAGTCTTGATGAGTCTTTCAGATAAGACAGTCCTGGGGCAGTTGCCTTCCTGTAATTGAAAATTTCCTGTGCAGCTAACCAAAAGTGGTTAATGTAAAGTAGATCATGCAAATAACTTTCTGCCATATTATAATTAGATCTGAGTTTTAAACTTGAGACAAGTTACATTTTCAAAATTGCACTCTCTGCAGGACTGTTGCTCCTCTAATAGGAGTTAAATGATCCAATGTTTCCACCAGCATAAATCCAATTTTCAGTGGTAAGGTATAGCAAACACTGTTCTTAAGCTGCTGAAGACATAATAGTGCTGTAAACTACAAAGAATATGAAAAAATATAGATGTCTGTCTATTCTGAGAGGGATTTGAATGTAAGTTAATTTCTGCCAGAATATTTCCAAACATCCTGTCTTTACAGATAATGAAAAAACAGTTCTATTTTTTTTATAGCAGAGGCTACTTTCAGATATTATCGCAAAACACAAATATCATTACTGTTGCTATTGTTGTGTACATCAAAAGCTATGTGAAAATAGGTTAAAAATAAATTAAAGACCATAGAATTGGAAGAGGAAATAGGCCTTGCTCAACTAATTTTGTAGATTGTACTTGAAGAGCAAATCTGTCAAATGAGGGTGATGGTATTTCTCACACATTTAAACAACTGTAGGAACTACTGTGAGAATCTGTTGTCAGTTTTTCATTTCACAGATCACAAAATGTTTTGCAGCTGAATCCTGCATTTTCTGCCTGCCAAAATAAATCATAAGGGCTGCTTTCTGTACCTGTGTAGGAATTAATCTGCCCTAGTGTAAGCACCTTAAAAAGTTATGTGAGCTGGCCATTGTCCCCCACCTCCCAAATAGCTATTTTGGATAGATGAATTACCCCCTTGAGGGGTTTATTTCCTTCAGTTGACTATGGAGGGCACCGAGGATGACTGGTTCACCTATAAATGTCTAAACTGGAGATGTCAGAAGCCAGGCAGGATTGATTCCACCTATCAAGTAAAAATGATTTCTTACTTTGTGCTTGAACTTGAAGGATGGTACTTCTCACAGCTGAAAAGTGACAGATTTCACAGCTGAATTGAAAGATTATTAAGGATTTTTGAGCTTTTCAACTGTTATATTAAATAGTTGTGAATGATTAGTTGGTACTGAATTTGCGATTTAGTAAGTAGATAAAATTAGTCATTCAAGGGAATTCAGGCATATTTCTCTACATAGATGTCTTTTTGTTTGATTGTGCTACCATAAATCTCATCCTGAATCTACTTGTGAATAAAAATAAAGTCCATCCAGCTCTGTGCCGTGTAGCTCCACAGTGAGGTTTGAGTTCACACTCCTCGAAATATCACTTCTTGTATGCTGCTTTTTTATCTGCAATAGAACTGAACACTTACACAAAGGTAACAAAGTTTGAGTTACACAGCCTCTCTCAAGTATGTAATGTATCTTCTAGGTGCTGTTTGATCACATGGGCTGTTTGAAGAAGTACGAAACTGTGCAGGACATCTTGAAGGAGTTCTTTGATCTGCGATTACATTATTATAGCTTGCGCAAGGAGTGGCTCGTGGGAATGCTGGGAGCAGAATCCACCAAGCTGAACAACCAAGCTCGGTTCATCCTGGAGAAGATACAAGGAAAAATTACCATTGGTGAGTAAACAGAAGTTAGAATTGTTAACAGTGGGGGAAGATCTGGAAATTATTTAAGTATAGTAGAAAATACTTGCATGCAACGCATTTATTTTATCGACACTGATTTTCCTTCTTTTTTTTTTTCTCTCCTCCTCTGTGTTTGTGTGTGTCTTGTAGAGAACAGATCAAAAAGAGATTTGATTCAGATGTTGGTTCAGAGAGGTTATGAATCTGATCCAGTAAAAGCCTGGAAAGAAGCACAGGAAAAGGTAATAATCTAGATATAGTTGATGTTGTTACTGTTATAAATGATATTGCTTGTTTTCTAGTAGTCTAACTTAATTTATAATACACATAGCACTTTAAAAACATTATTCATTACTCCTTACTGGCTTCCATTTAAAAAAACCATTAAACTTACACCAAAAAAAATCACATAATATTGGTATTGTATATGGATAATTCTTAGAAAAAAACTAGATAATACAAGTCTGAAAAATGAGATTGCAGAGGATTGAATTTCTTAATGTACCCAAATCAAAACTGGCAACTTGATTTCTGACTGGCTGATACAGTCAGAAGTGCTGCATCAGTTACCCTCACATACACCTAATTACTAAATGTAATTATTTCTATATGACTTATTAATCATTTTTCTGTATAGAAACATGGATATTATAAAGCTGTGACTTTTAAATTTATTTTAGTAAATTTGACTGTGACCTTGACCTATATTTATTTCTGCTTTTTTTAAAACCAAGCAGTTCTTATTGTTCCAGAAGAGAGATGTGACAAGTTTAATTTCAAAACTACATACCCATTACTATGGGAAGATGGAACTACTTTGAAAAGCAGCTTTGAATTTCTGTCAGCCATCCCTTTTCTATGTCTTTGCCACTGCTCTAGCTATTTGTTTTCATTTCACATTTGTTTTGTATTTTTAATACTGTGGTTTAACGCTCTCAAATGATTTCTATTTTATAACAAGACTGTTATTTAGAGAAATTTTCATCTACTTTCAAACCTCAGTTTGTACATTTGGGGCTTTGATACGAGTGCTTATCCAAAGGACTGTGCTCATTTCTAAAGGAACAGATACACATGACTATCCAAAGGGCAAAGGTCTCAGCCCTCTGAGACAGGTGGGACAGCACCAATATCTGCAGCCAGCGGCATACAAGGCTCTAGCACAGGTCCCATTTGTTTTCTTAAATCAAATGATTGAATAATCCAGCTCTAGAAGGTCACAGGAACATGGCCTTTTGGAAAGGTCCAGAAAATGTTCAGGTTATTGAATCTGTGAGGGCACATCTTACTACTCTGATGGCACTTTGGAGCAGTGTTACAGTTCATGCACAGAGCTGAGATCACTAATACTTGCACTGGTGAATGTTTCACCTCAGGCAGCAGAAGAGGAGGACTCTCAGAATGCAAATGACGATGCTTCCTCTGCTTCTGGTGCAACCTCTGGTCCTGACTTCAACTACATCTTGAACATGTCCCTGTGGTCACTCACAAAAGAGAAGGTGGAAGAGCTGATTAAGCAGAGAGATTCCAAGGTTGGTACACCATGGAAGGCTTATTCTGAAATGACACAGTCATTGCTGATGTGCCTGTTGGGAATGCTCAATCTTCAGTGGCATTTGCTTTGGTTGTAACTTACATTCTCTATACTACTTTCATGTTTTAGGAGAGAGAACTAAATGACCTTAAAAGGAAATCTCCTTCAGATCTCTGGAAAGAAGATCTAGCGGCCTTTGTTGAAGAGCTTGAAGTATGTTTTACTTTACATGTATTTCTAAAACATGAAACTCACATTAATTTAATTAAATGCACTAACTAATAAAAATTACTAAACTTTAAGAAAAATAGTTTAAAAATACTACATTTTGATTCAAAAGCAGGTATATTTCACAATGTAATGGCAACTGGGAAATCAATATTGGATATCTGTGTTCCTGGTAGTGTTTCTCAGGGATTGTCTCTTGCATCTATCCAGTTTAATGTTTTTTTGAAGTCAGTGATGTTAAAAGAAAAATAACCAGGAGAAAGTTAGTTTTCAGATGACACAAAAAGTGTAGTTTTTAACCCTACAGGGTAATGAATTTACCAAGATTAAGTGGTCAGTGTTCCAGAACTGAAAAATGTGTTCCAATTCACGTGAGAATTAAGGGGAGACTTATGCTCTGTGTGAAAAGGAGTTGAATCTTAAATAATCATCACGTTCCGCTTTGTTCTCGTTAAAAAATAATGAGTTTCCCCCTTCTTGCCTCCCCTTGTTTGTTAGAAAGTAGAAGCACAGGAAAGAGAAGATGTTCTGGCTGGCATGGTTGGCAAACCAATAAAAGGCAAGGTTGGTAAACCCAAGATGAAGAAACTCCAGCTGGAAGAGACCATGCCATCACCATTTGGCAGAAGAATAGTTCCACAGATTACATCTGCCATGAAAGCTGATGCCAGCAGGAAATTGCTGAAAAAGAAAAAGGTAAACCAAAATGACTGCTACAGTTAAATTATTTATTATTTAGCTGGTGTATTTTTCTGCTCCGGTAGCATAAATCCAAATCGCCAGATCGTCGCTGGTGCTGTATTTGTACTGTTTTGCTGACCTGATGCATAAGAAATTTGTACTGGTTTTCTTTCACATTTGCAAGCCTCTTGTGGCTGCTTATTGTTCAGGTGTTTTTATTGAGATAACTTCTTTCCAAGACTGTTCAACAAATGTCAGTATACCAGTGTACATGCATTTATTATCATCTGCAAAACTATTCCAGTTCAATCTTGAAATGTAAAGGTGTAACTTATTTTATTTTATAATTTTAGGGTGAAACTGATTCTCTAGCAATAAAAATGGAATTTGATGAAGAGTTTGGTGGTGTGCCAGCTGAGGGTGGTGGGGATGACTCACTGAATGCATCAGCTGCAGCAGCTAAAACCCCTAAACCTAAGAGAGAGAAGAAGGAGCCTGGTAAGACCCTTGCACAGCCATAGTTAACCTTAGTTGTGTACACTTACTGGGCATCAAATGCATTTTTAACACAGAGTGAGAAGGGAACTACAATACAATAATCACTATTTCATCTGATTTTCTTTGCTAAAATGAAATATTTGAAAGTAGTCTGCTGAAATTTCTTTGTGTAAGCTACTTTCCTGGGGGTGGTGGATCTTACATTTTCTACATTCAAATTTTTTGAGGGATCTAAATCTTCGAATTAGTGTATAGAAAAATAGATTATTTTTACATAATGAAGCTAATTCTGTGCGAACTGAAATGTCTAGTTTGTGTGCTCTTTGACATTGAAGGACAGGGCACTCACCTTCAGCCCCCTCAGTCTGAATAATGGTATAGATTGTAGAACTTGATTAAATAAATGTATTTTTCTATTGACATATTCAGTCTTTCTGACTTTCAGAAAGTTATGGGTGCTATGGCGTGGCAGACGACCAGCGTTCAGTTTCCCATTTCCTCTGCTAGTGGGAATTTATTATTGCTGTTTGAGAAATACATAGTAACAGGGAGGCACCAACAAAAAAGAAAGCTGGAGCAGAAGAGGAGGTTTAAGTATGAGGGGGTTTATTTTTTCAAAAAAAGGAAAAAAACATGGTTGTGCAAATAATTATTCTGAGATAAGATCTGGTTTTAATCATTCAGGGCTTTATCCAGCCTGAATAGATTCACTGGGTACAGTTAGGACTGACTTGTCTACGTGCAGCTCAAATCTCCCACAGCCAGTGTTGAGCCAGAGCAAATTAGCCCAGCTTGACCTGAGCTTGCCCTGCAATTGACTGACCGCATGTTTACCCCCCTGCAATAGGATATCCTCTGCTTCCCACATTTGTTGTGTTTTTCCAATAACTGTTTTCTATCATGCTCTCTGAATAATGGAAAACTGCATGTTCCTTTTCTGGAAAATTCTAGCAACCTTTAAAGAAATGCAAGTTTGATGGCAAAGGAGATAAATCTTCAAATTAGAGACTTTCTGTTTTTCAGTCATAAAACAAATTTTTTTTGGCAGCAGCCAGTGAGGTTCTGTGTGAAATAATTTCATGTTAAATCTTTCTTCAGGGAGAAGAAAATTTACAACTTTTAAAGGAGAACTTTTTAAGAATAAAATTTATGCTAAATTTGTAAACAATTAGAAAAGATGAAAATATTTTTTACCCTGACTGTAGTAAATGCTTTTACTTTTGGCAGGTGCCAGGGTAAGAAGGACACCATCCTCTACAAAATCCAGTGCAAAAAAAGTGAAGAAACGAAACCCATGGTCAGATGATGAATCTAAGTCTGAAAGTGATTTAGAAGAAAATGAGCCCGTGATTATCCCAAGAGACTCTCTGCTTAGGAGAGCTGCAGGTAGCCAAGATTTTGTGAATTGTGTGTTGTGACTGAAAGTTTTCAACTACAAACCTACATTTTCCTTTGACCGTAGCCTTCTTTTAGGGCTTTATTTCCTACAGATAGCTTGCATTACATTTTCTTCACTGTGTGAAGAATACTCTTAATGTCAAGATCAGGAATTTAAGGATTGAAATGAATGATTTTGTAACTTAGATCAGAAATCTTTTCCCCTATTCTAAACACTAGAATAGAAATTACTCACAAAACTAGTGAATTATACAAGAAACAGACAATATTATTACAAACAAAAAAATTACTCTAATTATACTGCCAAATAAGGCCTAAAAGGCAAGTAAAAAATTACCAAAAAAATTCTTAACACTCCATGAAAACCAAGACTGAAAGTTTGGAAAATGTATAAGTATTTGATGGTTAAAAAAGCCCCACAGAGTTTCTGGAAAATTAGAAAGAAATGTTCAAATGGTGGATTCAAGTAAACTTCAATTGTAAGTGAAGGATTCTCATTCCTTACAAGTGCTGGTGCACACTGTCTCCGTAATGCCCTTAGCTGAAGGTGTCTGAGCAAGCCACAAGAGGTGTTGGATGTTTGCTAACATCTAAATTATTCTTTATTCTTTTCAGCCCTTTAATCTTCCAGGCTGAAACAAATGTATTATCCACCACTCTTTCGTCTTGTGTACTCTTGAGGCAGGGATTGTTCACTGACTTCCACTTTGGTTTGTATTTGTATCTGTATTATATAACATAAACAATTATCCTGAAATGTGTACGTTTGATTTTCTCAGCTGAGAGGCCCAAGTACACTTTTGACTTCTCAGAAGAAGAAGATGATGCCGATGATGATGATGATGCCAACAATAACAACGATTTGGATGAGCTCAAAGTTAAAGCCTCTCCAGTTACAAATGACAGAGAGGATGAGTTTGTTCCCTCAGACAGTTTAGAAAAAGATGAGTATGATTTCTCTCCAGCCAAATCAAAGCCATCTCCAGAGTAAGTACTGTAACTCAGCAGGATTTCTTTATTAATAATTGCTTCAATGCAGAAGTGTCTGAACAAAGCTGAGAAACATCAGCCTGTTATTACTCTACATGTAGCATGAAAAATAAAATGTGGAGGAATTCAAGTGTTTGTTATCTCAGCCTTGCAACTGACCTATGCAGGGGTGACTCATGATGTAAAAAAATAATATAATAATATACAAAAATAGTTACCATACACTGTCTGTAGTATCATCTGTTAAACTACTTTTTTCAAGATTCACTGTTTTCTGTCTTGTGCCACTGCAGTATAGAGAACTATTGAGAAAAATGTAATTCTGTTAATTTTAAATGCCTGAAGTTGTTGACTGGATGTCAGTTTTAGGGGTTTGACTGCTGCAAGCAGATACAAAAATGCTGGAAATGTTAAAACATGATTTGAATCTTACATGGATATTATGAGGTCCACGTACTTCAGTATGTGCTTCATGTAACTCATATAATTCCCCTTTTTTTTGCTTGTAAGTAGAAAAACATCTCAAGCCAAGAAAAATCAAGATTTTGGGAACATCTTCTCTTTCCCATCTTACTCTCAGAAGACAGATGATGGTGAGCTTGTTTTCACAGTTCCGTTTAATTTTTATAGCAACTGTTAATGGAGTATTTTGGGGAATGGGACACACAAACTTCACACAGTAGTTACAGGAGAAGGATGTCCACATTTATAGAGGGAAGAAGTGCAGGAAGTTCTGATGTTTAGGGGAACAAAGCATGTATCATAGGTAAGGAAGTTGCAGTACATCCATAGCTGTAGCATCACAAACACTTACTTGAGATTAATTTTTCCTGTAATTCATATTGAGGTAATTACTACATGCCATGAATGAATCTTATTCTAAACTTGCTCTGTGATTGTAGATACAACAAAATTGGACAGTGATGATGAGGATTCTGCTCCTGTTTTCTCATCATCTTTTGCCCCAAAACAGACAGAGAAAATTCCAAGTAAAACAGTAGCTGCTAAAAAGGGTATGTATAGAATTGGCCTGTAAGCCAATCCTTTTATTTATAAGTCTTCTTCACCTTTGTATTGTCTCTTCAGGCTTCAATGTGGGAGCTGCTTTTATTTATTTTGAATCAAACTCTGTGAAATTCAGCAATAGGGTGTGAACTTTCTCCAGATCCTTAATAATATTAATTTATTTCTTTCCACTGGCTACTTTATAGTGTCAAAACTTACTACTTTCCATGGAGGTGGTGTTCAGCCTTCATTTGGTGTAACTAATGGGAGGTTTTTAGCTTCTGGGGATAAGTAAAGTGGAGCATGACACCAGGAGGTGTGGAATATCCCTTGGGTCAGTGGGAGGCAGCTGTCCCATTTGTGTCCCCTCACCACTCCTTGTGCACCCCCAGCCCCCTTGCTGGTGTGAGAAGCAGAAACTCTGTGTCAGCAGCAACAAAATACCCCTGTATTGTGAACACTGTCTCCAGCCCAAATACAAAACAGTCCCACACTCCCTACTATGAAGAAAAAGAACTCTGTCCCAGCCAAAACCAGCACAGAAGGCTATCACTTTTTCCTCTCGAAACAGAGAATGAGAGGCTCTCCTCAGACTTCAGAGGTATAAATTCTTTCAATTATTAGTCAGCTTTTAGAACTGGCATCTTGCAGCATTTTTTCCATGTGATACTGTGGCCTTTGTTTTTTCTTCAAAAGAAGTTTTTGACCAACTTGCAGCTGAACTTAATTTATTCTTCTGTAAAAAAAGGTACCTCAAAGAAATGAATAAGAAAGCAGCCAGTTACAATAGTTAACTTACTCTCTTAAAAATGAGAAAAAAAAATCTCATGTTCTATATTAGGCACCAGTGAACTGCAGCATCTTTTCACCCTTTCCCCCATTGCCTCCCTATTTCTAATCTATTTCTTGATGCATTGTGTCTAATCTAATTTGTTAACAGTTCAAATCAGTGGATGCCTGAATACTTCTCAAACACTTCCAGTTGGTGGTAGAGTTCTCTAGTACAGTAAATAAATTGTTTACAGGAATAGCTGATAGAGATCTAATAATAGAGTAGTCTTTTTATAAAAAACTTCTGTACTGCAGCAAATGCAAGAGAGAACTCTATATGCAGTACCCAGGCATGGATGCAATTTAACATTCAGTCTTTCTCCCTCTCTGTTTTTTGAGGGTCTGAATATGGTGAGCTGTCATTAGCCTGAACTGAAACCTTAAAATACAGCAGTGATCTGTTCTGAGTTTCTGCTTAACCGGTATACACACAAAATAGGTATAAACAGGCTCTCTTTCAAGCAAGAGTTAAATTTTTGCCTCCAGAGTAGCCTTAGGGACAGTCTCCTTCTCAGTGCATGGCAACATGACAGGTTGCTTTCACCAGTTTTCATCACTTCTTTTCTGCCCAGATCAGACATGGCCACAGTTTCATGATCACAGTTGGACAGTCCAGTGACAGCCCAGCAGGTTTAGTTCATTGGTCATCTGGTACCCTTTTCGTAGTCTCTTTGATTCTAAGTCCATCTTCATGGACTTGGCAGCAGCCTCCTCAGAACCCATTTTTCTGGTAATGTAATATTCCATCCACTCACCCTCACACTGGGAGTGCTTATTGTGTGTGGATGAAATGATTGCTCCAGAGTTGTTTGATTTTCTGTGACTTCAGACTCCGATCAATTTGGGATGAAATCTCTTGACCTCTGGTGTTCACTACAGAGGATCAAGAGACTGCTGAACTTTTCCATGACTATTTGAGCTGTCTGTGGTTCTAGGGCTTTACAGTAAAGCCTAAGGGAAATCTGAAAAGGAAACTTACTTTTGATGAGAAGCAGCTGCTCACCTTGAACTGCCCAGCTGTTGAGATTCTAGCAGTGAGATGTATTCTTTGCATCACCTGCAGGGCTGATACCACACCTGGACTTCCTACTGAAAACTTGGCTTCTTGAGAGCCTGTGTGCATTGGTTGTGCTGCAGACTCTGTTTCCTGGCATGGTACCTGGTGGAGAGCTTGGCTGAGCTGATTTGCTGCCAAGAGACCCTTCACACTTGTGGAGCCATTGTTGCCTTTCCCTGATGTTAAAATCAGAGCCAAACACGGTTAAAAGGGAGAAGGGGTTTACCTCGGTATTTATGTAAGGATCCTTAAGGTGCACTCTCCGTGCGGGTGGAATGCGCTGAGCAGCACACACCGAAATGCACACACACAATACATCCCATATACAGTTACAGGCCTTGGGAATTAGCATATCTATCAAAGATTCCCCAATGAGAGGGTGGAGTGAACCCCTCATGCAAGGAACCTTCCCCCTGGATGGGCCTATCTTAGTTTACAGAATGTGTTCTGGAGAGGACCTTGGTGTCTGGGGCTTTCTGTCCCCCAACTGCGAGGCTTCCAGGATGTTTGGTCTCCTGGCTTAACAGAATATTGGGTCTATGCTAGTTATCAAACCTGAGGAGTTAAAATATGTGGGCTAAAAGCACTAAGAATACACAAACGCTATATAAAAGAGTATATTAACAGGGGTGTATAAAAAGGCAAAAAATCATCATGGCATCACCATTAGGGGTGTAATTTACGGTAGCGGATGAGATTCCCCCTGTATTTAGTGCAGAGGAAAGTGAGTGTTCTGGACACTATTCCTTTGGCCACCAGATAACAACTAGGAGGTTTGCTGTCCCTTGGACTCGGTGTTCTTCAGACAGACCACACAGGCTCTGTTCCAAGTGGAGAACAAATCCAGTGTCTGTGGCAGTGTGTCATACCTCTCCTTCTGCAGTGACTCTCCAGTGGTAGCAGTGCAAGGCATTGTAGCCAAAACGCTTGTGGAGACACTCTCTTGTTCTCCAAACATATTGCCCTGGTGATCCCATAACTGAAATTTGAGTTCTCACAAGCATCCACATTCCTGGTATCTGGAGTGTTTGTACATGTGTCTGTTTGAGACATTTGTGGCTGATAGAGGGAAGGTCAGGTGTGTATCTGAGGTTTCCGCAAGACTCACTCATCTATAAGCCTACAGAACACATGATCTGGTGATCTTAAGGGTCTTTTCTGACCTTAACGGTTCCATGATTCTATCCCTTGACATCCCCTGTGTGAACATTCCAATGACCAGCTTTTAAAGACAGTCAGATTAGTTGTGTAGCACTGATTGGAATTCTCTAGGAAATGCAGAATGTTCCCTTCCTTTCCTTTCTGCTTTTTCTGAAGTTCCTTTTCACTGAGATTGACAGAAAGCAATGTCCCAGAGACAGAGGCACTGCCTCCCAAACTCCTGCAGGAATCCTGGGGAAAGCTGTCCCGAAGTGGTACCACCCTGAAGGCAAAAATGTCACAAGCAGCTGGATTTGTAAACACTGTAATGTATCCAGACACATTCAAAGTATCCAACCTGGACAACTTCTGTTGCTGCTTTAGCTACTTGTTACCTGTATTGTACTCAAAAAGATGAAACAGTATTCAGTCAAGGACACTGGCATTTACTGGGTGCACCGATCCATCTCAGAGCAGGCCACAGGAAACCTGTTTATTCCACACAGTTCTAGCATAAAAGCTGAAGTATGTTTTCCCCAAGTGCAGAAATCACTCATGTTGTTTTTTAATGTCTGCCATTTATGCTGTAATTGGAATATCTAATACAATTAATACGTCCAACCAGTATGTGAATTTAACATGTTTAGTATCTCTTAACTTCCAACAGCAAAACTAGATGCGCCCCCTAAGCCTAAAAGAGCCCCCAAGGCCAAGAAGGTGGAAACTGTAAACTCTGACTCAGATTCAGAATTCGGCATTCCAAAGAAGACAGCAGCACCCAAAGGTAGGAGTCACACCTGGACTCTCTGGAGCACAGGGCTCACAATTATTGTAAGAACACACGGAGTTTTTAGTACATTGAGCACTGGTAGATTACTCAGCCATGAGCCTGTCCTGTGACAAATACAGTGTATTTACAGTGACCCCTTGGCAAACAATGTGGGAACTTTTTATCTGACCTTCACTGTTGGGAATGCACTTAATATTTTCTTTGATCTCAGCTCTTTCCAAGCCAGTAAAATTCTGGTAGTAATTGTAGTAAGTGGCAGTTCCTGGGTTTTTAAACCCAGTTTTTGGTATCCCAGTTCTCTGAGTCCTCACAACACAGCACAGCAAGCAGTGTAATTGGAGGAGTCTGTAAAGGATGCACCAGTGTTGATGGTTGAGGTTAACAGTAAATTTACTAAATAAGCAAAGGTGAATTAATGCTGTGTAATCAGTGCAGAAGGTGACCAAGGACTTGTAGTTCTTCAGCAGTGTAGAAGTTATCTGATCTCATGAAGTTTGTCCCTGTCTTGAACTGACAGCTTGAGCTGTCAGGGTGAACAGTGACTGTGGAAGAAGCAGAAAAGATTTAAAACTGAGATAATAAAAAATACTGTATTATACTGCTGTTGTGAAGAAGCTTGAGTAGTACACTAGGTTTGAACTTAACATGTAGACATACTAAAGTAATTTCACTAGGGGGTTTTTCAGTTTGATGAAGTCTGGAGTTTATTTTAAAAAAAACAACAAAACAAAGTTAACTCATAATCTCTCACCTAGGAAAAGGCAGAGGGGCAAAGAAAAGGAAAGCATCTGGTTCAGAAAATGAAGGTGAATACAACCCTGGGAAGAAAACACCCAAATCCACACCAAGCAAGGTCAGTTCCATCTATGCTCTCTTCTCCTTGTAAAAAGAACATCATGGATTACTTTACAAGTTCTTATTCTAAGTTGCTAATCTGGTAATGGGGGCTGAGTTGTCATTGGAAATCAGATGCTAGAGAGGTGAGGTTTTTTTTCAATTCTGAATATTAAAATGGAAAATGTACAAAGCATCACAACTGATTTGTCTTTTCTTTTCTAAAGAAATCCAAGAAGGCCGCTTTTGACCAGGATTCTGATGTGGAAATCTTCCAGTCAGGCTTTGCCTCCGAAACTGCCCCAAAGCCACGGACAGGCCGGGCTAGAAAAGAAGTTAAATATTTTGCAGAGTCTGATGAAGATGATGATTTTGATATGTTTAATTAAGTGCCCAAAGAGCACAAAAATGTTTTCCAACAAGTATCTTGTGTTGTCCTTTTGTCCCCTCTGTCGCAAACTTTTGTACATTTGACTTATTTTATGTGATAACGTAATTGATGGTTTTTATTATTGTGTGTAGGCATTTTAACATTTTGTTCTTACACCTACAGTTTTATGCTCTTTTTTACTCATTGAAATGTCATGTATTTGTCTGACTGGCTTGTAGAGATGTTCTAGACAGCTGTGCTAAAGCACATTTTAATTGTCATGGTTGCAAACAGCAAACCTGCTTTTTGAAATGAAGTTTAAACATTAAAAAATGGAAAACTACTCTGTGTGTGTATGTGGAAAATTTGGACTAGAGGGACTACTTCTACACAGTTTTTAAAATAAATATATTTTATTCTTTGCCAGGAGACTCCATGGAAAAAGGTAAACAGTATATGAACATAGAAAGCATTGTTAAACAATCTCAATGTACAAACAGAGCCAGTGAAAGTACATCACAGACTTGCTAGAATATATAAAAAAAAAAAAATCCACTAGTGCTTTAAATGAAACCTAAGAAACTGACACTTTAAATCTGTTAACCATTCTACCACAGTTTTCGCTCTGCTTCATGGTGATTTAACAAGGCCAAGAAGGCAGAGTCTCTCCTTGTGTTTCTGGAAGTCCTAGCTGTACTTCCCTAGCACCTGGAAGGCTGGATAACCCAGCTGATTCCTGGCAGTTGATTCTTCTTAAGGAAATACCCTGGACTCAGTGATTCAAAAGCTCTAAGTGAGTCTGCTGGTTATCATCCCATGAAGTTTCCCTAATGGCTTGTGAACAAGTAAACAAAAACATGGTAACACTGAAAAGTGTTTCTGCCTTGGAGGCTATAGCATTGCTGTCGAAATGGAGCAGGTAATTGTGGAGCTAGGTCACCAGCCAGCTAAGAAACCACTTCTTTAAATTTTAAAGTGACATTCACAGTGGAACAAATGACATCTGAATAACTGATCTGGCAGTTAATGCTGATACCGATACCTCTTCTGCTGGGGCAGTGATGTTTTGTATACTTTTTACAAGGAAGGAGATGCAAACTGAGGGCAGCAAGGACAAGTTTTCATATTTCAACTAAATCAGACGGTCCTTTCAACTTCCTTCTCTGGATGTGTACAGTAGTCCATGTCCTGTGGTTGGTGTCTTGATCGTTTTAGGTATGAGAGACAAAAGGAAAGCACCAAACATCCAGTATGGAGAGTACAGCCATACATTTGTATGTACAAAGTCATCAGAAATGCAACCAGAATTTGAAGACTGAGATCTGTCTTGTCACCATGCAATATTGAGTGTTCAGAGAAGAAAACAGAAGCTTAACTATTTTTTTTTTTTGCATGAAATGGCTGATTTAAAGTTTCAAAAGTTTGCATTTTCTAGTTTTAAGAGTTTAAACAGCAAGGAGTATATATCGATACATATGAAAATTTCTTGGTCCTTGTTGAGTTTATCTATATATATATACATATATAGATATATATTAAGTCCAGAAACTAAGCAGCAGTAAAAATGTTTTTCTTGCTTTTCATCCCTGTACATAAGGTATTAGGAATGTCTGAAGTAGCTGGAAAATGTCTTATTCCACCATAGGGGATTGACTGACACTGCTGTTATCCACTGAACTAGGTGAGATACTGGGACTGTGTTCTGCAGTATTTCCATTTGAGGTTGGTGTCAGTGGTTCATGTCCTTCAGAGTTCTCCAACATTTCCTGAATAAGAGGTGGCATGGATCCAGGAATTTCCATTTTCAGTGTAATGACACGTTCTGCACCTTTAAAAAGAAAACACAAAATCCTTTCCATGAGCATGATTCATACAATTTCCTTTCTGTTAGCATTTCAGTAGTAACTTCAGGGTGTATTTTGCTCATGGATTTGGTGTCTCCTATACTTCTTGCATACAAATGTGTGTGAGTGAAGAGAAAGGAGTTAGGTGAGTGCTCCTTAACAAATTAATTCAAACCTATGACATAGCAATTGATACTTCAATACAGGTAAATTGGATGAGCTGCCTATTTCCAAAGAAGGAACCAAAATGGTATTAAATTATACTGAAAAATTAAATTAGGTTGTGTTCATGTAGATGTCTTTATAAACTGGAATAACATTTAGTCTTTATTCTGTACTGGATCTGCAAAGAATGACAAAAATTCTATGGTGAATAGGTGAGGTGAATCCTGCAAGAGAACTGCAGTGATCTAAGTCAAAAATGTTTTTTTCCCATAGAGAAAACTGTGAAATAAGATGCAGAATTTAACAAACAATTACTTTATAAAAGAACACATTCAGGCAAAAGGGTACTTTTTGGGGGGGAAGCTGCCTTCTCTGCTCTTCAGGCATCTTCTCTTGTGCTAATGAACCACCAAAGTGTGCAGGAGCCCCGAGCACTGCTCAGCTCTGCCTTGGCTGAGGCTGTGTTGGGCCTGTCATGTGTAATAGGCATCTGTATGCAGAAGGGGCTCTGCAGGTGAGTCCACACAGGATTAAACAAAATTACTGCATCAGTCATGACCACTCAGACTGGGAGCCAACAACAACTGGTTTAGAGAGGAAGAAAAGCCCAATACAAAGTCTCAGTGGGTGGTCAGCAGGCAGGGACACAGCACGAGCACAGCACAGACACAGCAGCCAAGGCCCTGCCGGACACTGGGCAGGCAGCGCTGAGGGAACTGTGCATCAAGCAATTTAGAGCCATAAACTTCAGCATTTGTGTTGCTCAGGATTCTTGATCATCTTAAAATTGGAGTCCAATGGAAGAGGAACCTGTGTTTTTTAAACAAGAAGAACCCAAAAAAAAAATAACAGAGAAAATTGCTTGGTTATTGATGAACCATTCCAGAAGAGCGATCCTTTGGAAATACTCTGCTTATCCATGCTGCTGCAGTGGAGATGCTGGAGAGAGCACTGGTCACTCCAGATTGGGAAGCAGCATTTAAATGTTTATGCCTTACATGAGGATGATCAAAAAAATCATTTACAAAGGCCATGATTGACTTTCCAAGTGAATGCTGATTTAAAAGTCTCTTAAATAACTGTAATGGGAAAGATATTAATGCAGAATGATGCTGAGAGCTTCTCTGAAAACCAGCTGTAGTCAGAGCTGTGCTGATGAACTGAATTCAGCCATGTTAAACATCTCCTTTCCACTGTTACGTCTGGTGCAGTGAAATGTTTGTGTGGTCATTCAGCGCAGAGCCAGAGAAATTTTTCAGGTTTTGCAAACTTCCAATTTAATCAGGGGATAAGAGAACTCAGAAGATGAGAAGAACTCAGAACTGCCTTGCTTCAGTCCCACAAACACTGCACGTTTTAGCTACAATACTTCTAATGCCAAAGGAGACACTCTCAGTGTTTGGGATTCACGCTTTCTTTGGTGATTGCTTTCAGGGATCAGGTACCATACAAAGTCATCGTCTAATGTACATCTTTTCAATTGAAACTCCAGACATCCCCACCCCTCCAGGGCACCACCATCCTTTGGTATGATTTAGTTCTACTATGAAACATTAACGATATAATTAAAGTTAAATACTTATGTCAGAATGAAAAGAAGCCTTTCTTGTGAATTGAATTTAAAGAGACAGGAGTTGTGTTTGAGGAGCAGGAAGGCTCCGGTAAAGAATCAGGGAAGTGGAAATGAATTTCCCACAAACATGAACAGCGGAACAAAAGGGCTCCCCTAAATGCTTTTATAGCTCAATACTGCTCTAAGTTTATTTTGTAGATTCAGTTGGATGGTGCTTGCTTTACTTGAGGGTAAACTGCAAGCTTTAGATAACCTGTAAGTGGTTCCTTTTTAGGATACTTTTGCTTCCAGCTCTGGTGTTTCCCTTCCAAGTTACTTCTTTTGGTTCTAATCAATCCAATTAAATTGCTCACTTCTTTTTATAACGATAGCTATAACTTAATCTTTTAACTTGGATTTATATTGTTTAAAGTGGAGCAGTTAAGGTTTAAATTTAAAACAAGTGTATTTAGCTGAGTGAATTACCTACTGGGTTTTTTCCCCAAGTCTTTCCCCAAACCATGTCAAATGAAATCTTCCCAAAAGCATAAATCCAACCTACACAGGTACCTGTACATACGAGCTCGTGTGCTTGCTTATCTATAGGGGTAGCAAATCTGTTGCTGAGTAAGCAGAGTAAGAAGGTGGAACTGCATCAACCACCATAAGAATAAGAATTGTTGCACTTCAGCCTCTGTTTTCAGACTGGTGCATCGGGGAACCTGTTCTGATCAAATGAAAGCATTCAGCTACACCTGTGCTTTAGAGAATGTGTGTGACAGTGCTTAGACTGTATGTACTGCACAGGATCAATCCAGCACATACAAGACTGCATAAAATGTTAAAACTGATCCATGTTTAAGCATGGTTAATTTGGATTAGAGGGGCTGAATCTCCAAAATGCAGGATCAAATCAGCTCTAATCTCCAATACTCAGAGCACAGTTCAGGGGGAATTTTTGGTTGCTCAAGTGTTTTCTGCAGTCTGTAACCAGACTGTTTTTTAAAAGCCATTGGTGATCCAAAGCACATGTTGATCTGAACCCCCTTGCAAACATTAACAAAGATTTTGTCTTGTCCTAAAATGACTAACAAAGACTTCATGCTAATGATTTTCTAAGCCACTTGCACCTACAACATCTTTTTCACTGTCAGTTGCATGGAGAATGGAGCACCGTGTATGTTCAAAGCAAAACCAATTTCAAAGCAGGAATTAGGTAAAGAAGCTGGGAAGAGGAAGGTCACAAGGAGCTTTCTTAGACGTGTTAGAAAAATAACAACCCAGGTGATGAGGCCAGTTCCTCTGAAATGCAGCACTGCCACTCCTGCTGAGTTACTGAGAGACACTGTACCTTTTGCACTGATGCTACGAAGATCCGTGATTTTCATTAAGATCTTTGGGAACATATGAGGCTTGTTGGGTCGTCTCTTTCGGATATAAATTTTCAGTGCTTCAAGCAAGGGTTCCTGAAGCTTATCCACTTTCATTGGTTCTTCAAGGTCCTGGCGATCTGTAAAGTATCATATCACTCATATGATTTTAAATATTTATTTTTTAAAGTAACTCCAAATCACAGAAGCTCCTCCATGTTCTTGATTAGAAATCCATGAATTTCATTTTGCTCTCCACCAAATAATGCACACTCTGTATTGAGCATTCCATAGGAAGAGGATAAACCATGGCTTTCTGAAACTTGGATTAATTTTTTTCCTTGTTGACTGGAAAGGATTGTCATTTGGGTGGTCAAGAATTACCAGTTTGCTCCTGTACCTCCCTTTCCAAGAGAAAAGCACCTTGCTGCAAACGATATTTTGGAATTAATTTTATATGTGTCAGTGATAGGCTACCCAGGTACCCACAGAGACTACAGCTATTTCTCATTACCACTGCTACAGTAAAGTGAGTTACCATCAGGAATCAGCAGATGGCAGTGCTGGCTTGAGTGACAACAAATGCCACCCCTCTACACCAGTCACATATCAATGACATCTAGGAGCCCATCAATGCTTTTAATGAGTTAGGGTTAGACACACATAAAATCGGAATGATTTTGTACTAAAGGGCCACTGCCAACAAAGACTGACTCTTGTTTTTCAAACATTCACTAGTAGCACCTATTCAACAAAATGGTCCAGCTAAACAAGGTGTGTTTCTATTGCTAATCCAGATTTTGCCAAGGAGGAGAGAGACCAAGTAATTAAACTAACAGAAATTTACAGAAGATTTTGGAAATTATCTGAGACTTCAATTTTTGTATTTTAAACCCATGATTTTACTTGACAATCACCCTTTCAAGTTGCCTTCAGCCCCAGTTTGGAAGTATAACACATTTTTTTGCTGAAGTTATCACCAATGACTTCCATGTGACTGTAACCAATGCAGATGCACACAATTATATTTATGAGAAAAAGCTGTGTAATTGGGCATCTTGCTGTAAGAAAGCTCATTCATGCAGATATCCATACACTGCTTAGCAAAAATGCAGCAGGACCAGGTGATCTCCAGAGGTCCTTTCCAACTCCAACCACTCCGTGAGGTATCTCAATGCCCTTTGTCAGGCGAACAATAGGACTGGTTTCTTGACAGAATGATTTCATTAATTTTTTTCAAATTATCAGTAATAAAACCAGTAACTATCACCAGTGCAAAACAAACCTTTAGCAGTATGTAGTTTGTATAATAAATATCATAATGTTACAAAAATATATATATATATAGTTATATGTGTAAGTAAAGGAAAGCAAAACAAGTAGAACATAAATGAAGACATGATCAGGTCTGTCCTTTCGAAATGCATCAGAGTTCATGCTGTACGATACCTCCACAGATTAGGCAGATGGCACTAAGGAGACCTGTTTCCGTATCATCCATTTCCAAAGGCAGGAGCTGGTTGGCAAATGTGAACACGAGATCAGTCAGTGGGCCAAATCCGGCATTGTGCATCTGAGTTCGGTTTAGGGTAAGGCCATCTGAAAAGGTCATGGTGTCTTGTTCCGGTGTGTATCTTGTGCAAATTCTAAGGATCTGTGGGGAAAAAAAGAAAAATGGAATCTGAAGAATTTAATCCATGAGAGGTTTGTTGCATTTTCTCGGTATGGCGAATGACTCCGTGGAACATCTTGGCCATGCGAGAACAATCTGAAAACAAACTCCAGTTTGTGCAGTTCTAGTAGCACAAAAACTCTCAGGTACAACATAACTATACTCTATTGACTATGTGTATTTCTTGTAACAAACCTAAGAACAGAAATTTCCCCCTAGTTACGAAATAATCAAAACTTCGGACCAACTCTCACCACTCACGTCACCAACATGACAGTGATATCCACAAAAACAGGTCTTTAGTCTGCCACTCACACCTAACTATAAAATGAGATTGATCTGATGAACTGCTGATCTGATCCAACAAAATCCTGAAAGCATGTCACCTCTTTGAACAAATGCATATCTCATTGATTTTGGGGATCAGTTTTGCATGGCAGCACTTCCTTGGGCTGTGTCTTTGGCAAGGACAACGTTGGTCTGTTGTAGCTTGTGGGAGCGAGTGTGGACAGCTGTGAGCTGCTGAAGAGGCAAAATTTTGGGGTGCTTTCCCCTCTTCTGCAAGAGCAGACAGGCAAACACTGCTATGGGGACAAAGCCCTCCACCTCCCCAGCAGCTGCAGTAGGGTCTCCTTGGGGCACTGCTCGCTTTGTCAGCCTGGGAGCTCACACTCCTTGGAATATCAAATTTTGCACCTCCAAATGGCAGCACACAGGACTACTGGCAGCCCAGCTAGTGGCCTGAGGAGTTGGCCCAGCTTTTCTTTTATGGTGATTGTTCCAGATTTGCTGGAACACCAAACCTCCTGACCAGCCTGCTGGCTCCCAGCCTTCCTCCGGGCTCTGGCGCATCCCCCTGCGGAGCCCCAGCGGTGGCAGACCCTGCCTGCCTGATGCAAAGCTGCTGACAGCGTCATTCATTCCTGCGCGCCCAGGCAGTGTTGGCTTTGGCAAGTTCGCCTGTAAGCCGACAGCCACCCAGTGCTGACCCCACATGAAAGAGCCCTCGAGGGGAGGATGGAGATTCACACCTCTAACTGGACACGGAGGAATGCAAAACACATGAATAAAACACCGAGGATGCTCTACATTTTGTTAGTAAATGCCTCTGGGGTAAGGGCAGCGTCAAGAGCGCTGTCACAGCGGAGGTGGCAGTGCGGCCAGAGAGATGGAGTGTGTGCGTGAACGCTTCTGCCTCTCGGAGCAAACCCAGGATGAGTCCCAGGATAGACTCTTTGTGGCACAGGACCATTTGTACAGCTGCAATTCATGAACACAGCCTTAAGGACCAAATAGAGATGTCCATCATGTTGACATATTCCTGTTATTTTTTTATCAATGCTTAATGTTTAAAATAATCAAGAGGTGAGAGAGGGCTTATCCCTAAACTAAACTGAACTAAAACCCTGCCGAAGTCAGGCTGATTAGCTGAGCTAAGACTACAGCTGTGTTTTTTCAGGGCTTGACTGTATTTATTTTCCATCATACTTGGTTTTAAAGATACAACACAAAAGATTTACATGACTATAAGAGAGCACTGGGAGAATGTAATTACTCCTGTAGCTGCCGAGGCTCTGAGTCAGAGGCTCTAGCACATGGCAGCTGACCAGTCTGGGCTTGGTTCTCCCACTTTCATCTTTGCCTGCCAACACTGCTCCAAATAAGCAGGGAGGAGAATGAGGAGAACACGGTCTGTAAGACACCTATAGGGAAGCTTTTATTCTCTTCTTCAGTTCCTTGGTAAGAGACTTAATAGGGTGTATTTCCACAGATGGATCTTCAACTATTTTCTATCTCAGCAATAATCTTATCTCACATTCTGGGTATACACTGAAGCACTGAAACTTTGTGTGGTTGGACAGGCATGTTTCACATTCCCCAAATTACAGTAAGTTCTCGAAATTACTTAAATCATAGACCAAGAGAGGCACAAATACAAACACACAGCACATGAATTCCTCAGTGACCACAAATTCCCATAATATATGTCATCTTAAGAGGCTGCTGGTTGCTAGGTTTTATGTAGTAGCCAATGTATTGTTCAGGATCATTAAAAAAATTAACATTATAAAGCACAGCACCCTGTCAGTACGAGGCAGCATCTTTACCACATTCGGAACTGCCAGTAACCACTGGCCATGATCTCCCCTGAAGTTCACTGTAGGTTGCTCTTTTAAATCATTAAAAGATTGTATAGAAAGGAGAAGAAGCATAGAGCATATCTGGTGTTCAAGAAAACAAAGGTTCAAAAGCTGCATAATTATCGTGACAGCCAAGCTTGGTTTGCTTCTCTAGTGGGATGCAAGAGGAACTGGAGTGCAGCTCTTCCCACCTGAGGCCTGCAGAGACAGCAGCTTCCAGTAAGGGCGCATGGCCAGCG
The DNA here is from genome assembly GCA_013397815.1 of Aleadryas rufinucha. Classification (NCBI taxonomy): domain Eukaryota; kingdom Metazoa; phylum Chordata; class Aves; order Passeriformes; genus Aleadryas; species Aleadryas rufinucha. The sequence continues at coordinate 272,511 of VZTH01005516.1, forward strand.
ATGATCAGGTATCCAACTTTGGGAGGAACAAGGCTCTGTACTTCTCACTTGGTACTGCTTTTCCCTTAGCTCAGCTGGGAATAAAGGCAGCCCCTTTGATTCCAGTGCTATTTCAATTGGTAAGCCTTAGCAAGGAGAGTTCCTCCCTCCACAGCCTCAGGACTCCCTTCCCTACAAATTAGCAGAGCAGGATTGGGAGCTTAATTGGGCAATGCCGTGGTGTTTTCCCCAGGCTGCCTGCAGCTTCCCCAGCAGCTGCCCAAGCAGGGCTGGCAGATATGGATCCCTCAGATCCTCCCTCAGAGGGCAGGTCTGGACACTGGCTGCCGCACGACCCAGAGATCCCTGCCCAGAGGGACTGGGGTGCCCTGGAGTGATCATCCCCAACATCCCAGAGGCTGAACACACACCTGCCACCATACACCAGGCTGCTGGCTCCCTCGCAGCAAAGCTCCCTGTGCTTGTTCCCCAGTGCCACAAGCCCCACTGAGTTTGGGGGTGCATGCTAGGAGTGCTCAGCAAAGAGACCCCCAGGGCTAATGCAGAGGAAGAACTTCCAGGCTGGATCCTCATCAGGAACAAATTTGGGGTGAGGTTACTCAGCCTCAAGCCAGCCCCTGTGTGCATGCACAGAAAGGGACCTGCAGGGGTCCTGCAAAATTTATAATTAAAACATAAAGTCATGTAGGATTAAGCTACTTCCAGGCAGCAAGTAGGACAGGTTTTTGTTGAAGGCTGCTTTCAGGCCTCCATACCCCAAGGGCTGCACCAGCCGTCAACTGGAGGAGCCTGCAGCGGCTCCACTGGGCACTGGCACAGCTGAAAATCAACTATGTGTTTTCAGCAATGCACTTAGCTTGACTGCAGCCATCAGGACTCAGGTTTCCTCTGCATTCCTTTGACATTATCCCACAACACGCTGTTATTAAACTCCAAGACAGATCACTTGAAATAGTGTTTTTCTTTTTTTTTTTTTTTTAATTTCTGTCCTTCATCAAGATCTGTGAAATGCCATGGATATTGCTGATCGCTGCTAAACCATTCTTGGGCAAACTTCCAGTGTCAAAGAGAAGCTGATTTCAAGCTCATACTCACTGAAGAACATATGGGAAACATCAGCACTTCAAAATAAGAAATCATGGTATCTTTCTCCATTTTAAACTGAACTCCTGATGTCCTCAATGTTGTTTAGATTTTGCAACCAAGCCAAGTATTTTAGTTGTCACTCTGCTCCTAAATGCCACTTGCAGCCATAAATACGGTTCTTCCTCATTATTAAAGGGCCCTTTGTTTTAAGGAATATTTATATATTAAAGCATTAGGGATTCTTATGAGCCCACCACAAAGTACAAAGCAAAAACCCTGCCAGAGGCACGAAACCAAGGTCAGCCAGAAAGCTGCATTTATAACATTGTTGCTACCATAGAATTGTTACTCATTTTAAACAGACTAGGTAGGGCAAGCCAGGCCTATTTTTTAAGAAATCCTATGGTTAGAGACTAGCTGCCTCACCTGGCCGGGACAGTTCCCTCAGAGGAGAAACCCAGGCAGGTGACTCTGAAGCAATGATGCCCCATGGCACTGCCAAACCCCATCAGCACGGGTTGTTCCACACACACAGATTCCTTCCTGGCATTAACGCACAGGGGTTTACAACAGAAAGCAAAAATTACATCATTAAGGATTAGCATTCAAGGACTTCTCAGGTTTTTATCCATTGGATTTAAGACAGACTGGATTCTGGACTCCTTCCACATTTGTCTTGCCAGAGCTCAGCGAGGCTGAGGATGCTTGGCCACTGCTGGGCCAGTGTACCAGCAGACAGAAGCACTCACTTTTACAAGGGTTATTGACTGAATTTTAGTAATATTTATCCCTAAAACTTTTGGCACCAGACAAGAAATAAATTCCACAATCCTCAGTTGGCGCCTTGAGCTGCGTCAAGAAGCTTGATGTTATTTCCCTTCCAGAGTTAGTGTTTGTTTGTATATAAAACAATTCTCTGGCCCATACCCATCGGAGTTTACTGAGCTCCTGGCACCATTTCCTTTGTCAGCCTGTTTAAGAGGGGCTTAAGCATCCACAGCCACAGGAACTAATTGAGCAGAGACCTCGGCAGGGTCTATAAAGGCTTAAGACTTGCCAGAGCTGAAGGGCAGGTGGGCAATGAAGCTGGGGTCCTGCTGGCAGGGAAGCCTGGCCACCCTACCTGGGAGCCGCACACTGCTCTTCCCGTGTGCTTTGGCTCTGGGAACACGTCCAGGGCATGGCAGAGCAGCAGGATCACAAGGACACACTGCTGAGGCTCACAGCCCTGCTCAGCAGAGCTCACACAGCAGCCACTGGGTGCTCGGTGCAGCGGGAGGGGGAACAGCGCTCGCTCTGTGTCTCAAGGCACAACAAAATGAAACGTTTGAAACACTCATAACTAGGACAACTGGCTTGTTGAGGGGGGTGGAAATATGTGCTATTAAAACTGCTCCAGTACTGATGTTCAGCTTAAATAAAGATAGAGAGCGGCACTGCAATTCCGATTATGTGCAGGTGATGCAGGTTTAATGGATACAGCATTTTACAGGCAGCGCGTGCACTACGCATTACTGTGTCATGGTAGTTATCCCATTTTCTTTTTAAGCAGCACATAAAATAGTCACATAAAGTTTGTGTAAATGTCACACAGGAAAGTTAGGACTATTTGCCATGCCATATCTGTTCCGGGTTTTGGACAAGCCTCAGCTCCTCCCAGCTGCGGGCTCCTATGGCATTCGCTATGCCCTGCTCACTCAGATGTGTCACCTTCTCTGTCTTTGTGAAAAATTAAAAAGAGAATGAGCAGGTGATCAGGAATGACAGGCCTCAATAAAGTTTACAACTGGAGCTTGAAGGTTGCCAGTGGCCACAAAGTAGCGAATCGTATTAAAGAATCAACCTTTTCTATCCATTAATTAGTTGAAATAAAGTCACCATTTACCACCTGCTTCATACTCTTTTTCTAATCTGGCAACTAGGCTTTTATTTAATCACTTTGATCAAAGTGTGTTTATCAAGGCCTTTCAGATAAAACCCCTACCAAAAAGGCTCCCTTCAATTTTTGAGCTGGTGTTGGCAATAATAGCACTGAGTGGAGCTGCTGTGGGGACCCTGTGCAACAGGGGCTGTGCATGTTCCCAGGACAAGCTCCCACTGCCCACCCCAACAAAGAGCACCAGGAGCTTGCAGGATTACAGAATTAGGGTATTTGTTATCCAGCAGCTATGGAGACAGCGCATGGCACAAACAAACGGGGTGGCAGCTTAAGGGCTAAAGTTTTAGGGGTAAAGAATTTGGATGTGCACATTCTTGCTGGATTTCAGATTCCTGGCTCCTCCCCGCCCTTTTTAGGTAGTTTCTGTATTAACTATTTGTTACAGGTTACAGCAGCACAGCACAAAGCAGTTCCCATCCCCTGCTGTTGGCAGAACACACTCTAGGCAACGCTGCGGTTTTTTGAGCACCATCTGCCTCTCGTGTAAGGGGAACGTAACAGAGTCTTATCAGGACAGAGCTGGTGATGACAGGCGTGCAATTGGTAACGAATGGCCCTGCCCCACGGAGGGACACTCTCAGTAACAATGAGATGGCTGAGTCTGAATGAGTGCCTGGATTAAGGGAACAACAAGAGGTGACTCTCAAGCACGGCAGGGCAATCTCAACCTTCCCTTTTTCTATAGGCCAAAGAATGATACCCCTTCCCCTCTCCTACCCCTCTTCCTCCTTCATCAATGTCCTCTTGATGCGATTCTTCCCAACAGCTTTTGACAAAACAAGAGGAAAAGGTCACAGCAGTTAACGTCCTCCTCAATATGATCCTGTTTGAAGCAATGCACTTTTAGAAATTCCAAGATTAATTACTTCAACTTCGACTTCCTCAGTTTAAACTCCTGTGTCATGACAAAAAATATATCTATAGTAGCCATCCTAACAGGTGCTTCTTGACTGGCCGTGCTTGGCTCAATGAGGACCTGAAGGTTTGTGCTCAGAACAAAACATTTAAAATATGTTTACATTGAACGTACTGTTTTACTGCGAGTTATTGCTACAACCAATAATACGAAGCCACTATTTGCCTGAAGACCTCTAAGGTCTTGATAAAGAAATGCTGAGATCCCAGAGGGCTCCTCTGAAGGTCAGCATGACAGAAAACAACCAGAGACAAAGGGAGGGAAGACAGCTTGCCTTGACATAGTGGCAAGGCAAGGTCTGGAGAAAAACTCCCTGCCCATCTGCATAGTTCCCTCCTGCAGGTTGTACATTTGCCTCTTTAAAATTGAATTACCTTCAGCTAAAATCTGTACCGAGTCCATTACATCGGCCACTTCCACAGATACGTGCAGTACTGGAGAAAGCAGGGGGATGTGAGTGCCAGAGGCTTGCACCAGACAGGCTCCAGGCACACCAGTTTCCCCTCTAAAACCTGCAAAACACTAACTCTGAAGACTTGTGTCTTGTTCCTTAAACTCCCTCATGACCACAGGTACAGCACATTCCTAAGGCATTATACAGTGGACTGTCTCTCTAGGTATCCTTTATGCAGAGGATTATGTTTTGGAGGGAGGAGGAAGGATGAAGGAGGAAGGAAGGAGAAACAGGTCTCTCTTCAGTGTTAACAGTAAAGAAAATTTTCCAAAGTTACACATGCCACAATACCAAAATGTGCCCTTTTTACTGAAACCCACAAAGTGTAAGGACTTATTTTGAAAAGTATGCTCATCCCTCTCAACACACCTCTGTAGGTGTGCTGGAGTCATCTTCTGACTGCACCAGACTACCCAGTAAGTCCAATTTTACAACAATAAGGTCAGGGCTGTGTTTCACCCCCCTCTTCCTGTCAATTACAATAAAAAGAAGAATAGAAAACACATTAGTAGGAGAACAATGGTGTTAAAAATACATACCAGTATATCCAGGCAGGCTGCTTTGAGTAGAGTTATTTGGTCTGCAATGGTCAAACTTGTAAAGCCCGGCAATCGCTTTGCAAATTCCACTATTTTAATAATGCACTTCGTTGCAAGTTCACTGAATTTGTCCCAAAGCCCAAGGTCCAGTCGAACCCGATGATCTGCGCTGGAGTTCTGGAAAGAAAGACAGAAGGCACCATAAATCAACAACGTCCCTTTCAGTAAATGGTTTTCAAGGGAAGGAAACAACAACCACGTTTTCCTTCCAGAAGTACTTTCTATTAACATTCCAGGCATTTTCTGCAGCTTGCTGTTGGGATGATGCTGGTTTTAAACTTGGATTAATTGCCTGAAAATTCCTTGGATATTTCTCTGTTACTTATGATTGCAGAGGCCATCTGTACAAGGAATACAAATGAACTTAAACATTTCCAAATGCCACCCTCATTATTCTTCCCTGCCATTATATAATAAGTGCATTGAGAAAGATAATTTACACTTGTACCCCAGAAAATATAAATGAACAGTGGAACAAGAATATTGGGTCCTCATCTGGAAAAAGCAGCACAATATTTGGAACATAGTTTCACATACTTAAGGTCTTAGAAAATTAGTTCTGCCTAATTTCTCCGCTCTGTGGCTCTGCCACAGCTTTCTGAAGCTACAGTCTCCCATGACTTACAGAGCATTTATTTACATGATGTTAAGGAAAACGCTATGTGCCTTGATGAATGCTATGTGCTCATTTGATGGTGCATCCAACATACACCCCACTGTTGGAAGTGTAACAAGGACATACTGATGGCGTATTTCAGAGACTGTTTCCATATATTCACCTATCTCAATCAGAATGTCCATCATTTTCTAGAGTGCATAGGAAACTAGTGTTTGTGATCAAACTCACATTTTCACACACTTGGAACAACCACTTAAACCTTGAAAAAGCTGAACGTGTCAGCCAAGAACCGTTTGACTCAAAATCTGCTGTGACCCATTTGACGCCAGCTCACCAACACTGGGTGACATGAGCAGACCTGGTGAGTGCATTCCAATCCACCCACGATTCCCATAAAGTGACAAGAAACAGGTAATGATGGAGCTCTGAAATATCCAAAGCTCCTCTCCTCCTGCCCTCACACGCAGTGTATTGCTAGCATTTGATCCAATGCTATTTAGGATGCAGCCAGTGTGATGGTGTCCCCCAATCCCCTATTTCATGAGCCACCAAATTTAGTGTGCACTGCAGCTGCCTTCAGCATCTGGGTGATCTCCTCTTCATTGCAGGAGGAATTTTACCTATAAAAATATGCTCAGGCTTTCTCCCCGGCTGCAGAGGAAGCCAACATGATCAGCTGCCTCAGTCTTAGCTGGTTGAAGTTAAAATGTTAAATTAACTTTAAAATTAAAGTTAAATGAGCAGAGTCTCAACCTAAAAGTCTAACAGACATGGCAGATTAAATAGCCATCAAAAAGCATTCAAATTACACAGATCACACTTCCTTGGAGGAAACATTTCCAGTGAGCCTGCCACCACCACTGCTGATGGTGGGGACCTCCACCTCCTTGAAAACCAGTGAAGCCATTATCTTGTCAGCTTTCTTTGGTTCATGGGAAGGACACAGGACTGGAATAGGTTGGTGAGGGAATGTGGAGTGAGCTCAGCTTGGCTGTGATGCTCTGGACCCCATCCCAGTGCTGCCTTCAGAGAACACCACCACCCACCATCAGTCTTGAAGGGGAAAGTCCTGACAGGTCCCCAGGGCACCACCAGCCTGACATTCACCCTCACTTGGAACAGGGTGGAGATGTGAGCCAGGAATATTTACAATAGGCCCCAACTGCAAAAAATAAACGCTAACCATGCTGAGCAGTCCAAAGGAGCATATGTGCTCCTTCCTGCTACCCCTCTCTTTAGGAGATGATTAATTAATTTCATCATTTCTATTTGAATTTTATTCTGGAAACTTCCTCTATTTTGTTTTGGGGTTTTTTTTAATGACAGAAGAAAGATAGAAGAAAATGTCTTCGTAATGCTAAACCTAAAGAATTGCCTTCAAAATGGTCCAAAACTAATGGGTTAATAGTCATTGTAATACCCTTTGAAACATTTCTTTCGGCTACTGGAGTATGCATCCTTCAGATTTATTTTATTTCATCCTCAAGGACCTTGGTGAAATACAGTACATTGGAGGAAAAATAAGATCAAGATGTGCAGTCATTCAGGCTGTAATTAAATTTAATAGGCAGTTTATCCAGTTCATGGAAAGATGGCATAGCAGAGAGCTACACAAAGCAGAGCCTAAAGAAGGAAATCATTTTACAATAGGGTATCCATCTGGAAAAAAAGACGTTGCATGAAACCAGCAAGTGTGAACGAAATCTTCATCAGTATCATATGAGGTTACTTTATCATGCTGCAGTGCCAGCAACGGGAAGTTTGACGTGTCTTCTATTAGGAGTAATGCACAGCCATCATAACAAATGTAAATCCAACTCTCTATTATGCAAACTGAAGAGAAGGGACAGTTAATAAAATACAAAATAACCAGGTGTTTTATTATGCCAGGTGCCAGATCCCTCAGCATTGGAGCTAATGTGGTTTACATATTATCTTTGAGATGCTACAAATGGAAAGAGTTTTAACATTCTATCTGTTAATGAATGTTGACACAAATGTCACAGGAAAAGGAGCTGGATTTTTAGCAGCATTTTTCAGTTTCTAAAACCCAAAACTGATTCAATATCAATGTATACATTGAACAACAAAACATCGGGTTAAAACAATGCAGAATAGAAACAGAAACTCTGATTAAATTTGCCTGGAGATCTCCTCTATCCATGCTGTGAAAAAGATGCAGACGCTATGACTTTTCCTGAATATTTTACTGAAGCGGGTTTTTAGGTGTCTTTTCCAGGAGCAGTCTCGCATGTTTTTCAGGCCTATGCACCAGTGCACATATGGTGGAACAATACCGTAATACACCCTAGTGGCATCTTTATCAGTGAAAAAGCCAAACCTTGCTATGAAATCCAATTAAACAGCCATTTTTGCCTCATAAATTGATCCCATTTTTTCCATCATTTTTGTTTTTTCATTGCAGGCTGCTCTGTATCCACATTAACAATACGGGATGAGGTACTCATAGAAACATACACAGCAGCAGAACCCCTACTGTCTTTAAAATCCACTTTACAAAGGAAACAAGGCTCACAGGGGCACTCTGCCCTAATCAGGAACACTCATGATGCCTCTTTCATAAAAGGAGCAACGCACTCCAGCTCTGGCGAGTTCACCAAGGACCATGGCACATGTCTCTGCTCAGTATCAGGAGACACACATATATTATATAAATATAAATATAAATATAAATATAAATATAAATATAAATATAAATATAAATATAAATATAAATATAAATATAAATATAAATAAATATAAATATAAATATAAATATAAATATAAATATAAATATAAATATAAATATAAACATAAATATTTCTCTGCAATGGCACAGAGCAATAGCTGTATAACTTCTAAGCCCAGCACTTATAAAGAACAAAATGCTGCCAAGATGTGGAACCTCTTCACTTCCAGCCAGACAAGAGCAACCCAGTAGAATCTGCAGCAAGGGTCTGCAGAGCCCCAAAACTGTTTCTGTTTTATCCTCCCTTTATCACAAGGTTGGATGTAACACAGCTGTAGACTTACAAATAATATCACTCTCAAGGGACAAGCAGCATAGTTACACTCAATTATACTATAAAGTATGACATCTCCAGAGAAATTACTCAGGCACTCTCTTACCTGGATGACAATAATAAACCAGATCTGTTTATGATGGACTTTTGAAATCCATTACATTTAAACAGCTTGCTGATTCTCATCATTGGAAGACCTGTACTTGTCACTGCCCACCAAACGCAACTGTTAAGTCAAATGACCCAGGGAATTTAATAAAAATGCTATTCTCCCATTATTTTAAGTAAACTTCTATTAACTATGCAAAGTATGGGGCCACTTTTTCTTTTTAAAGAGAACATGGATATAAAAAAAACATCATTGAAAATGCTTCTCCACAACCGTTTTTAACAGGTAACACACAATGGAGGCAGGGGGCAGGGGGAAATCACCATGTAACCTTTCTCTCTGGGAAATGCAGGCTGCAGTGCTCAAGAGTGAGAGGAGCCAGATACACAAGCCAAATGCCTGAACAGATTTTTTTTTTTACTATATCTCCATAAGGTCTTTTTTACTTTACACTCTTAAAATTCTTTGCTCTATTTAGCAACAAACAAAATCTTTTAAAACAGTCTGAATGATCATGTAACTGAAGGCACACGGGGCTGCTCTTGCAGAACAGTTTCTTCCATCCACCATCCCTGTCAGTACACAACTGCAAGGCTCAAAAAAAATTCAAGGGAATCCACATTGGTTAGAAACACTCACTTCTCACCCCTCACTTAGAGAATTAAATTAAAAACTCGAAGGTTATAAAAGCAGTCTGTGTGGTCTGTAGTGTGAGCATGCCACACTTCATGACTGAAAGCACACAGAACTACACATAAAAGCAGGACTGGGGGCAATCTTCTACCTGGACTAGATTGTTACTATCAAGAAAAGCAGAGTGGCATAGGCTTCTAGCTCCCCTTGGACTCAGCACTTAGGAAAAGGGCTGTGTGCTCCTTTGTTTTTTGATTTCTGGTCTCTACTTCAAGTGTCTCAGATTGTTGCTGGAGCTCTGCCATTTGGTCAGCAGCTGGTGGTGGAGTCCAAGCACCGGAGCTGTCCTCCTGTGACCAGCACAGACAGCTTCCATATTCCAGATCCTCCTGTATCCTCAGCACTGCAGAAAGGCTTCTCTCCTGCCACTGGGCTGATGGGCAGCTAGAGGGGAAGATGACCCTTACTCCAACCCTAGTGCTACTCTGTCCTTCCCACATGAGCTCTTGACACTGAAGTCCTACATAAAATGCTGGAGTGGCTGCCAGACCTTACCTAGAAGAGAGATTTAAACACCGCATTTCACACACAGACTATGAGAATGCAATAAGAAGACAGTATTTAGCATCACTGCTATTTGTTTTGGTGCAGCTTTTGAAGGAAACTGCATCAGTCTCAAAGGTTCAAGGTAAGCCAAAAGTAACTCTTTTGGTATAATTTTGTTATTGCAGCTTGTATGGTACCAAAGCACGACAAAGCAGGAGGAAGCTCAGCCGCGTGCAGCAGTCCACCACTGTGGACTTCCAACAGACCAAAGCTAAAAGCAAGGAATCTCCTTCCCCGAGCTGTCCCATTGGGCCTGAGATATGAATAACCAATATCCAGCCTCAGAGTGTGGTCAGCTCATGGCTACTTGTGCTCCATAGACAGACCAGATTCATCTGTTCACTACTGAGATCCAGGTGCTCTCAGTAAGGGCTCTGAAATTCCAACAAGGACATACACTCACCATGGGGTTCAGACGGAACCTAAGGATGAAGGCATCAGCAGTGGGTGTGATATGCAACAAGACCCTCTCCAATTTCATCCACTTGTATCATTTCAAGAGCTAAAATATTAATGATACTTCAGCATCCAATACCTAATGCAAGTGTAGAGGTGCCAAGGTTTATCTTTCAGCCCTCCAGGATCTTTGGCAATTACCAGGATGCAGTACCATCCCACCAGCTGCAGTGCCCTCTGCTAACTCCGAGGTAATGTGGAAGTATGTACCAACATGTTCCTTCTGGGAAGGACCAGAGAAGCATGTGGAGGACAGACTCCTTCCCCAGTACTAACCAGTCTACATGGGGCTCAGAATTAAATGTGAAAAGTGTTTGTGAAAATACTTTCAGTGACATGAAAAACATGCCTTCTTCTAACATCACACCGTATGTGTTTGCTTTTCTTGCACTTTAATACCAAGTCTTACACCTAGACCTCAGTTTTGAGCCTTGCACTTTGTTTTGTATATAGATTAAAATGACATAAACCAGTACCCTGCTTGCTAAAACAGTGCATATTGATGGCACACAGGAATTTGCCTACATCACTCTGAGAAATTTAATATTTGTTTCAATAGCAGAAAATGTACTCAAAACACAGAGCAATCCAGTGACAGAAGTATTTCAGCTGGCCTCTGGGGATTGGGTCCCAGATCTCCATCTGGGGCTGGAGGGCAAGGACCGTGGAGGTAGCTGTCTCCTTGGCCCAGCCATGTCACTCCTGAACTCCAGCTCTCAGCAATGAGAACACATGCTTGACTACCTCAGGACGTTTTGCATGTCTCCCTCTTAAACAGCCAGTACTGCTGCAATCAACAGCAGGCCCAGACCCAGTAGAGTCATTCCTCCATTGATAAGGCTCTAAACATTACCTAACAGTTATTTTTTTACCACCTCTTTTATTACTGGATTTGCAAACTTTACATTGAATTTTCTTTAATCAATTAGTATCACTGAGCTTCCCTGTATTTAGCAATATGTATATGTATAGAAGAAAAATTATTTCCCTGACTCATCTCTAGAGAAATTCCCATAGTACTGAGCTTCTTGATGGGGGGGCTGATTTTTCATTTCTAAAAGCAGCAGAAGTTTTTGCTGCTATGTGATATTTTGGTAGACTGGGAAAGGATGTGTAATTTTTGGGGTTGTCATGTGCAGAGCCAGGAGGTGAACTCAATGATCCTTGTGGGTCCCTTCCAACTCAGGATATTCTATGATTCTAGGAATAAACTGCAAATGAGCATTTTGGAAACTGTTTTACTTAAACATTTCATATTTTCCTTGACCTTGGTAGCTTTGGGACTATCACCAGTAATCCAGCAGCATTTAAGAACTCCCTACACCTGCGAAGTTGTAATCCGCTGACGCACGAGCACAGATCACGTCTTTGGAAGCCAACAAATTTCTAATGAATGATGGAATGTAACTGACTCATGGTCTCGGAGCTGGTCATTTGGCTGGATTAATCCTCCAGGAGTCTCTCGCGATGCCGCTAAGCAGCGCTCACATCTAAGTGCAATTTCTCTCCCCAGCAGGCAGCGTTTGCATGCACATCTCTCTTCTGTCCTGGCTAAGGAGGTGCAAAGAGTGCATCTACTACTCCATCTATTTAAAATGTCCAGAGCCTCCAAAATTCACATCATCCAGGCATATCCAGAACGCTATGTGCCTCAAACCATACTCACTGTAGTGTATTTTCCCAGCTGGCAGAGCGAGGGGAAGGTTTCCTGATGAGCTTTTCGGATCTTCTCAGTGAGATCATCTAACTCTGCTGTCATTTCATAGCTTTCTGTGGACTCCTGCTTTGAAGGCTCCTTCTTCTTTTTGTTCCTATCATTTCTGACAGCTGTAAGAAAAGCAGAGATACAGATGACCTGGGTTTATTCAGCTCAATCTATGTTGCTTTTGCTGTTCTATTTTTAAAAATGCCGTTATTTTGAACATACATTATTTTAGGTGAATATAAAGAGAACATTACTTCCAGCTTACTTATTTAAAAACAACTTAAGAACTAAATGTAATGAGCAGTGATGAAACCAAACTTCCACAGGGGTTTGTTGTGGGTGTGCCATCACACTCCTATAGTATCTCCCTTCCATGAAAGTCTACTGCAACTTCATATGCACAGTGTCTCAGTAACTTTGTGAGGTGGGATTTTTTCACTGTAGCACTACAGCTGTGCATGGTGGATGGTGAAGTCCTCTGCAGTGACGCAGTCACTATTTTATTGGATGTGAACAACACTAAAAAAAGACAGCAACTTTCTTCTTAAGTACCTCAGCATGGAAGATAAAGCCCCATACCAATACAAATTCCACCAAACAAAAGTTATTTAAAAGGAAAGTTAAATGTGAAAACAGCAAACGAAAGAAGATGAAACACATAAAACCCAAGTTCTGAAGATCAAAGGAGAAGCACAAATACTTGAAAGAGTAAAAATGGCAGTGAAGCTATCTAAAGTTGCTTGCCATCTGCTTCTGCACTCAGATCAGCCTTCTACCTTCCCCCGGCTGTGGGGGATTACTGGAAATATGCATCATGCGCACTCGCGCTGTAATTGATTTCCCACATATTTGTGTTTTGTAATAAAATATGACAGCTGCTCCATCACCATGCTGCTCTTTGTTCTTTTAATGAAAATAGCTTAATTTTACAAAACGTGCCCAGGAGATAAGTCCATGTCCACAGTATTGCCAGTAATTGTGAATTTTATCAAGAGGCTTGCTGTTAGCTAAAGCTAACGTCTTAAGTGTAACCAGATGCATAAGGCTTTACAACAAAGCCAAGCAAAATCAATCCCTTTCCCCAAAGACTCCATGTCAATATTAAACACCCTGAAGACTAAATGTTACTGGATAAATAAAACCAATCCTAACATTGTTAGTATTCAAAACCTCATGATATTTAAAACAAGGCCCTAAACTCACAGGGTGTGGCTGGTGGGTTTGGCACATGTGAGCATGGCCAGGGATTTTGGATGGCCAAGGATCTGCTGATTCTTGTTTGTACTGTCCTGCCCCACAAAGTGCATCTATCCATGCTGTAGGGAGGGAAGCAGAGCTACCTCTGTGCCAGCTCTTTTTCCCTGTGGGTTCCCCAGACCCATCTCCACATCTTCTGTGGTTGCTTCCTACATGCCAGTGAACCACAAATAATCACAAAGAGCAGAAAAAATAGTGGGCTGGGAAAGCATCAGAGTCAGGGGCATCTACAGAAATAACATACTGTGTGTAATAGAAAACAAGGAGTAGAGATATGGGGAATATAGTTTCTCCTTCATGAGGCCATTAGGCACATAGTCCATGCAATGTATGGCTCTGGTTTTCTCACTAAAGGTCTGACTTTGCAACTGAGAGAACTCTGATGCCAATCATTCACATTTTAAGCATGAATTTGACTTAACTGTGCGACAGACCTGCACTGAAGTCAGTGATGTGCTTGGCTGGATCAGGGCTGGGATGCTGAGCACCCCACTGGATTAAAGCCTAACCTTGAACACCATCAATTTTGCTGTTTGGAGAACACAGACCCAAAGGAGGCCAGCAAGAGCGGACCAAAAATGTTATTCCTTGCAAAGGTACAAAGCTACCAGTGTAGTCAGATTTAGGGGGATAGACTGGATCGCCGCCGCTTCCTTGTACAAGTTTTCCCTTCAAGCAAATGCTGTGATTTGTTTGCTGGACCCCAGGGTAGAGCACAAGCACCACGTTTGGCACTGAAAAAACATTCAGGACCCAGAGGTACGTCTTGAGCGCTGCAAACTGCCGCTGCACTTCAGAAATAAATCCTAATCACTGCTGTACTTGGGAGATAAAAGAGTTCCCTAGAAAATTCTGTAAACTCCCACACAACCGTAAAGAGCAATAAACCTTCGTCACAAAGCCCCACTTACTTGTAGCTCTACAAGCTGATTGACAAATTTGCCAAGCAGGAAGTCTCAGCAACTACTTCCCTCAACAGCTTTGAACTCCCCATGGAAGATGAACACATTAGTTAGGCCAGGCTTCGAAGTAGGTGCCAAGGGCTCCCAGAGACCAGGAGATCACTCTGGCAAGAACCCTGCCATGCTCCTTTGCTACCCCAGCACTGCTCCTTCTGCAGCTGTACCTGAAGTCCCTTTCCCTCCAAAGGCCACCACAGGAATAGCTGCTGATCAACCCTCATCACCAAATTGGCCCAGCTCTGTTCTCTTTCTTTTTTGGTGCAAATCAAAGGGTAGAAAGGGGAGAAGTAACACATCCTGAAAATTAAAAAAAAGCTTTTGTTCCTCATTAACTTTCTTGTATGATTCTGATAGCTTTTATAGTAATAATAAAACCAGAATAATATATATCTTCCTGCTTTATTCATTAAGGCTGCATCAGACATGTCAGTGTTTCTATATTCCCTGTAAGATAATGGATTAAAGTGCTGACGTATAACACCCAAGCTCCAAAAATATAAAGCATTTCAATAACACTGAACTATTGGGCAGATTTAACTACAGCCATAATTCAACACGAAGAAAAAAAAAAAAAAAAGAGTGAGAGAAAGAGCTTGAGACAACACTATGTTTAAAAGAGTTAAATAAAAACATATAAACACACACACATTTACGCAGTAAATTTAAAAACCATCACTGCTCTGGGAACAGGAACTGTTACACCACATGTGGGAAGGGTTTTGGATTACAGCTTATGCTTATATTACATAAATCACACCTTTTGGTATCTTGATCTTTACATGCATATGATCACATCAATCCCCAATGCAATTCCACTGCCTTCTAATGATGATACGCCGGTGATGAATCTGTGTCACACTTAACGCTGCCGTAGAAAACTCAGGTTATGAATTTCATTACTTGCGCACTAAATTCTGACTTGATGGCTGCATTAATTAGGAGCTCCCAACAGGGGACAGTATGGAAGCTCTCTTGCCCTATGAGAACTCCGGGAAGTTAAAAAACCTTAAAGAAAAATAAATGAGGTGGTGGTGTGGGGAAGGAGAATGAAAAAAGGTGTATCTTGATACGTGAGGAAGCCAGGTCTTGGCGTGTCTCAGAAGGCTGAGCGACACACGCCCACACCTGCGCACGTCTGCTCCAATCCATCTTCCTGTGACAGCTTCCCCGTCCCCTTGACACACACGCCAGGACTTGTACTTCCACACCCAGAAACCTCCAGGCAGCCACAGCAGGGTTTGCAAGCTGGCAAAGGTACTTTCTGTTACCTTAAGAACCAGCCCCTACCTTTGAATGTTCAGCCTCCTCCCTGATGGCAGAGGCGCAGAACATCACCTCTTGTCCGGCTCAGTCTGTTCTCACCCCAGGTTTGCCATTGCTTTTTCCTTAGCCTCAGATACACTTTCCCTCTTCTGCTTGAAGTGATGGACAAGGCACAAAAGTTGCATGAGGGTCAGATGTATTTTTCAAGGAAAGCAGGGTCTGCTGTAGATGGAACTAAGTAAAGGGAAGACACAAGCAGCTTCTCTTGGAGAACTCCAGTGCTCTCATTTAGTAACCTCGCAGCAATTCTCCTGCCTGAGTGGGGTCATTTCAAGCATGTCCTAATGCAGGGAATTATCCAGTCTTAAACACAAGCCCCTCAGGTCCACCAAACTTAGCCACTGCTTGGCCTAAGAATAGTATGGGATCCAGCCCATGAGATTCAGATAGTTTCTAGACAATCAGGTAAAATCACTGAATAGTGACTATTTGTACATCCATTTGTCAAAGGTGGCACAAATGTGTCCAAGGGAGAAGAACTTGCCACTCGCAATGCAATTTTTCCTATTATTTGCACAACCCGTGCTTCCGCAGATATCCAGAAGATATGCAGACAGCTCCTTTCGTGTATTATAATGATTAATCAGCTATAAATTCATTATTTGAAATGCTATCACTGCAGTTTTGCCTCTTAGAGATCCCCGTGACCTTTGAAGAGCTCTGTGTACTAGTTAGCTGGTTTTGTTCCTGTAGCAACAACTACTAGTGCTTCCAGTCAGTTCGCATTCCTGTAAAACCACACTTCTCTTGTCCCCAAATATTTTGGAAGTTACTCGTTAAGCTAACAAACCTCAAAAGCACCGTAAAGCACACAGAGCAAGTCAGTAATTGCACAGCACTGGGCACAAGGTCAGTTTGCTAAAAGACTCATTTTGTTTGTAAAACCCAATGAGAAGAGAAGCGGGAGGTGAACTGAGGTAGGAACGCTGCAGACCTGCCAGTTCTCCCTTCTGGGCAGAGGCTTGCTGTCCCGTCTGTCCTCCTGCTCCTTGGGAAGCCACCTGTCCCTGTGTGAATGCCAGGCAGCCTGGGCAGGCCGATGGTGCCACGTGCGGCTGTGGGGCCGACGCTCAGCACTGCAGCTGGGAAATCCAGGAGCACCAAGCTGTTTGTTAGGGTGGAAACCCGTAAACATTGCACAGCTCCTCCACACTCTTGCTTCTCCAACTCCAGAGGCAGCTGATAAAAAATTTCTAATTCTGGCAGAAGTTAGCAGCTGTGAACAATTTCAGTCAAATATTTCAGTCAAATAAGCAAAATGCTTACCTACTGCCAATGCCAAGTTTGCTCCATCAGGGTAAAAATGCCTAACATATACCACGCAGTACTCTTCAACAAACTGTGCTAATGGTATGGAATGGCAGTCCATAAGGATGTCTGTCCCAACAGTCACCTTGGAAAATCTCAGACCAAGGGAGACTTAGCAACCCTGATGCTGCTGCTGCTGAGCTAGGCTCTCTGACCCAGTGGTCAAAAGCAGCACCCAGCTGTGCATCCCAGGCAGCTCCCAAGCCCAGGAACTGGTAGAAGAAAGCACAGAGATGAGGGAACTCAAGGAGATTGAGTTTCCCATCTCCAACATAAGTAAAGGAACAAAATAATCATCTTGAAAGCAGCACAATCACACTCGACAAACTAACGAGCCATCAATTCAGGACAGTGAGACTCCTGTTCATGTTAACAGCAGTGCAATTGCAAGCCAAACATACTAAAATATGCAGAATGCCAGGTAGTTATAAATAGATCATTTTCCTAGGTCGTGATTTCCAGATGAAATAATGTTTTCTTTTAGGCAAAACAGCTCAGTCTTAAAAAAAGCCAGGAGACTATTTTAAAACAAATTTCCATGCCAAAACTTGGCTTTGACATATGGAGAACGATTGTAGACAGAGCCCATTTCAAACACAAACCTCTCATTTCTAATGGACAAAGCCAATAACAAGTACACAGTTGTGTAAGGGGCTTACAAAACCAAAACACATTGAAACCTGCATATTTTGTAGCTGATTCTGAGAAATCAACCATGTCAGCTGTTGGATAACAATCGCCAGAAGAAAACATCTCAAATTAAGTGAGATAGTATCTCTCTACAGACACATATCAAAATTAACAGGGAGCACAGAGAAACAATCATGGAAGACATTTCATAAGCACCTGGCACGCTATCATTTTTCCCCAGGCACAGAGCAAGCACATATATTACAGAATTCAAGCCCGCCCTGGGTTTCCTATTGAGAAATAACATTCAGCTATGGCAAACCTGCCCCAGCCAACACGCCAGAAACCTCAGTTCAACCACAGGGGAACACAGCACAGATCCAGAGGACATTGTCCTGTCGCCTGCCTTCATGTACACTGACCCTTCCAGCCACTTGTGGTATTTTTTTTTTTTTTTTGAGGAAGGTGAATCTGAACTCTGCCTTGCAGCTTTGTATTATTCATTACATAATTCCTATGTTTTATTAGAAATATGATCTATTATAACCTTGAATACGGTAACTTAAATGACATTGAAAATTAGATTATTCTGATTATTAGAGAAGTGAGAAAGGTACTAAACATTTGTAAGGCTGATAATCAATCAGTGTATCCATGTGAGTGCAATAAAAATCAATCAGGAGCTAGTGCGTTTAAATCTAATTTTTTAAGCATGACATTTTCTTCTGAGTTTCTTTTTCAAATGTCACCCTCTTCTACAACAGTGATTGATTCTATCCCCAGGGACAGTTAACTCCAACTGTTTTATTCATTGCGCTGAGCTCTTGTATCCACAGTCTTTTCTAAATATCAAATTAATGACAACAATAATATTTTCATCAAAATGTGAAATTCAGAAATAGGCATTCACGGAATCAAAACAGCAAGAAGCTCGGCAGTACATTTAAATTGCTTCAAATACCAGGGACCTTTTAACTAGCAAGCAGTGCACTTTATTTAACACAGAAAATGGTGGAATTTTGTGTCCCTCCCATTCTCTTTTTCCTCCCATAAAAGAGAAGGCCAAAGATTTGCTTGTTTAAAACATAATTCATTTAGAAATGTTTCAGTAGTGAACAATGAATCACTGGCTATAGGGAGTCTGTGAGTAATTACCTATGCCTTCAAAATAACCTTATTAGGCTATTGTAAGTATAGGGGAGACCTTTGATACCTATAGCCTAAGGGCCTCTATTTTTCCATTCATGCACAGGGGATTTATATGGTTATATCCTGACGAAAGCAACACATCTCCCATTTATGTGTGAGGATAACTGCGGGGTTAATATATCAAGAGCTGAGTTATAAGAACAGGTTTCATTATATGAATGAATGATACAAATGGATGCTCTACAGCTTTATTTAACCGGCCTGAAACTTCATCTGTGGTTTCAAGGATTCCCATCAGCCTGAACAATTTTATTTTTGACATGAAATTTGGCACCTGCTATTGTCACATCCCCGAAATATTAGTATGTGGAATGAGCAAAAAAAGGAGTTTCTAGTCCTTTACAAAAAACAAATACCATCTGAAATCAGATGTAGGACCAAAACTGAAAAGCCAATGCAGAAAAAGAGGCTGAGAAAAGTACCCCTGGAAAATAGTTAAAAGGTATGCCTTTGGCATTCTTTTAGCTATTTATTTTAAATTATTATTTATATTATTTCACTGTCATTTTTTAATTTTTTTTTTTTTTTTTTTTTTAAAAAAGACACCCAGAAGCAAAACCAGCAGCTATCATACCTGGGATATAGAGAACTGCCAATCTAAGACCCAAAACCACTGTGGAAGGAAAACAAATGGTTCTACAGGCACATTCATCTTGAATGTTGCAGAAGGACAGGACAAAAAAACCAAAACCAAAAAACCTAAAGAAACCCCCAAATTCACCAAAATTCCATAAGCTGTTTCCAAGTGCATGAATACACCACTAAGGTCTACCATTATATTTACTGTAGTATTTCAGAACTGGTTCAAGTTCTGCAGAACATGTCAAACAGGGTAATAACTGCCCAAAGAATAAAAGTCAGGACTCCAGAAATACAAATGGAACCCCCATACACACTCTCCAAACAAGTCCTAAGAACAAATGAGAAATGAAGAAGTTGCAAAAACAGAAATACAGTAAACAAGTGAAAAAAAACCAAACACACAGAAGAAAATGTGTTTTGCAGCATCTGGGTGTGGGCAGGTAGAGGATGAGAGGATGAGGAGCAGCTGAGTCAAAGGCAGGACAGACAGGGCACAGCATCTATACTGGAGGCTGAACAGAAAGCAGACTCCTTGGTCTCCCTTACCATCTCCCTACATACTGCAATCAAAGTAAGTGGAGAGACGGGATTACACATTAAATGATAAACTGTTTAAATAGCATTTGCCCTGTGATTTCCATTTTCGAAGTGCTTTAATATGATCAACTAATTGCCAGTGTGAAATAGGATAATCCACACTCTCTAAGCAGCTGATGCTTAAAGAGCTATTGAAGGTTGTTAGCATTAAAAATTGCAGACAGAATAAATCACTAATATTTCCCGTGAAGACCCACCAATATATCTGCAATGGAAATAGCCTAGCCATACTCATTGACTCGGACAAAATTTACTCACTGGTATGTTTCCATCTGTATTTCACATAGACATCACCTCAAGTTACTTAATATAGCCAGAAATTCCCATATGTGAGATGGAGTATCTCCACAGGCAGGCCTTGCAATGTCCCCGCGCATCTTGTGCAGCTGTTAAATTAAACGACACGTGTCATTCCCTCCTCACTCCAGTCATGCCCCATCCCTCTCAGTATTCTGCATGAAATCAGTCACTTCCTTACTCTCAACATAAAACCTATGATTTTTATTAGGATCTACCATGCCACTTGCGACAGGTTTGCAAGTAATTGCATCACAGGGTGGATACTGCCAGTCTTTCCCTTCCCTGCTCAGTGTAAGATTGGGAAGGAGCTTTGGGAATCAATCACTCCATCTGGGGAGGTTTCCTAAATTTACAGGGCTTCTGCAAGTAACCCACTGCGAAGTGCCAGCCCGTGGCAGAATCCCCATGAAACCAAAATCCTCAGGGAAGCAAATTGTTGTGCTTACTATCTACTGTTTTGGCTGCTGAGATCCCAGTGGGTATACTAGTAACTTCTGTGGCAGTCTAGGTAAAATTCTGCATGCAGCTAGTTAAACCAAAATACTCTGGGGAAATGGGGGACGCCTCTTCTGGAATTGCAGTGTCTTAACGCATTAGCTAAAAATACACAAGACCACAAACACAAAGTGATTATTCCTTCTCTTCCTTACAGCTGAAGTGACCAAATGTATATGCAGCAGTTAAAAAATCCTTGTAAATACTCAGCCTGAAAATTTATTTCTATTAAGCTATAGTGCATTTCTTTTACCATAGGCTGGGTGAAGAAAAAATCCCTAAATTTCAAACTCTGAACTTTCAGCCAGAAATTACTGAGAGGCCATTAAATCTGTCTCATCTGATTTCAGCTGTTGAGGTGCCCTTTCAAGCTACCTTCCCAAAGCAACTGCCCTTTTGAGCTACAGTCTTGAAGCCTGGTACACTAACTCTTTATGGTTAACCAATTACAAGTAAAAATATCCTGAATCTGACCTTTCTCTCCAGGGTCATCAAAAGGTAAATCAGTCTACTTATCTACAGATATTACATTAATTTCTCTCAGGAGACAGTCATGGTAGTATGATGCCTCGCAACTGGGAGATGCTGGGGTTATTCACAGTCCTCATTTCAATTTGCTGGGCAGTATCCAGGACCACTGATGGCCAAGGAAGTGCATGGCTGCAAGCTAAGACCAGACACTGCACCCTGCCTGCCTGTATTCCTGCCCACTGCCTGCCTGTAGCACTTCACACTTCAACCTGCTGCAGCTATTTTATTTCTTATCCTAACACACACCAAAGAAAAGAACATGACTTGCTTTTTACTTAACTGGCAAGCTACCTACCATGACAAATTGCAACCTCTTTCCTGACAATGCCATTAACAGACTCCTTCCACAAAATAACTTTCCATAATAAGCACATTCATTCAATGTAATGAGTGAGTGTGAACTACAGGACAAATTCTGATCGTGCATGATAAAACTGACTTTATGGGACAGCAAATGGAAAGGCTACAAAAAAAAAGGAGATGAGCTGAAAGACCCCTTCCCTTTGCTTGCACAGGGACACTCAGGACTCAGGGCAATGGCTACCCAGAAGGAAGAGCAGAAGTTCAAGAGTAATACCAAGACAGGGTGTTACTGCATTTCTCCCTTTTATTATCAGTGGTTTCATGCAGTGAACACAGTCTGGCTTTCCCCAAACAGGGTTCACTTGTACATTATTCACCAGAATTAAAACTAACAGCCCCAACTTATCCCCACTGCTGTTTTTGTCTTGCAGTGGTGCTTCTCCACCAATCGCAGCAGAGTCCTATTAGTGTAAAACTACAGTAGCGTAGTGGGAGATCAGGTCTAATATCTGTGTCTGCAGATGGATAACACCGTGTTCATACCTAGGTTTCATTTCTTTGTTTTGCCCCCAAGGCTGAATTTCACATTTGTACCTCCTGGTGGCTTGTGCAATTGTGTAAAGGTGCATCTAGCGAGAGAGCTGCCAACTGACAACACGTCTGAAGAGGCTTTGCATGCGCGGCTGCTTCATCAGGCACAGGGAACACATCGCCTCCCGCAACCATAAATTGAGCTCACGAAGGTGCAGGAACAGTTGTTCCCGGCATGTTTTAAGAAAGGGAGCTGCAGTCTTGAATCGCAGCGTTTGCCTGCGTTACAGCCTCGGCAGCTTACAGCCCTGGCCTCCCACTAGGCCAGGGACAATAAAAGCAAAGAAATAGCTCAGAAACTATTTACCTATTCCTCCAAAGTGAATGTGGAAAACATGCCATTATGAACTTACACACATTCCTTCCTAAATGCAAATGCTTGTTCATACTCCTACTACTACACCAAAATAAAATAGAATTGCAATTGGGAGGTTATTTCCATCTCTCAAAGTGCCAGGATTGACTCCCAAAGTGGAGGGCAGGGGGAACAGAGTGTGCACCCCACACCCATGCTCAGCTTCCCTGCTTGGGCTTACCCTCTTGGCTGGCTGAAGCAGCAGGAGAAGGGAAGAACTGTATCACTTAGCCAGGTGGACCCAGAAGCACTGCTAGATCAGCCAGAAAAAATTGCCTGTTTAAGCCTCACACTGATGCACAGTCCAACACAGCTGGTGGGCACACATCTGCACTGGCCAGGGGGCTTGGAGTGCAGGTGGGTTTGATTTTTTTAAAGAGCAGTGTCTGTTGCTAAAGCTGTTTTGCCATAATACTACAAAAAAAGCTTCATCAAACAGGGAAATAACATGCCCAAGCAATACTGTTGCATCTCACTGTATTTTAGTGTGTTGTTTACATCCTCTCCCTTCCCAAAAGCTGAGCAGTTGGAATAAACAATCTGCAGATTTGTTGTTGGGGTGGGGCATTTCTTTTCTTAAGATTACACAGTCCTGTTTTCACCAACTGCAAACTAAAGAGAAAGTAAGGAGTGAGGTCAGGGGACTTCTTTTTCTTTCCATCTCAGGATTTCAGGAAAGCCACAGCAAGCCAGCCAGCAGGCTCCGGGAAAGCCCTGCTGAAGCTGGCTGCTGCCACAGGCAAACAAGTCTATTCACTTTCAGCTTTAGTATCTCACTGCCCACCCCAAAGTGCTACACCCGCCGGCTGAGGCACTTGAAAGGCCTTTGCCTCCCAGGCTTTTCTTCGGATCCCTTTCTGCCCATGCATGGCATAACTCAGCTCTGAGCTCCAGCCAGGCTTAATGGGCAGCAGCTGAAGCCCCAACTCACTTCTGGGATCCCTGTGCCTGGGACAGCAGCAGGCTTTAATGCCACTCTTCAAAGCAAACGGTGCCTGGGAGACAAAGGCTCTTGTTTTTGCCTTTAATAAATACTGCTCCGTCCATAATTCACATGCAGAAATATTGCTTCTCATCTACTAATGCAGGCTCTCCAGACATCTGTACTCCTGCTTTATGTAGAGGCAAAAGCATCGTGGCATTACGGGGTCGAATTCCCTTAACACACCTGCAGCAACCTCAGCTGTTTCAGCGCTCACGTTATAACATGAATCACTCCACAAGCCTGCACCTAATTATCAGACTGTCTATTTTGATATATTTTATCTTTTATGTACAATGCCAAAGATATTCTTTAAAATACATTCCAAATATTCTTTCATTTAAAAAAAAAAAAAGCTTTCTTGTCTGGGACTGAAGTTCTAAAACAGCAGGAGTAAGTGGACCAGATTACTTAAAAAAGAAGTTGTGCTAGTAACTACACGACTGGCTTAAAGAGCTTAATTCTGTCAGTCAGAGTCAAGCAGAATCAAATCCTGATTTCTCCATAAGATCTTTTAAATATCCCCAGCAAAGCCAACACATAACCTTTTTACATTAAGTGCTTTCACAGCACACCAGACCAGCCTGACATAGTGATCACACAAGAAGCAAAGCAGACAGACACTTGTTTCCAGGAAACAGAAAGATACTAAGAAAAGCAACCTTTTTATTTTTGATTTGAAATCAAAGCGATTACTGAGGGCTCTGCAACTTCCAGGGCAAGACTGAGTGCACACAAGGGAGTTCATTTTGAGAAGGCAAACAGGCAGCAGGTCAACACAGAGTTAACTCAATAAAATAATAATTTCTACTTGGATAAACTGACCTACTTTTCCCAGACTTCTCCATGAAAACAAAGGATGCAACTTGGACATGAGATGACGTCTGAAAGGGAAGCCAAGGGCTGGGCAAGGAGACTGAATTCAACACACAGCTGGTCCTTACCTAAATGAGGGTGATGGTCCCCAGTTGGCACTAGAAGTGACTACCCAGCAAGGATCATCTAGCATTACAGGTGGCTGCTACCCCCATCTTATCTCATTGATGCTGATGACAAATCTTTCATATCCTTAATCAGTGTGGGATTGGGCCCTGAACTCATTGTACATAGGTTGGGTGACTGCTTCCAGCTAGGATGGTCTTCTCCAAGACAGTGGCAAGTGCAAGATGAAAGATGCACTAACAGAAGGGTTTCTATGAGGTGCTCAGGATATTGTTCTAGGGCTGCAATCCCCATGGGAAGCATGGGCTAAAAACTCAAGATTTCCAAAAGCAGAGGTTTATTCAGTTCCTAAAAGAGCTGATGAACATCCACCTGCCCAGCCGGCTGCAGAGTGCCCCAGAACACCAGGCTGCGTGGCAGACACAGCGCAGCCAAGTCCCCCAGGGCTTGGGATGCACAACATGGAGGACAGGAACAGACAAGGCTCCTTCCCAGCCCCCCTTGTAACTCATCCCAAAATTCTGCAAATCTGAACACAACAGACAACTCTTCATTTTGGGATTCAACCCAATGTTATTTTCAGCAAAGCTTTGTTGTGCTGGAACACCTCCAACCAGCTCAAGTTAAACAATTTGCCCAGAGAAAATGTTCAATGAAGGGGAAACATAAAAGTATGCACAGAAAGAGGCCTGAGATCCCTTTTTTCTAATCCATCACACAGCATTAGGGATTAAATACTCATTAAAAATATATATAATAAACTGTTAAGACAGGATATCTAGTGATTCCTCTTAATTGCCTCATTTTTCCCACACCCTGGTTTCTAGGGAATATTTTTAAATATTCCTCTTCCATTAGTGCAAGGCCCCTTTATCAGAGGGTTACCTCCCCGCCTCACTCCCCCAGCCAAAAAAGAAGACCCCAAACACAATGGGTTTATACTGCATACCCTCTGAGAGGCAGATAATGTATCTGTGTATGTTCACACCTTACAATGCCTAAATTCTAGTAGGAAAAATGTTCCTAATAAACATGTGAAATAGCTGTAGCTGACTTAGAAAACAACAGGAAAAGTTGCCAAGAAAAGGCTTTGACTCTCTTTTGAGGACAAACAGGATTTAAGCCTTCTTCAGAATTAAAGGAATAAAATATTTATGCTTATTCTCCTCTGGCCCTGTTTACTTTTCCCTGTGAGAGAGGTTTGAACATAATAGGGCTTCTTTTTCTTAGTAACAACTTTCCTCTTGCTTTTATTTGTCTGGGTTGTTTTTTTTTTTATTATTTTCATTCCTTTTCCATTTAAAATTATTTTCTGGATGTTCTGATTTACTAGCAGTGCTCACCTAAAGAGACATCCAAAGAAGGGGGGTGGAAAAAAAGTATGTATTGAGCTTCTCTTCCAAATTACCAAAAGGGCAAATCAAACATCCTTCTTGCAAAAAAGTGCTGTCAAAAGGCTCTTATGAACTAATAGTCACTTGTTCCAGGGATCTGGATCACGTGGGTTTGATCCTGGAGCTACTCAATGAGATAACCAGATGGTGCAGCACAGTAGAATGTGAACTACAAGACCAAACACACACTGAGCTCTGGGCTTCTTCACCAGTCTTCACAAGACCCCTAATTGGAAATACAAGAGCTCCCTGCCCAGCAGAGGCAGACTGGTACTGTCAGAGAGCAACTCAAGCTCCCCTAAATCTAATGCTTCATCTTCCAGCATCAACAACTTTCCTGTATCAGAAAAAAAAGCTCCTTGATGAAATTTCAGATGTGACGCTTTTCTGAGCAGCTTTTCCTGGTTGTGTCTCCACTAAAATCAAAACATGTCATGTCACAGGTCACCTAGGAGAAGTGCTATGGCAAGAAAAACATGGGAAAGGTAGTCCTTGCATTAAGCAGCAGCTCACACAGCTACAGTGCAGTGAGGGATGATGAACATGTGAGGTGCAGCAGTTCAGCACGTAAGGATATTCACTTACTGCTGATTTGTCCTCCTAGGCTGATGCCTCCTCTACTGGTGTCTCTAGGTTACAAAATGGCTAAAACCTGTGCAATGCCACTATCAGCCTTCTTGAGATATAGAAAAAACTCTCATGTATTAGCCAACATCTTATCCTTAATTTTTAAAACTATTAAAAAAAAAGATCTCAATCTTTGCCACTGGAACATTCTCTAGGAGTACACAGTATATGAAATTACTGCACTTCATAAGAGTATATGGAACTGGTGGATTCCTTGGAATCTATGGATTCTGGAAAACTCCCCATAAACTCCAGGACTTCCTGGCAATTTCCATTTTTTCTGCCTCTCTTACATTGTATTACTATTTCCATGATGCAAACTGTAATCAGCTAATTGGGAGTTAAAAACAAGGAGAGATGGGAAGAAGCAAAGGATTTCCAACAGCACCCACTGCACCAGGACTGACTGACAGCAGAAAACTGGTTAATGATGGAAACAGGAGGAGACAGAGCAGGTGAAAAGCATCCCTGGATTAACCAGTGTGTCAAGGAATTATGTCCTCTCCTGCTCCTTCAACCGTGCAGTGATGTCTTCACCAAAATCACTTGCCAAGGGAATAGAGCCCAGCTCTCTGCCAGGGACCTGGCACCCCTCAACCACCTGACAAATTGTGCATGTGCTCACTGCTGAAGGAGTGAGGTGGTCTACAGCATTTCTAAAATGCTTTCCTTTATCACCCAGTACCATTCAATTCAGTATCTCTGCGATATTTTAATCCATCCTGACTGCTAAGTTTTCCTATTTAATTTAAGGCTCTTTTTTCCCAAGCTCTCAAGTTTTATGGTAAAGAGTTTCCCAGGTTCAAATACATCAAGTTCTGCCTCCAAGAAAATACTGACAGTGGAGCATCGACCTCCTTAACATGGGAAAAAACAAGCTGAAGTGCAAAATGCACAACACTATCTGCCAGTAATCCTTCTTCCCCCAAGTTTAAAGACAACAAATGTTTAAAAATATAATGTGTTGAAAACAATACAAATGTAATACGCTTTGTTAGTCTGTTATTTTCAACAGTTTGTAAAGTCCTCCCTCAGAGGATTTGACTTAAATCATTCACTAACTTGAAGCTGATTGCTTTGTCCTGCAAAGGGGGAAGAACATGGATTTATCAGATGTAACCCAATTTCCTAACAGAAACAAAAACAACCTGACAAAATTCAGTTACCAGAACAATCTATCACACACTAAGCAGAAGTGTAAATAAATTAAATTACAAAATTAGTTCCTTCACCAAAGTCTTTACGAAGAGTTTTAAAATTAACATTTCACTTGCTTCGAAGTTTGAAAAAAGAAAGAAAGAAAGAAAAGTAGGTCAGCATGTTTCCCCAGCATGTCTTTCTGACTCCATTAAAACTGTCTGTCAGATGACTAACCATGCCTATAATCCAACTAAAAGCATGTTTGCTTTCTGTTGCACTTTTTGCCAGGGGAAAGGAAGAATTCCACTTAGTTTTAACTCTGAAATTCAGGTAAATGTCTCCAAAGTCAGACAATTTCCTCACATTTACTTACCAAATCTGTTTATATCAACAACAAGCAACTGGTTATGAATGCATGGCACTGAGAAACGATCCCACAGCTCATTAAATGCCGATCAGCCACAGGCATCGCCTGTAGGGCTTTAAGCTACAACTTACAGAAGTCAGGTTTCAGAGCTGTTGTCTGACTGACAGACTTTTCATGAGACCTAGATTTAAACATTTAAGAGCTTTCAGAAACAGGCTAGCATGCAAACAAGTATTGGAGTAAAATAAGATGGGGAAAAACCATTTCTGTTCATTTTGGGCTAGAGGACATTAAAAATTCTAACGCCTTATGATCTTTCTTTTTCCTTTTATAGAATTGGCAGCTGAGTGTTATTTAAGTTTGGATAGAAAGGGTGTTATTTCTACTGCTTGTACACCATCTACTTTAAAAAAATCCTTTACACTTTCCACATGAGCACTGAAGAACTGGAGATTAACTGCTCCGATGTATTTTAAAATGAGCATGTGATACAAAGTCAAACTAAAAACAAATCGAGGCTATTTTTAGAGCACAGTCCTAGGGCCAGCATCCCAGCAGGAGGAGCTGCAACGTGTCAGCCGGCTTATCGCAGGCACGGCAATGGAAAACTCCCTCTGCTCTAACAATTCATCCAGCGGATGAAAGCTAGCCGTGAGAGCCTGACAGCAGCAGAGGGAAATCCACGGCCTCATCTACTTATGGAGAGATCTTCCTAAGCCGTCTTTGAGCGCTTACTGGTTTCCGAGCAACTGCTTTCCATCTTCCACACCATCAGCACGGGAGCTGCTCTCAGCAGAGAGACCAGCCTGAGCTTTGCTTCTTTGCCTTTTGCAGAAGCACCTACCCCGTGCAAGACCATCTCCAGTAAAGTGATCACCAGGAAAACAAAAGTTTGCAGATATGGAAGATGCACACATTCTCACATTTGTTTCTTCTGAGGGGAAGGACCAAATAAGCCTGTCCTTTCATAGAGAGTCCTTCAGGAACATTTGGGTTGCTGTAGTTCAGACTTCCCAGAACTCTTGGGAACAATTTACTGCATTTCTCATGAACCTTGGCTACTGTAGATAACATTTTCAGGTTGGCCTGACAACCAAATAAGCCATGTTTAGCTTCAAGGCCCAGAACATTGGCAATTTGCTCGTTCCCAGACTGATATTTATCTCACTGACATTTCTCAGTCTTTCGGATTCAACATCCCAAAATAAAAAAAAATTAAGAAATAAAAAAAGAGCATTCAAAGGGAGAAAAAAGATCACAAAGAAATCACAAGGTGCCAGTATAGAAAGCACAAGTCACATGGCACAATGGCAATTAGAAAGAGAGATGCAAGGATGCCCCGTGTCCCTGAACAAGAAAATGATCCAAATGAGGAATACGAAGCAGTGAACTGAGTGCATAAAGGAAGAATGGAAGCTCTGAAACAAAGCTTTTGAGGTCATGGGATTGGGGTCTCAGCAGTTATGTCCGCATGACAAAGCAAATGTGGCCTCAGCATCGTTCTTAGGAGTGCAGGGACTGGGTAGGGACTGGCTACCTCCAGATTTTCCATCTGCTCCTACAGCAGCATTGGCCGGCACAGGACAAGGCAGAAAGGATAACCCAGGGTTTTCCTTGCCATTAAAGCAGCTGGATACTAAACTCAAGAAGAGGTAAAGATGACCTGCAATGGCAACATAAATGCACAGAGCCAATGTCTTTACATGTACAATTTGGAATAATGCTATAAACCAAAGTGGGGGATGAGAAATAACATAAAAAGGCCTGGGAAAGAACAAGATCTATGTTGAGAACTGATTTTACAAGAGATATATGCCCAAAATGCCTTTTACTGGGACACTGAGAAGAAAGCATCTGATGATCCCTAAAACACCCCAAAGGTGTAAAATGAACAATATGAAAAGTTAGACCTGTGTCAGTGCCAACTGTTCTCACGGAAGAGCCCAATCTCCAGAGAAGAATCTCCACAGAAGGAGGCACATAGCAGGACTGCCACAGAAACCTGAGCTGCAAGCACCAACAGACACACAGGCTCTGACAACATATGCTCCCTTAAAATAAGGATGGGTTCAATGAGGTCTGAGGACTTTGCTAGAGCACTGAACAGTAGCAAGCACTCCTCTGGAGTGTGCTGCAGGTCTAAACAGACTGTGTGTGCATTACACTTTTCCCTGGCTCTAGCTATCTGAAGTTTCACCTGTAATGAAAGAAAAGTTACCCGTACGAGGGCTCTGTGCCACTCAGCTGAATATCTTCCACAAGACAAGACTGAGAGCCATTCAGAAAGTCCTTTCTTAAAGCATATCTCTTTCAGAGCATGGTTGGGTACTGCAGTACAAATGATTAGCATAATAACTTTAGAAGTGTCACAAATTTAATAAAACACCTTGTTGAGCAAAAATGTAAGAAAGGCACACATTTACAGTCATCAAGGACTAGGACTGATGGATGCAGACAAAGGCTGCAGAGAGCACACGAGCCCCAGTAACTTCTGCCACGATCTGTGTTGTCATAGAGACAGCAGAGACTGTTGAAAAGTTCACCACGGTAGCTATACCTTAGTGAATAAGTCTTAATGTAACTTCCAGCTGAGGACATGTAATCAATCTCTGTATGAGCTTATTGAAGGAATTCCCTTTATGCTTACTCAGTCCTCAAGAGCCCAAAATGAGGAAAAATATTTTAAAATACATATTTTACTACTTTTAAAGACAAGCCAAGCACTTCTTTTGGATTGAGAGAGTAGAGGTAGTAGTGGCAGGAAGATAACTGTTTCTTTTGAAAAAGAAATTATGTAAAACATTAAAAACTTGATAAAGATATTCAATTTAAAAAACCCCAAAACACTAACACCAACCAAAAGAAAAACCATGGAAATAGTAATTCTAGCGCAGCCTGGCAAGTTTGCCCAGACCTAATAGTGTCTCCCCCTTTCCCCAGACATTTTCCCTTCAAAGGTGGTTGCATCCCTGGCATCTCACTGTTGCTCCTCTCCCACTGGGTTCAATCACCTCATCCCCTTTTACACGGCAAAACACAGGGCTTTCCCTGTTCTCTCCTCCCTCTCCATGCCTTTCTCCTGGCATCTCCCTCTCCAGTGGCATTTGACCCCTGGTTTACCTTCCTCAGGGCAGTGGCATCCCGTGACCTTTCTCGGGTCCCTGCTTCGGGCTCTGTCCCACCACTTGGGAGGTATGGGACACTGCAGCCCACAACAAGCAGCGCAGAAACAGTGCCAGGGGTTGTTTATTGGCCGAGGTCTCCAATTCTTATCTTACCCAATTATGGGGTTTCTGTGCAAGGAAGGGGGAAAAAAAATTTGCAGCACTAGCATGTTGCAGTTTAAAGTTACAGCTATTTCCATAATGCCTGAAAGGCAAGGAATAGAAGAAAAAGAGAACCTTAGGACACTATTCTTACTTTCCCTTAACATTTTAGGATACAAAGATCAGACTAATTACAAGACAGTCTTGAGCTGAGCAGGGTTCACTAATCACCCTCTACTTGAGGAATTAGGAGAGAATTTACTTAGCCACATCATGAAAGGTGCCAATAAATTGTTCAGCTGGAGAGTTAACATAATAAAAAAAATCATTTTTTATGTTATTTTCTTTAGCAGTTTATTAATTGCTGCCTGAAATACTTTTCTGAAACACAACGAGCTGCAAATGAATTCATGGGCTATTAATCTGCTGTACATGGCACTGGAGGGAAAGCTCATTAGGTGAGTTGATGCAATTACTGCTATTACATAACCATCTTCACAGAACATAGAGTAAATTATGGATAATAACATTCAATCTACGTTGCTCCTTTAAACATTAAAGCTGGCAAGTGAAAGATATGCAAAATCAGGGGTAAAGGCTAAAACACAGAAGAGGCAGACCCCAAAAGGAGAAAGGAAAAGCAGATCTGCCTCTTTGAAGATAAAAAAAAACGATGTGAAAAGCAAGAGATGTTTGTTTAACCATGGGAAACAATGCACAACAAGTAGAACCCTGTTCTCTACAAGAGAATTTTAATTGTATGTAGATCATTTTCAGCCACCCAGTATAACAAAGTGTGCATTATCTCTGGCAGAGAACAGGCTGACACTAGAGCACTGTGGTTTTTGTTACAGGAAGACCCTTCCCTATCAGCTTTGCTCTCATCTTAAAAAAATCTCCCTATCAGTGATATTGAGAGTTTGGCATTAACTTTTAAAAGTTTCCAACCTGTCAGCCTGAAAAAAATAAATACAAGCTTTCCTATCTGATCAGCAACTGAAAAAAAAATCTCCAAAACAATCCATCCTTAAAAAACAAAATGAAAAATGTGATCTCTTTGGCTTGGGCATAGCTTCCCCACTATCTATATTCTCCAATTCTTAATTTAATTGGTATTTTCACAGTTCACATCTTTCTACTTTCAAAGCACTTACAATATAAGGTCTCCCAGCCCCTGTGAAAAGACATATTTTTCACCTCTCAAGATAGGAAAGACAGAATAATCACCTTGCAGGGTTTAGAGAGAGGAATTAGTCCCAGAACAGAATTCAGGGGTTTGTGATTTCCACTCTGATATTTAGCTCCTGCCTCTCGAGAAAGCAAGTTAACAGGCAAGGCAACTACTCTGGAATTTTTGAAAAAGCCCCCAGCCACTGTGTGGTATTTAGGCATCCAGTTAAAAATCTAGCCTGTAGTAACACAGAAACAATTCCTAAATCCAGTGCTTCCTGCTGGCTAAAAATAATAAAATAACCCCAGCTCAGTTCTGACTAACATCTAAATAAGGATTCCATGCATTCTAATTAATTCATTTTAAAATTACATCAGTGGAATCTGCATGAACTTCTCAAATGCAGCTATGCAGACTAGCCCTCCACTTAGCCACTCACTGCAGATGGAATCATGCTTCATTAAGGAGCCTGAAAAAAATTAAAAAGAAATAAAAAATACAAACATGACAGTTCCTCAAGTTGATATTTCCTGCCTACCAATTTCAACCAGAATGAAAATAAGTAAATCCATTCATTCTACTGTTCAGTAGCAGAATGTAATCATATGTTCCAAGAAGCACGAACATTTAAATATTATAAGACTCAAGTCTGTGACAAAGAGTAACAGACATTTCTGTGCGAGTTAAAAAAAACCCCAATAAACACAGAGCACAGAAACAAGATTCTCTCCTCTTCATGATTATTTCCCTGCATTCCCTCCCTTCCTCCTTCCCTCCCTCCAGAGAGGTTAATTGTAAGCAGATTTACAAATCTGAACATTGCTTCAGTACACTGAAGTAATCTGGAACAATTCTGTGCATTTATAAACATAATTTTGCTCTATTAGAGCTCACTGTAGGCAAGGCTTATGCCAGTACAAAGAGGGCTTCTCTGCATCACACTCTGGTACGAGGGCTAGGTTGTGTCTGAGGGGACCCCAAAGACCATCAACTACAGTGCCAGTCCCTGCAGCCTGCACAGTTTATGAAAAAGGATGGAAGCTGAAGAGCTGCTGGGCTAAGCTGGGCAGTTGTGGCAGAAGGGAGCTCCATTTTCTTCCCCTTTATACCCTACAGAAAAATCCTGTCTAGGTTCTCTTTATAAGCAGGCTTCACCTTACAAAGCAACTGTTGCAGCATCCTGCTTGAAAGAGTCCATTCTTGTCCAAGAGTTGTGCCCAGCTTCCTGCGTGCTCCCTTAATTGCAGGAGGCAGTGCCGTACGTGTGACCCCTCACCAGCTCCTGAGCACCGAGGCCCCGCAGCCAGGCAACGGCGAGCTGCTTGCTGACACCTGGGGTCACGCCGAGGATGGGGCTTCACCAGCAGCGTAGAGATCACGTAATAGGAGGGCAAAGGTCAGTTTCCTAAGGCTCTCCATCACATAATAAGCCACTGTCAGCCTGAGTAGCCTCCTCACTTCAACAGCAGCACCAAAAAAAATAATTCTGTGTGATCACCATACGTCTCTACACAGTAATTAAAAAAACCAAACAGACTGGGAGACTACGAAGGACAGAAGCCATTTGGAGTGGGGTCCAGAGCCTCAGCTGCACCTACAGTCCCCCAAGAGCCGTACATGAGCTGAGGTGGGATGGTCATACAACAATCCCCAAACCTGATGTGGTGCTGGTGGAGGGCCTGGCTCCAGGAGCTGAACCAGGAGCTGGAGCTCAGGTTTTGGGGACAAAGCTCTGGAGTTTCTGAAGGAAGGATATCTGATTAAGGACAGCAGGGCTTTATTTCGAGCTGTGTTTTGTCCTGCGGTAGGATGATAAGGCAGTCATCACTAAGTCGTTTCCCCTCACACTCTTTGTCTTGCCTATCTGGAGCAGGAACTTTTTGCAACAGGGACTACACAATGAAAAGAGGTCCCTACACTAGTGGGATCCAGTTTCAGCGGGTCTTGCAGATATTATCACAAGGCAAATAGCTCTACTCCTGCCCTGGAGGTAGCATAGTTATTGACCTCTCTTGATCAGATCTGGAGAGTAAAATGGGGTCGAAGATAGCTTTTTTTCCTCCTACACAAACAAAACAACCTATAAAGAAATGCAAATTTAGTGCATTCCTTCATCATCTCACTTCATTCTCTGAAACAAGATAAAAGCATAGAAGAAACGCTCAGCATCTCTGCTCTTTCAAACATTGTACCCCCATTCTTAAACCCCTGCTTATCACACTGGCTATGCACCCAGTTCCCATCTCTCCTCTGATGTTTGTGAGGAACGCTCATTAAGCTCAGAGGGAGCCACATACGCAGGTACTTTAGCATGCCCTTTAGAGGCAGAACAAATAAACACAGGACTGTAGCTTTTAGGTACAGATTACTCTGTATACAGAAAATCAGCATCTACTCCTCCTCAGCGCCTGGGAACAGACCTTGGGGCTCCTATTTGCAGGTGCCACCACAATTACTTTCCCCATTTGGGACTGGTCTGAGCATTGCAGGCTTGTTTCCCTGTGAGATTTCTCTGATACTTTTTTCTGTCCTTTGTTCATGGCTTTCATGTTACAAGGTAACAGAACTGCAAGAAGACAAAATATAAAATGTGAATAATGCACTGGGGGAGAAAGAAAAACCTCTATCTTGTAAGAAAAAGCCGAATGACAGATGTGCCTTTGTTTACATAAACTTCTAAAGAAATGGAGTTGAAACCTAGAGATATGTATGAAAGAAGGTCAGATAAGAAAATAGTTTCTCAAATCTCTTAAGAGATGAAAAGCTCCTGTTTATGAAGGGATAACACAGAATCACTTCAGACTTAGTTCTTAAACCCAGAAGACAAGACACACTGCATTCAAACTGATGACATTTAAAATAATTTCTCTGTTCCTTTGCAAATGCCTTCTACAGAAATGCAGCCAGAGGACATCCCTCACTTCTCTCCAGGATCCTCTGTTCCCCCTCCAACCTGTTATCCCCCTTTTGGTGCCTGTAGAATTTTGAGATAAAGGCAACTGCCAAAGGGCAATTTCACTCAGTTCACCTTAGGAAACAGGCAGAGCAAAACCTTAATTCCTGCTGGCAAAGCTCCAGCTACCCTATGGGAGAAAACAATCCATCACCTAAAAGGCAATATGTTTTTATAGTTTATCCAAAATAACTCTAACATGTTAGAAATACTGCTGATACTTCCAAAACCTACTCCGATGTGACGTTACAGCATTTAATAAGATTACTATTTCATGTCAGCAATAGAGTCCTTAGGAACTCAAGACCAACAAGCCCTCAGGTGAGAAAAGTGCTTTTTCTTCTCTTCCAAACTGCATCATACTGTTTTTATCAAAGAAAAAAAAGCTTCATGTGCACAAGTAGATATGCAGTGAAACAGCTATCAATAAAATCCTCCTCATTCAATCTTACATCTTTCGCATTTAGCCCACAGCTTCTCCTTTACTTCCACCATGGTCTCCACTCCAGCAGATCTATACCTAAGCACAGATAAGTGCACTTCAGGCACACAAGAAAACTAGAAAACCCAACAAGAACAGTGAAATAATGGAAATCCTAAGACCTCCTCCTCTGGTAGCTTGAAATTTTCCAATAACCACAACTTGACATTTCCATGAAAAGGAGCTGGAAACACAGCACAATGGTCCTAAGCATGTATCTGGTTCTTTCTGCCCTTCTCAAGACTCTTTCCCTGAGAGGAAAGAGAGAATGGGAGAGAGAAATGGGATGCAACGAGGAGGGACAAATGTGACTTTAGGACCTCTTTAGCTCCTGACCAAGTACAGAGAAGGGAACTACTGGGATGTCCCACACAATTCAGGGATGTAAAATGCTGAAGATGAGAACTGGTTTAAATCACTGTTCAGACATAAATGTCTCATCATTGTCAATTTTTCTTTTTCTGTGATCTTAAAAGCTCTCCAAGAAACTCATGTGGGTGAATTAAAGTTAAAAACTGGTGTTGGGCAATTTTCTCTCTGCTCTTATGCACACACTGCAAATTTCTGTAGCATTTATTAGTTGAATTGACCTACTGACACCAGGAACATTGCTGATAGAGGTAAAAACCCTCAACAATCGAACAGATCACTACACCAAAGACTTTTTTGCTACTGCAATCAATCCAATCAAAAATGAGAAAGTTTCAGAAGCATTACCCCATGGGATTAGAGAAAGGCTTTTTTAGCTATATTTTCAGGCTTGATGGGGATATCAATAAACTGGAAAAAGAGAACATCACATATTTCTACATAAATATTTTTAAATGTTAATTTAAAGGGCAAACCAGAAATCTCTAGAAAAGAAGGGAGATGAAAATCCTTTGGGGTTTTGGTGTGCTTGGCAGCACTTTTGCATAGTCAGGTTTACTGGCTTTGAAGGTTTAGAGAATAGCATTTGCCAGCTCATTTCACCTTTCAGAGAGGGTCCAGGCAGTAAGAACACACAGCTTTTAGGCTGCACAGTTAAAGGACTCAGAAGTACAGGTCTATGTGTACCAAACTCATACTCCTTTCCATCCATATGAATGCAGATACTGGCTTCAATCATGTAATTGCATAATAATTTTTTGCCTGAGGATTGCCACATATATGTAAGATATGACAAACAATAAGTTGTTTCTGAGACAACTTACATTCTTTGGACATTCCCACTTCAAAGCACTTCTGTAGTCTGCAGTACTGGCAGCGATTTCTGGTAACTTTATTGATAACACAGTTTTTATCTCTGTGACATGTGTAAACCATGTTCTTCTGGATACTCCTGCGGAAAAAGCCCTGGAATCAAGAAAAAAAGAAATCAAGTAAGCTTCTGAGCTTTCCATAAACCTTAGATACAGGCACAAATGTTGCTTTAAAATAACAAAATAAATTCAAAGTTATGGCTGGAGTATGGCATCCTTAAAGACCCAGTCTTACTATCATTTAGTACTGTTTCTTGCAACATAAGACTCATCTCTTAAATAAAAACTAATTATCTAATGCAACCTAAGGCCAAAATAAACAAAGCTAGAACTAGTAAGAGCATTCAGGAAATTAAGTCCTAGATTTTACAAAAAAAGCTCAAATAGAAATGGTTTGAGCTTATGAATGTAAGTAATGAGTTGGGTAAACAACAGCCTTCCTAACAGATCCACTTGGAAGTCAGACACTCATCCAATAACAAACAGACTGCCTCAGCCTGAAGGTCCCATCTATTTTTGTTACTGTAGAGATTCTCTAGTTCGAAGGCTGCACCTCAAAAGAGAAATAACTTGAAACCCAGGTCTCTTAACTGCTGAAACTCCTACAGCAATTAATGAGGCTTCTGCAGGTGGAAGAGTTCCAGTATCAGGTTATTGAGTTGTGAACTTGTAAAAATTGCCAACTACAGCACTTTTTCTCTTACTCAGATACAGCTGCGAAAATAATCAAGTAATTACAATGATCTTGAACAGAAATTAAAAGAAACCTAGAGGTCTGGTTTGTACTTAAGGAACACCATTTGACTGAACTCCTCCTTCGACAAATAAAAAAGAGAAAAATAGCCATAAATGGTAAGGTTAGGTGGCACAGAAAAAAGGCAAAACCCAAGTTAATTTCTTTATCTGCACTAAAACCCAAGCTTTAGATAATATCATGTAATAATGAAGAAAAAAAAGAGGATTACTTTAAGCATTTTAGAGCTCAACACACAGATATTCAGCGAAAGTATTTCTGCAACAGACATTTGGAAATTTGACAGCACTATTTAACCTTCTCACTCAGATTTTGAAAACTGTTTCAGCAAGCACCAGGGTCAAATTTCAGTCAACACTGCAGCATTATGGAAGAATAGTTAGCAATTTCATGTTTGTTGGAGAGCTTGAGAGGTTGAAACTCTTCAACCAGCCACATGTTTACACCCTACAGGGAAGCTGTAAACTTGATGCCACAGACGATAGCTCTGTGCCCACAATGCATTTGTCTAAAGATGCAATCATGGTAAACTATAAAATTGGCTCTCCTCAAAGTGCTCACCGAGATACGTGAGCAGTTCAAAAGACAAAACCCCCATCGTTCAGAGCTAACTGGGAGAGTTTCTGGCTATATGATCAGGGAGTGGTAAGGCAGGCAGTAAGGGCTGGTCATAAATTCCTTGCACAACCAACGTGCTATAGATGCTAATGTTATGAAAATACCTCAGATTCACTCAGAACTGAAAAATGCCTCCTTAATCACGTAACCCCTAGAAAAGTTTTCTGCAGCCCTTGCACAGACAAGCCTCATCCTGAGGTTAGCTCCTCTGATTTAGGAGACATTTAATACTACCATCAAAGAGGTAAATAAAAACTCTCCACATCTTTTCCTTAAGCTACTGGACACAGAAGAAGAATTTAAAGTTATTTGTTTGGATAACTACAACCTTTCAAGTTTTTTTTTATCAATAAACGCCGCTATTTTATGTTCTACACT
This sequence comes from Aleadryas rufinucha, assembly GCA_013397815.1. NCBI lineage: Eukaryota > Metazoa > Chordata > Aves > Passeriformes > Aleadryas > Aleadryas rufinucha. The sequence goes on from VZTH01005516.1 coordinate 311,413, forward strand.
TCTGATCATTAACACTGCTTGAAATGGCAAGCATGGCAAGCATACATACATTTGTTTACTTGCCAAAAACAAAATTTATGGTAATATTCACTCCTTTCTTGCTTTGATATTCCCCTAACTGTGATGCCTGGCTCTGGGGTAATTGCTGATGTGGCTAACAACAACAGTGAGGCATCTATGGCATCTATTTTGGTTTAATTCAACAGGCAAAAAGTGTGAGCTGTGCTGGTTCAAGGGTCTCTCTACAGCTTATTTGGTCATCACTTTCTAGCTGGAAAGATGCAGGGCAAGCCAAGACTGGTAACTCCTGTGGCAGCTAGGCCAGCCTAATCAAGTGCTGCTGCAGGTGATTTAACATCCACAGCCACCGATGCCGTTACTCTCCTACCACCAGCCTGACAGGGCAAGAAACAAACTGGCTCAAATGAACAAGTCACCCAATACTGGGAAAAGAAGAAACAGCCTTCTCCAAATATATCTGTACTTTACCAAAATATAACCAGTAGCTAATGGCACCTACTGATTGATTGGCTGTCCTGATATATAGCTGCAGGGTGTGCATCCTTATAAGCCAGGGTTTAATTACAGCCCATGAGGAAGGAAAGCAGAGGAGGCTGCCTCAGTCCTTACCAGACAAAGCTGACCACACAGCCCAACTGAAAAATGTGATCCATCTGCAGACAGCAAGTATAAAGCATTAATGAACTCATTACTAATAAAAAAGGCTTAAGAAGAACAAATTTAGAAAAAGCAGATCTCCAGGTTGAAATGAAGAGTTTCCTCATCAGCCTAACCTCCCCAGGCAATGTCCTCCATAGAGTGAAAGATATAGAGGAGGATACTAATTGTGGAAGCCTTGACTGCTGTTTTACAAATTACTTTTTAACACCTGTATTTTATTTTCTTCCTGGAGTTACTCATAGAACATAAATAAAAATGAACTTGTTTACATAAAATATTCAGGTGAAAAAAAGATGTAATGTGGTCTTGGTCAAAACTAAGAACATGGTTCTCAACAGTGTATTACTGCCCATTCTCAAGTGTTCTTCCCCAAGACAGCATTGGGATACCACTCCTTGTAAAATTTGTGGCAAACTCATTTCAAAAGCTCAGCAACATGTCATCAGAAGATTCGATTTTAAAATGTTTCTCTGGACAGGCACTAAGATTATAACTGTCTTTGCACGCAAACCTCAAACCAAGCCATCCTAGGGGGAGGGACAGGAGTTCAGGCACTGGCAGGTGAGTAGCATCATTTGCTGGGTGCTGGGGCTCAGTTTCCTCACCTGCCTCCAGAAGCCTGGTGCCGTGCAGCCACAAGTTATGGGTGGCACTGCAAGCAGGGTCATGCTCAGAGATATTTCCTGAATGTGGGCTGAAGAAACAGTGTCCTGTCTTTCCCTCTGCAGGGGTTTGGACCCCGAATGCAGCTCTGCAGCAAAAGAAAATTGTGTGGGACACAGGGATGGCAGAGCAGGTGCTTGCTACCCACTTAAACAGAACACACTTAAACCCTTTCAAGGCCAGGTTCCAAATAGCACAGGTATAATAACACTGGCCTTTTCACTAAAAACACTGAAGTTAGAAGCAAGCCTAAGTCTTCCTCCAAGTGCTTTTTGTCAAATGACTCCCATCTGATCTCACAACCCCAACAGTTTCTTCAAAAACCAAGAAAATCCAAATGTGACCTGACCTTAAGAAGTTGTCAGAAACTTCAGAGACCGAAAACCACCACTGCTTACAAATTAATCAACTTCTAGTGCCTATTGGCTCTCGGAAAACAATCTGCTACCTACTATAATACAGTCACCTCGAAATGAATCTGTTTGGCTGAATATTTACATGAGCCATTTTTTATGCAAATATTTTAGCATCCCATCCAAATTAACACCCTGTAATGGGAGATGAGACACTCCAGTGCCAAAAGCAATCACAAATGATTCTTTCTTTGTAATTTAAAATGCCTTATGAATATAAAAAAAATCCAATTCTGTGAAACATAAAGCATTACTGTCATACATAATTGTTTTTGATAGCACCTACAAAGTACATGAATTTAAAGTAGAGGAAGCTACTGAAGGCCTATCAGGAACAGTGATTTACTCCAATATTCCTTTTATCCGCAACTTTTGAAAGGAACACGGATCTTGTGTTTTTATTTTAGAGAAGATAAAGCTTTGTGGAAATCACACTATTGAATTAATTCTGTTTTTCTGAGCTGCTTTTATCAGCATCCTTTACACAGAACATTTTGGACAAACATTTCAATTTTTAATCTCATCTTTTCTGTGTATCACGCCATGCTCCTCCCAGGCCCACCAATCTTGTTATCTTAATGGATGACAGATAGAGTATCACTCTGACCATGCCACATTAGGCATCCTCATTTACTGAGTGCAAGGAAAAAATGCTGAGTATAAATTATTCAGAAATCTATTGTATCAGCGTGTGTTCTCTGAGCATCCACCAGTGGCAGAGCAGACAGATTATTTTTCACTTTTAATTGTGTTGATATCTTATCTGCCGCACTGAAAGCAGAGAGTGATATGTGAAACCATATGTATCAAGCAGCAAACAAACCTGGCTTCCAGGTCTATGGCATAGAAGTAAATAATCTATTTAGTCAATCCAACCTCAACACAATGCCGAGGAAACCACCTCATTCCATTCACCACTTACTTTTGCAGTATTTGCCTGTGAATGAGTCAAACTTTGAGAGCTCAGTACAGAACAAAGTGCCCACAGAGAACATTAACTATTTCAGTAATATTTTGAATGCCATTATGCCACTGGCTATCTGAATACAAAGGACTGCGTTAAGGATGAGCCCTCAAGACAAGGTTACGTGTTTAAACTTACAAAGTCTTATGGATTTGTTAGCATGAACTGCTACTCTTACATATTTGACAGGGAATCTGTACAACTCCCTCTCCTTCACTGTCCAGTTGATTTTGGCAAGGCAGATGATTTAGAGCTCAAGTTATGCACGTGCATGAAGAGATGGATCATTTGATCTCAACAATATCTTAAAAATATTTTGCCAGCACAGGGCATGCCAAGTCTTATCTGCAGGCGTAGTGGGCTTACAAGCTGAAAACTTGCACTGCAAGCCAGGGACAGGGTAATCAGCAGAGAAGGGCTATTGCAAGTTTAATCTGTTTGAACAGCCTGCTCAGTTCATCTGGTTCACCTTTGATTACCCCCAAATACAGACAGCCAGCTATGATTCCTGCAGACTCAGAGGCCATTCTTTGGTAAATTTGCAAAATAAGCTTTTGAGTGAAGCATATTGCTACTTTATCGTAAAAGAAACAAAGGAGTAGGAAGGACTTTTCTATGGTACAGTTTATCAGTCATTTATAAACTCTGACTGAGCTCTCAGAGGAAAGATAAATATCCGTAACAACTGAAAAGAAAATCCAGCCCACCACACACTTGAAACCTCTGCCCTTAGCTTTATTCTGAAATAGGGCTGGGCAAATACGTGCACTTTTTACGAAAGAAATGTTTGTGATGCATGGCCTCTTTTCAATCTCTCTATTTTAATCATTTAAGTTACCCTCTATCCTTGTTAACCCTGTAAAATGTATTTAGAGAAGGTAAAGCCCCATTCCTGCTCTCTGGAATGGGGCTTTACCCCAGAGCATCTGTTAAAGGTCTCTCTCATTGACGGCATCTGCACAAAACTGCTTTGTTCTGTGACCAGGGAATTGCCCAGGTACCTTCATGAACTAAATGTAGTTTGTAGTATTTTTATTAACTAGTGACAGCAGTCACGGAACAAAAAATCCCTTCCTCACCAAATCCTGGCAGGATCAGCAATCAAGCTAAGGCAAAGACACACAACTTTTAGTTGTTAACCAGGAATATTTGCTCTGGGAGGCCTTAGTAACATGCAAACCCACAACTGGAGTTGCACAGAAAAGCTTACGAAAGACCTACAACCCAGCACATGCTGTTCAGTGATACCATACAGACAAAACACACTGCAAAATGGCTGCCCCCAGAACAGGAGATTCCACAAGTAATGAAAGCTACCAAAGCAGCTATCTAAAAGGAAGCTCAAATGAGCTTATTCCCAGTTGCACAGCACTTTTCCAGGATGTCTGCACTGTCTATCACACTTTGGAAGTCACGGCTTGCAGAATAAACAAATTAGTTGTCTGACATTGTGGCTGGAAACCACCGCTGGCACAAAATGGAAGCAGCTACAACAATAAATAAAGGAAGGCTCGCTGCCAGAAAGCAGGGAAATTGTGCTGATGATGTACAGCAGGGCAGGACAGGCAGAACTTTGCAAAAACAAATGAATAAATGCTGTTAAATGCCCATAGCTGGTAGAGAGCACCTAGAGATGTCAGCCAGCCAGCCAGTGGTAGAGGAGCTCAGCACCAGCCCACCCTGGGAAGGGCTCTGGCTTTGTTTGTCATTGTTGGTATTTCCAGCTTGCCATCCACACTTCTGCTTGTCTAGCCATTTATTTTGCAGATGAAGAGCAGCCATAAGATTCCACGGACAAAGAAACCTAAACTTGCTCTTGAAACCAGTGTGGCAGTGATTTTCATTCTTTTTAATTGACAGAACTCAAAACACAATAAAAATAACCAGCTGTCATCCCACATCTTGCATATGGAAATACAGACCTGTGGATCAAAGCGCAACCCACTCTGGGGAAAAAAGGTCTATTATCTTTTCATTGTTGTTACACAAATGGAAAAGTTTGAAATATCTCAGGATTTTCTCATTTCTTAAAAAGAGAAAAGGGCCCAAAGGACAAGGATGAGCAGATGAGGAACACGTCACTCCTCTCTAAGCTACCACAGTGGGGATACTCATCTGCAACTACAAAAAAGTTGCCAGCAAAGACAGAGCAGGCCATGTTTGATAAATCCTAATAGTTTCTAAGGTGAAAAAGGTCTTATGGGCTTCACAGGGAAAAAAAAAATTCTGATGACAGAGCTTGAAGAAAATTGTTCATGGGGCTAGTAATGCCAGTTAGCAATCAGCCACTGGTGAGGCTGGAAAGAAACACCATTTTTTATTGTGCCCCATGACAAAACATCTTCTGATTCCCCAAACCTTGATTTAATGTTAAAAGCATGCCACAAACCATCAAAACATTGTCTAATTTTTTTTTTTTTCTGGGGAGTTTGAAACACTTCTGCTGGCCAGCTGGCAGAGAGGCAGCTACCAACAAAACAGGGGAGATGTGTTCCATCAGCTGCAAATCTGCAACAATCGGATTCTTCCAGCAAGGGTACCACAGCATCCCTAGGACTACACATGTATTTTTCCACAATTTTGATTTTCACTGAACTCCTGACCTTTTCAGCAAACATGTCAAAGTCTCCAGACAGAACAGTCATCACCTTGAAACAATATGTGAGGGGAAAGAACGGCTGAGATTTTCTGCTTCTCCACTTCAGTGATTTAAATGGAGAGGAAGGCGCTGGTATGCGCTTCCATCTGCTTTTTTCAAATTAAGAAAAAAAAAGGAGATGGAATGTATATAATTAAAAAGTTACAGTTAACTTCCTTTCAGTCATGTCTGTAGGATGATTTTTGGCCTGCTATGAAACTCCAGATGGGAAGAGTAATGAATATAATTTAATACAAATAACAGGAGATCAAAGAAGCGCTTTTCTGAGTTATTTCACACAGTTTAATGGAGAACTCAGGAATGAATTATTGCATTTTGCTGTTGTTTTATATTTTTGTTTATGCAAATCAATTCCCTTTAACCTAATTTGTGAAGGATCAGACCTATAACCCAGTAAAACCATAAAATGTCACTAGGATGGTTGTACAACTGGCTAGCACTTATCCAAAAGGCTGTATGTTGCTAACTGCTCATCGTTTTTTTCCTCTCTTCCCCTCCAGTGCCTCAGGATTTATACCACCAATTAAGACAATAATGAGTGCCCCAGGTTGACCTCCCAGGAGCAAGAATTAATTAAGCGCAGTATTTCTTCGTAAAGAATGACACATTTCCAAACCATTTACGTAGCTGCCCTCCTGCATGGAAGCACTGTATCACAGAAGACTTTTCAAATTGTTATCCCTCAATTGTATGACTGATTCTGGTTTATGCTCATAATTCCTGTCTTTGTTTTTATCCACTGGGTTTTCGGATGGCTGGAGCGGGGGCACCATCTTCCAAGGACAATGTCACAATTTTACTAGGATGCACATGGGGTTTTTTTTTTGCACAGAGCTACAATGGAAAGACACTAAACAACAGCTACTCTAACAAAGTAGCGGACCTCCTAGTAAAAACAAACAAAAAATCTCCACCAAGCTATGCCCATGCAGCAACATGCACATTCCTGCAGCAGGCAGGACAAGGAAAAGACTCATGTTAGCTATGCAATTACCATGCTGCAATTACTTGTAGCAGTCTCTCAAATTAACCTCTCCATTTAGCTGCTTGGCAGAGATGGAAACATGTGAAGAGGAAAGGGCAAGCTCAAACACAAACCTACATGGGAGAAAGAAGGTGTGTGCGTGCTCCAAGGAAATTCCCCGCACAGGCAGGCTTTGTGTCCTCCTCCTTTTCCCCTCCCAGCCTTCCCCACAAAGGCTTGCAGAGTTCTCGCACACATTTGGCAGCGGAGTTATTTATCGAAAGAGGCACAGGGACTTTATTTAATTGTCAGCCAATACAAAAATCCCTGCATTTCTGCACCATCTGAAATTTATAGCGGCACTAGTTTCTTTCCCACTACCAGCAACCGAATGTTTACAGCTCAGCTGAAATAATAATGCAAACTATGCCACAAATATTTATATATGCCTGCAAGCTGGCTGAGGCGCAATTCCCCTCGCGCTAGCAGAGAGATCCGCACGGTTTGCGTGCACAGCCAGCTGTTCCCTGCTCTCGCCCCAGCTGACCTGGAGCCAATGCAGCAGCCCAGCCTGAGCCTGGCTGGCTGGGTGGGTGCTGCCAAAGAGCTGGCTTTGGCCATGCCACAGCATGGCCCCTGCTTGCCTCCAATACCCAGCACCCAGCAGGTTTCTATTATCTTTGTCTGACCTGGGAGGAGTTTTAAAATGTGCCCGATCCGCAGCAAAGAAGTTTCTGAGGAGGGATGAAGTGACATATGAAAACAATGCAGAAAGCAACCTAAAAATACTCAGAAGAAATAACATGGACATAAACATGCCAAAATAAACCAGATGTCTTGAGCATTATGCTTCCTGGTACAGTTTTCAGGCATCTATCTGAATGACTCATCAGCACACGTTCATTATCTCCCCATAATTTTTTTCGCTCTTAGTTTTGACAGTTGACATCTAAACAAATATGTTGTACCAGATCTCTTGAAATCCGGCAAGTAATATCTTGTACTTACTACTTTATGCTGCACTCTCATTCCCCTGTGCTCGGCATCAAAGAAACTCTGCTAATATAGAACTATCCACTAAAATCCTCTAAAGCCTAGAGTTTAGTGAAACTTGGATGCCTGGAGACTAGAAAACAGAGTTCAAGTAAACACCCAGAAATATGCAAGTCTGGCTCTCTAGTACTGGCAGTAGTCAAGGAAAATTACCTTTCCACACTGCAGCTGAAACTCATTACCGAAGGCGACAGCAGAGGGATGAGTTGGAGCTGGACCAGCTTGGAAAACCCACCATTTTTAAGAGTGAGATGGTGGCCATATCCCCCTGCCCAGTTTCCATACAAAGTCAGAGCACCCACGGTCAAAACAGGCTGGACAACATGGGAAAGTAGGCTGAGAAAGGTGGATGAAATGCAGTCTGTGCCAGTACAAGGGATTAGCAACTGCAGAAACAGAGCCAGAGGAATCAACTGACTAGCTCCTCCACGTAATAAAGACTTTTAGGGTAACACTAATTGGAGAGATGCATCTTGTTGCAAACCCCAACATAAATCACACTAAGATGCTGAAAAAGCATCACAGCTTTCAGGACAATTGCAGTGCTGCATCCACCTTGCCCCATGGATCATTCAGCCAAGCTGTAGGGGAACAAGGGAGAGTCTTGGACTGGGCAACTTTGGTGACGAGAAAACATGACCTTTCAGAGATGAGTGAATGAACTGGAGCTGGTTAATCTAACACAGGAAAATCTTAGCAAGATGTTTTCCTGTTTTCTCCCTCCCCTGCCAGACTTCAATCAATGGCCAGATTCAAGCACAGAGCTCATATAATCACAAGATGATCGTTCTTTCAGTTTACGAAAATCACATGGACTTAGGGTAAGATGAAAGGTCTTTTTAGTTAGTTCATCCATTTGGTTCCTGAATGCTGTGCTTGCATCTCTTCTGTTCACCTAACACTCCCTTTTCCTTCCTTTAAAAAAATATGTAGTTTTCACTTTTTTTTCTGTACATGTAACAGTCTCTGTGCATTACTATCGACAAATGTGGACTGGGCAAGAATATTTGCAGCAGCATCTGAGAAGTGCCTTGATCCCCCGATCCAAAAAAAAATGTAAAAAATGGTAGTGCTCATTCATTTAAAAAATGATGGGTTGCAGAGCTCTCTCTCTTACATGTTCTGCTTAAATATTGCTAAATCTTTTGGACCAGCAGAAAGCATGTAAGGATCACGGTGCACACTGAAGCAAGAAACTAATAATTTGCATATATATTTATCACAGGTGCACAGGGCTCCAAGCAAGGCAAGCACTCCAGAGACAAGGAAGATCTTTCCCCTGTTTGGAAGATTCATCTGGACAGCAGCCAGCCAGGACACTCGCAGGAGGAGTGAACAGTAGCCCACTGGAGTGGTTACACCACAGCTATAAATCTCTGCTTTCCCTGTTAAACGCCTGGGAGGAGGGTGAGGAACTGGCCACAGCTGACAGTAATGGGTCCCATTGAATTGTCGCTTTTAGAGAGACTCTAAAACGAGAACAAACTTGCTTCATAAGCATTTGATCAGTTTCCCTGACGCCAGGCAATGGCAGACCCTGCTCACGTGCACTGGCTGGGGGCTGCTGGCTCTCCCCTCCAGCACTGGGTTCTGAATAGCTGGAATGAAATCACTGACTGCATTTACAGCCAACCAAATCTACATTTTTGGCACTACTTTCAACTGTGTCTCACCTTATAATTTATGTATCCATTATTCTAGACAGGGGATCCAGAAACAATATACTTTTTCCCTCTAAAGTATCAGTATTATGATCCAGTTTTTATTGCATAGTAACTTTTCCCACTAAAACATATTAAATGAGAAATTTTAAGCATGGCCACATGAAATCATAAGGGACTTTAAATACAAAAATGTTTTTTTACTTCTCAGCTGTCTCCTGAATTGAGCTGTGGAAATTGTGGGGGCTCCTGCTTATTATCAAAAGGAAGAACAATTTATGAGTAGGGACTCTGAATATTTGGCAAACCAGCTGCAGCAGCACTCCAGTTACACAGTTTCTATGTCAATATACCAAAAGTACCAATTACAGAATTGGGTGCATGACTTCTTTAACATTACAAGTTTTCATAACTGGAGTACTGAGATGCACAGGTGTCACACCTAGAGGTGTCCCCTGTATATGGGAAGTTCCTCTGAAATAATAAGAATAATATGAAACAGGAAGAAGGTCGCAACATGTACATAATTTACATGATTCTCAGGAGACAAGGTATCCATATTTCAAGACTACAGCAAAATCTAGATACAAAGAGGGAAAGACAGGCACACATAGCTGTAATCTCAACTTTGCCAGTTTCTGCTCTTTTGAATGGGTACTCAAAAGTGAAAGAATTTTTTTTTAGTAAGGCATTTGTTTTGTTTTACAGGGTGAAGAAAAAGAAGAATGTATATAATAAACAAATTGGATAAAGAATCTCTAAAACTGACTTCATTGGAAATACTGAATCTCAGAAAATTACATCCAGTTGTCTTTTCTGCTACAGCGACAGACAAAGACCAGCTCCACAAATCTGAACAGCTCTGGGATCCATGGTGCAAATTCAATTGCACTCCATTTCCAGAAGAATCTAAAGCAAATACCCCTCTAGGAAATTTTCTCAAAGGAACACTTCATTCGGGATTAGAAAGAACCTCTGTTTCCATTATCAGGTCAGTCAGTAAGTGCAGATGGCAATGGAAGGGCACTTTCCAAGGCCAAAGTATTTCTGCAAATTGGGAAGCTGACCATTTACAAACTGGGTGATGGTTTACAATAACCAGAAAATATAGACAGGTGTATCTTTCAAAATAAATTCCAAAATTGTAGCAAACAAAGAGCATCTGAATATCTACTTAACACATAAGTGTGAACAGAATTAGATCATGATTAATTCCATCTTCTACCATTATGAAACCCCTTAATTTTGGATTTACTTCTCTAAGATGTTCCAATCAGAAAGGCTTTAAGTACTTGCTAAGAAAAACTCAAAATACAATTTGAAAAGATGCCTAAAGAAGCACAGCGGTGACCTCAACCATCTCACCAGCACCAAAATCACACTCAGACAGAACTACTCTTGGCAAACTATTCTACTCTTTTTTCCTCCAGGAAAAACAGTGCACTTTCTTACAGGGTGCAGCAAGCTATCCTAAATCTAAGTTCAACAAATCAATTGTATATCCTTCTCTATCAACTTCTCATTAACCAGACTTTATTCTGAAGTTCCAGAGTTAGAAAATTAAAGCTAGTTCATTGTAATTTTATACATTTGTAATTGCATAAATATGGCACAGTAAAAAAAAAAAAAGTAGCTAGTATTGTTATCAGAAAATCTCAGAGTATTTAATTTCTGAGATGTTTGCACTGATATCCCTATTTCCTCTGCTGGATTACCTTTGCAAACAGTACTTTTAAAGATCATATTATAAAATCTTATGTTAAATATGGCAGAAAACTGCATTTTTTCCTACACTTGTACAATTTGCAGGGTGTGTACAGGACAGCCTGTATTCTACAATTATAATTAAAGGTCACAAGTGGGCCTTAAACTAATGGAGATGTATGAAATAGATTGACAAGATGAGAACAACATAAAAGGTTTTGCCCTGCTTCTAGTGAAGAAAATTGAAAAAGTAAAACCCATTAGAATCTAGTGTCAGGAAAATAAAAACACACTCCACATTCCCTGCATGCAAACCAGGGAACTTCTCAGCAGGCAAGTGTGCCAGCCTGGACTGCAGCCCACCTGCTTCTGGCGTCTCTGGTCGGTACCTCACGGTGTGATTTGCATAGACAGCATTTTTACATGTGCGTATAATTTACTTAATTCTGCTGAAGGTATTGTAAACCACACACACATTACTGATCCGGTGTGAGCCCGAGCTCTCTCAGCCATTTGCTAATAAGCCACAACAGCTATGGGCAGGTGAAAGCTGGATAGAAATGTGACAAATATGTCTACAAGGACCCTTCATCATCTACCTTGGTGAGAAACCATGATTCAACTCCAATAACAACATGTAAATACATGTATAAATTTGAAGTTTCTTCTTTTTACAGTGTATATTCCGAGGCAGAGAAAGGCATAGACACTGCCAAAAGAGTAAGACTCAACAATTTCAATTTATTAATAATAACAATGAAAAGCCTGTAATTATTATGGATTGGTTAGTGGCCAAAGACCCTGAAAAGATATGCAAGGCCAGCAGGCATGAAGGCTACATTTACATTAGGAAATGCTCTCAGAACAGTCACAGGCCCTATGGCTTGCTGGCATACAATGGGAAAGTCCACATCTATCCTAGTCATCTCCTCTGGCCTCTGAAATGGGACAGTTGCACCCAAACTGTACACAGGGGATGCCTGCCTGCAGGAGGAACACCACTTGGTACGAGGTACACAGCACGGCAAAGCTGTGCCCCAAAACGTGGCTGGTCACAGCATGCCACACTTCAAGAGTCAGACGCTGCCATTCTTTTTCGAGAAAGCCTTCACTGATGGTATCAGGAATTTTATGAGAGAAGGGAGTGCAAGATTTAAGCCAAACAATTATTCATCGTTATTTGACAGTTCATGGAAAATAAGAGAGTACTTTCCAGTTCCTGTTTCCAAAGGACATTAGCCCTTGTGCTCACAAGTAAGTGGAGCAGCGGGGTTAGCACAGTTAGAAAGTTAACTTGGGATAATCTCCGTGCTTTTATACTACCAGCATGGTTGCCAGAAAAAATTACAGTAATTAGTGAAAAACAACTATTCTCACAGCTTAAGATGAACCCCTGGTCTATGACAAGGCAACAGGCAGGATAAGAGGAAGATTAGCTGTGGATGCATGTGCTGTACCCTCATAGAGACACTGCTGCTCTTGGTCCATCTCTGCTCCAGAAGCCCAGTGCAGGGGAGCAGCTGAGCTGTAACCCACGAGCTGGGTCCAAAGCACTGGAAATCATACATAGAACATAACACAATTTACATTTTTGCTATCTGTCATGGTTAGCAAGCAGTTTTATTTCTTCATTCATGGCATTCACACAACCCAGAGAGAGATTTTAATAAACCTGGTAAGAAAAAATGTTTTGTTCCTGATCCCATCTATTTCATCATGTTTGCTTGCTCTCAGAGTGCTTTCAATTAATATATGCTTCCCCATCTTAAAATTTTTGAAACAAATTCAGGATGTCAAAAGTTTTATCTTCCAAACAAAACAAAACAAAAAAAAAAACAACCAAAAAAACCCCCCAACAAATAAACAAACAAAAAAACAACCAAAAAAAACACCCAAAACAACCCCAAAAAAAAACAAAAAAAAATCAAGAACTTACTGAAACAGATACCACCTTTTTCATAGGGCATCTGGACTTCTTGGGTTTGTTATGTGAAAAGCTAAAATTTCAAGGATGGCATTAAAACAATCAGGTCTCCTCTGACAGCACAAAATGAATAAAATTTCCAGGTTTTCAGTACTACACTTAAAGTAGTTGCAATTCATTTAGTGTCTTTCTGCATATGGCACAGCTTTCTGCAAATGAATGGCTTGGAATGTTGCTATGCTGCGAAGTGCTTACAGTTTAAGATTAGATTATATTAATAGTATGCAGAAATGTATTTCAAAATACATTTTTCACCTTCTAAAAACTATTGTTGATTTAACTGAAACTAGGAGCAATTTTCCTTGATTTGAGGCATTTTTCATAGCTGTGCATGGATGACAGCATGCATCTCTACTGCTGGCACTGTCACTAATACAGCCTAAATGGAGATGAATACAGCTTGATCATTCAAGCTGATCTATATTTTTCTTTGAACCAACAGAACTTTTCCAACTGCATTGCTGCAAACAATGTTAGTTCTTTCCCTGATACAAATCATACCGTGCACATATTTTCAAGTTTACATTTCTTACTTTCTGTTTCAGCTGTAGGTGATTAAAACATGCTGAGAAAACAAAACCAAACAAATACACGGAATGTTAGTTAGCTAGTTTTATGAAGTGTGCTTTTATTTTTTACTGCTAAGTAGCTGAGAAAATTCTATGTCTGGATCCTTAATTCCCTGTAAAGGGGCATAAATATAGGCTTAAATATAATTATATTATAGCTAGAAGCTAACATGTGCAAGAGTGGTGTTATCAAAAAGAACTGCTTCTTAAGATCCCTCCACAATCCCAGAACTGCCTAAGAAAATGCAAATCTCTTCTCACATGATGTAAGAGACATTATTAAAAGGAAAAGGCATCTGTCCCAAAGGACACTGCTCCATAAAGGAAACTTTTTAATAACAATCCATAAAATATTTTAGGTCTCTCAGCAACATTTCTCGCAGACCAAAGCATAATATCATAGAAACATGATATCATTTAGGGTGGAAATAATATTCTTGCCATCAAACTTCAAACAAATAAATAAAATGAAAGCCAGTTCCTCTCTCTCTCTCTGTGTAGCATTTTGTAAGCCAGTTGTTGTACCAATGCTGATCAAGAATTCATGGCCTGCAACAGGGAAATCCCAAGACCCTCAGCATCCAGAGGGACATAACCATGGGGAACATCATCCCAGAGAACATTAACACAGTTGTGCTTGAGCACCTAACCCAAAGGCTCATGGGGACAGGCTGTTCTGGAGGGTGACCCAGAGGAGATCTGGTTTAGATGCTTTGAATCAGCAATCAGAGGAGCTTCTCTCTCTCTTAAGAGACTGCAGAAAGCTCAGCCTTAACAGTTAGGCAAGTAATTTTGGGCCTCAAGCTGAGTGGTGGGACTGCCTCACACTGCATCCGTAAATGATTAAGTTAAAACTGTAACAAAATGACAGCTTTTCTCCTAAGCTTAACATCTTAAGCTTAACAGTAAATTTAGATAAAGCAGAAACTTTCATTTTCTCTCTTTTCTTTTTTTCCCCTATGTGTATTTTATTTTTCTGGGAGAGTCAGTCCTACAAAATTACAGACCTAAATGTCAAGGTTTATATCAATGCCTATTTTTCCATACTGCTTCAAGTCTTTGGCATAATAAAAATATATATTTGAGTCAGGAACATGTCAAATAAACAGACATATTTTCATAGCTGAAGACCCTTGAAAATATATTAAATGTGGCTACCCTTTTAATTTAATGATCCCACATTAGATGTGATTCTATATGAAAACTCTGATGGAAAGAAAGCTATCCTTATTTTATGATAAAAGCCAGCTTGGGATCACTTAACATTGAAGCAGATTTATCTACATTTTTGTCTGTTAGCATCAATAACGGGCAGAGAGGCATCTTCATCATTCAGACAAAACTGCTGGACCGTAAACCTACCCTCTTATATGCTGCGCTGTCTTCTCCCATGAAACTGCTGTAGGCATCTTTGCTGCCCACCGAATTCAAGACAGTAATCCAGGCGGGACTGTCAGCAGAGGAATGCCGTCTTTTAAATGCCCAGAACAAGAGACAAGGCTTTCAGAGACAGCTGAAGCTGCCAGAACACCAGCTTCTCCTCCTCACCCATACAATGATGGCATTGTGTGGGGAATCCAGCCCACTACTCTCAGTCCCCCTTTCTGCAAACCCGGCTACAACAACGACTCAAGTCAGGACCAAAGGGCTGAGCTTTTGGTGACAGCCAGCCCTATAACCACTTGCACCAGCTGGATAAATCCAAATTGCTCATTTTCTATGGAATTTGTTTGCGTGCTATCTAGCAACATCCAGAGACTGGGGGGGGGGGAAGATCTCAGAAGTCTATAACTGAGGTCATGAAACAACACAAGTAGATTCCAAAACCCACCTCTGAAATGCCACACAGTTTACAAAATGGAAAAGTTGTAAATAAGCTGAATATTGTCAATGTGCTGTTTTACACATAAAAAGATGGACTGTCTCTGGAATTTTTCTTACAAAATACAAGTACACTGTGAAGATTGATTTGATTTTGGAACTTTAACACATACACAAAGCCAATGACCAGCTATGAGGCTTTTGTGTTTTGTGTAACACCCAGCAATAAACACAAAGGCATGTTTTGGGTTTTTTTTTTTAAACCACTTTAAAACCCTCAGTGAAGTTCACAAGTGCCTTGTATGAAATACTCCATCCTCTAAAAACCTTAAATGATTAGTATATCAACACAAGGCACAGAACAGTCTTTCTACTACAGAACAGCTCTGAAGACTCTGGTAATGAGTACGACAGCAGGGTCACTAAAGTATTTGGCAAAGGAGGTTAGGAGGTTGTTCCCAGGTACCTGAAAAAATAATAACCAAGGATGATAGTGAGTGGGAAAAGAGGAAGGGAGGACAGGAGAAGGCACCAATCCCATGTGAGAAGATCATAGCAATGGTCTGACAATAAAAGCAGCTGAAGCCAGATTCTCAGATTCTGGAGGAAAAATGACAACAGATTGGATAAAATAGAATACTGCAGATAAGAAATTATGTCATCATGGCATGATGTCTGAAAGAACTGAGATTAGAGTTGATGATGACACAAAGAGAGGATGGAAAGTTGTCTTCATTAAGAACTCTGTGTCCAAGGTAGCAGTGAGGTGAGCAAGACAACATATCAGGGAAGGATGGGAGGGGAGAAGTCAAAGACAGGGGTACCTTGGAAATCATCCATAGATTGGTGGCAGCTGAGGGAAGATAAAATTTACAGTGCAGTGTTTCCCAAATTGAACATCACAAGGTCATAGTCACCACCCACAGCTCTCCAAGGGCTCCTGGCTGGAAGGGTCTCAATTAAAAAGATACCTCTTTTGAGCAGAATATTGCCATGATATCCTCCATGAGTCTACCATAAAAGAGGTCAGTAAACAACTCTTTTTAAACAGAACACCGTACAACTGAACCTTGGGGAATAGCATCAGGAAGTGGATAAAGAGCCATTTAAGGAGATATTGAAAAATCAGTAAGTAAAGTAGGATGAGAATCTAAAGAGTCCAGAAAGCCAGGAAAAAGAAAGCCTGATGAATCAAAGGCTGCCATCAACTCAAAACCTGGAGGAAAGAAAACAGTTCCTTGCATTAGATGATGACTACTAACGATCACTGTGGCAGCAGCTTTACTGGAGCTCAAAGGAGAAAGGCAAAAGAGAAGGAAAAAGAGAGAAAACTAGAAGAAAACCAATGGAAAGCCAGCACAGAAAAACAAAAGATCAGGGTCCTAATTAGATAAGTATGATGTGAGCAAAGTTTTCCATTTGTGTTTCCCTTGGGAAACAAGACTGCCAGGAGTTCAAAGTGAAAGGTAAATGAGTCAGAAAGGAAAAAAGGAAAAGACTTGAGAAAAGGACCTCAGAACAGAGGAAGGTGCAAATGCAGGAGGAAAAATGAGTGAATTTAAGATTTAACATCGCAGAATGGAGACTGCAAATTGGGTGAAGAAAGAAGCAGGGAAAAGAGAAGTGAAAAAGGAGAAAACTGCAACATAGTCAGATGAAAAGAAAAAGAAAGGGATTGGCTGATATTTTAGTCTGGCTTCTTATGGCATGAGGTTGCCTCTCCCCATCCCAACAGCGTCTGAACATGATGGTCAGCTTCACTGACAAATTGTGAAGAAAATAGAGCTCTTTGAAATTGCATGGAAATGTGTCTTCAAGGTAAAGGGGTAATAAATTTGAATTTCCTCACTACACAAAAGGCTGTAACACAAATTCTTCCTTATTATTATTGCTTGCTTGATTCACCAGACAACAAGCATGAAACTGCAGCTCCATATCAAGCACAAGCCTTCAGTGAAACAAAGGCTCTCTAATAAACTTAGGACAATCAACTGAAAGGCAGAGATCCACAGGAGATAAGGCATCCTCAAGCAGCAGTGCTTATTGAAACCTGCAAAGCAACTGGCTATTTTTTTGTATGAAGAAGGCTGGAGACAGAAGAGGTGCATGAAGAACTGATACTGAGAACAGAGGGTGAAAGCAGACTTGGAAACAGGCAGGAGCCTGTATGGATACAAATCAGAAGTTCAAGGTGGCAGTTTTCTTAAGGTACAGGACCAACAGCTGACGACAGTATGAAAGCAACTGCAGCGTAAAGATGAAGGAAAAGAAAAACAAACCAAACAGTCAAAAAGGGTAACATTCTTGAGAGAAAGAGTGGAAACTGGCAACACAGGTTTCTGAGGCAGCCTCTGGTGTTGCAGTCTGCTGTCTGCTCTCTGCTAACATCCAGCTCACCACTTCTGTTGACCTGAAAGGTCAGACAAATTTCAACAGCAAATGCAGTACCAGACTGTCCACCAAAGGGACCAGTGGTTGATTCAGCAGCCACATCAGGTTCCTGCCATTTTCTGGCATTCACTAAGAAATGTGATTCAATCTGTGGAAGAGATTCCATAAAACCTTAGTCTAACCTGTTGAAGAGCTAGCATCAACAAACCCAAATATTACCAGTCTCAAGCAGCCAAGTTACTGCTTTGGAATCTTGTTATTTCTCATAGACTGACAGGTTTTGTATGTAACTAATCTCTTTTTCTTCTTCTTGTAACATCAGCTGTCATTAAATGCTGAATTACCCATCCTGCAAATGAGCAAATAAGTGAAGATGATTTTTTTGTTGTTGTTGAGTAATGGCTAACACATTACAAGATGGATTTCCTCATGTATTTTGACAAGTGTGATCTTGCTTTAATTATTTATGAAAATGCTTTGCAGTAGGCCAGTGAAGGTCCTACAGTGTATTTTTGCATATTTTTCAAAAATAATGAACTCTTAGGGACACGTGACCTTTCTGCCACTATCTGCAATTATGTCTGTGCTTAGAGGTAATGTGGGTGAGCAAGTGACACCACCACTATTTGCATGCTAGCACCTGAGTATGATGAAATTTCCTACTTAAGGAAATCAGCTACAGCATATTCTTTCCATAGTTCTTCCTAACAGACATTTAAATTTTGATAGTTTTGTGGCATCTAAAAGAAAAAAATACAGACAAGACATCCAACAAAAACCTCAATACCAGAAAGAGGTTCTAAAACTGAGGTGAGATTAAGAAGTTACTTTCATTAATTCAGTATCTACAGTTATGAAATAGGGAGGAAACCATATTTCAACCCTTTAGTTTTTTGTCTAATGACACAAACCCAGGACTATGATATTTTATGTAAGTACAAAAGGCCACTAGCATGAAAGAAGCTGAAGGTTCAAAGGATAAAGTAAAAATGGCTAACTACACACTATCTGAAAAATGTAACATTTCACAAAAATAAACCTGCAAAATGCCTTTTGTTAATTTATTCTAAGAACTTTATTTATATGGATATAGCACCTGTCACATTTTCGGCATGCATTAGTACTGTACTAAACACTACACATGTATTTTAAGCTAAAGGATGAAAATCATAGCTCTTTTTTTTAAATGTTAAGAAAGATCATTGCACTAGGGTATGCTAACAAATTTAACTATGAGAGCATCTGCCTTGTGATACCTTTTCTTTAGCATTTTTCATTCTACCTTCTTCCTTGCATGCATGGAAGCGCACACTGTTCACTGTGTGCACACCTGCAATTATTGCCACACAAACGTGGCGCAGCTGACATTGCTTCTCTGCTGGGTATCTCCTCTTCAGACATTCCCTACTTTTGAGGGGGATATTTTATTACTGTGTCCTATGGACAGTCATCAATTCATGCTCTGACAATCACAGCACTAGAAGGCAGCTGGCAGATGTGCCAGCAATGAAGTCTGACAGATTAAATTTTGCAAACACAAACCTGCTAATCCTCAAATTCCCAAACTGATTTGAGATTAGTTACATAGCTAGAGACTACAACAAAAATTTCGAGATGATCAGATCCTGTTCCCAAATTCCACCCCCTGGGTACAGAGAGGTAGCAGCACACAGAAAAAGGACAAGAGCAGCCAAGGGCCGTGTGAGATCTCAGGGAATATCTGACCTGCAGATGTACAATGAAGAGTCTCAAAAAGTTTTTCGTTTATGCTTTGCTTATGTCTACATCTATGACCACATTCTCATGCGAGTCAGTACTTAAGGAAGTCCCTGAAAGACATATTTGGCAGAAGTTATGAAGGGAATTAATTCCAAGAATGATGGTAATTTACTTGTCTTTAGTCATGGATCAGAATTAATTCACGCAAGAAAGTTACAGCTGTATTTGAAGACAATCAAGTCACACCAAACTGCGTTGCTTTATCCCTCTCTAAGATGAAATGCAGTCCTATAAAAGGAAAGCGAGATGATGGCACTCACCTTACATCCCTCACAAGCACTGACACCATAGTGATATCCCGATGACTTGTCTTGACAAACAAAACAGGGCTTGTAAACACGAGGGGGTGGAAGTGGTGAAGGAGGGCTCGGAACAAGTTCCTCAGAACTGGTGCTCTGAGTTTCAACTGCTACAAAAGAAAAAAAAATAAAACTGAATTATTCATAATGATTTTGAATAAATTACTATATATAACCATATTATAAGTATCAAACTGGCCCATATCTTTCTTTGCATAATAAACATTAATTTATCTTTCCTAATAAAATTTAAAGGGAGTTAAGCAAGGCAAATAAAGGCAGGACTACATCCTACAGCCTCAAAATTATATTTTGAAGTACCCAATAGTTTAGATGGAGGGCATGAATCTTACCAGGCTGCAAAAAAGGACAACTCTGTGCTCATGTTCTGGTTTTAGCCTACTGAATTGTAAGGCATCCATATGTGCAGATTGGATATCAGACTTTAAAAGGAAACTGTGGCATGTACCCTTGTAATTGGTACCTAATCTTGGGAGAGTTTTTTAATCTCTTGCCTTTTTCTACAAAACATAACACCTCCAATATGCAATTCTGACCTGGCAGGATAGCAGCATGTATCAAGATGTATGTAAAGAGTGTGAGACCTGAAGTGAAAATTACCTTAACAAATTGTCCTTTTTTTTTTCTAAATCTGTAAAACTAGCACAACCCAGCAACACTTCCTTACCTACCTTAGGACCTGTAACATCAGGAAACCTCGCTGAGAAAAAGCTACTTATATATTATGACCCCCACATCCCATTATTGCCTTAATATTTCTAGATGGTCATTTGTTTTGAGCCTGTTGAAAAGCCAGTTACCCCTTTCAGGGAAAGGACATGAAAGCTCTAAGATGCACGGTAAGACATGTGAACTCCATCTTTCCAAAACATCTGCATTAGTTTTCTGTGATATGCTGTCATCATTCCTCACATTTATTGTGGATGTGCAATACATTTTCATGTTTCACCTAGCCGTCTGCTGCTTCTCAGATAAATCCCTCTAACTTTTCAACAGATATACAGGAATGACAAGATCTGTGAACTCAGATCTATCCAGAAATATTAGGCACTATCAGCAGAGCTAAATCTCCAGAGTACTAACAGCAGGCCCTAAAGAATATTACTCAATGGAAAATTCTTAGACAAGATTTACTGTACATGATATTTTTCAGATTACAACGATGATACATTTGTATTAAACTCATGATTCATTGTCAACTCATGTTGCAGAATTCACAGAGGGCATCACAGCACATGATGCAACCTCTGATTACTGGTGAGAGAAGGGCCCCTTTCTGCCATTTTTCCTTGGGTTAAGCTAGTGTCAACTTCAAGGACAGACACTTCTTGAGAAGAAAATAAATGCTAAAGTATTAAAGGCTCTGATTTAAGCAAAGAAATACTTTTCCAATGGGAACAATTTATTTATATATCTAACAATAAGGAGGCTGTGAAAAGACAGGAAAGTAAAATAAGCAAAATAACATGGCTCTATAAATTGTGACATTAAGACAATGTCCAGAACCATACTCATCTTTTTCAGTATTAAATAAACTGAACTTGGCAAACATCTACGTGCTCCTACTGCACCAAGAAAACTTTAATGAAGCTTTTTCTTAATGAAAACTCATATGAGAATGATCATTTCTTTTCAACAGTAATTTTTGGTATTTAAGAGAGATAGAGAGTGCTCTGTTATTGATCTCTGCACAGCCACCCAGCTTGAATCAATAATCTATTAGTACTTCTAAATTAAAGTTAGATTCATCAAATGCCCTTGAGAAGCCTCAAACCTTCCTTGCCTTATTTCATGCTCGTACATGAATTATGGTGGCTTCCAATGAGTCTATGGAATGATAAAATTTTAGCTTTAAAACTCCAATACCAGCAGACAATGTGTTCTGTATTAGCTCATTCAACTCTCCCGGTCCATCCAGAAGGCAGTTTTTAGGCTCCCCATGGGAAAACAAGGTTGTGTCATTCAATAAAACAACTGCGCTCTTGCAATCCTTCTGTGATTTCAGTCTGAGGAAAGCAGCCTTTGAGGAATAATACTGATACACTTCTGTTTATTCATAACTTCATCCTGAACAAACACCAGCATCCAATAGTAGTGTTCCAACCACAAACAGTATTGTACACCAGAGAGGTCTGTCAAGCACTGCAGAAACAACAGGAGCTTGCGATACCCAGAAGAGATTATGCAACCAACTCAATTCATAAATACACAACACAGTCAGCAAGTGAAGTGTTGAAGGTACTGCTAGAGAATATTTTTCAGGACAATTTGAAAAGGTATACAATAGGGAAAGAGCCAACGGAAATCAGAAGATCCTCCCTAAAACACCCATATACATGTGCCACTAAAAGAACTTAATCTACTAAATAAAATACTTGCATCAGCTAAACAACTCTCTAGAGAGTGTGGATTTTTGGTTGATTTTTTTGATTGGTAGGTTTGGGGGGGGTTTTGTTTTGTTTTTTTTTTGGGGCTGGGGGGGGGTGTTGGTGGTTTTTTGTATAAGAAAACCTAGTTTGGGTACATTCACTTTTGATCACAGTAAAGGTGTGCAGTTTCCTGGAGAAGGCTCGAACCCAGGTTATACATGCCTGACTCTTACTCCAGTTTCTAACTTACTGTTGTTCCTTGGGTTTAGCTTTTTTAACTCTTTATTTGAAAATGTATGCAGTGCCTGTGCAGAAGTCCTGTGCAGGCATCTGTAACAACTCATGCTCAGCAGGTATAAAGTGTTATTTTTGCAACATGTTTATGGCTAATGGATGCACAACAGCAGAAGCTGCTTTCTTCTATGCATGTCTATGCAAGCAACAAGGAAAAAAAGAAAGGATGGGGGGTGGACAGTTGACTTTTCCAGACGAAGCGTTTTTAAATCAGTCTTACAATTTAAGGAAGAATTCAAGGGGGAAAAAAAGATAATAAAAAAAAAAATGCAACTGCTTTCCATGCCCTGCTTTCTTGTCCTGTGGGATGTGACACTTCAGGATCCCTACTCACCTGAGACAACAGAGCCTCGGTGCTGTCACCCAACACCTGAATGCAGCTTAAGCACACAGGGACTCTCAAACAATCGGTCACTTCACAATTCCTAAGATGTCTGAAATTTTTCTAAAGGTTAGATAAAGTAGCAGATAAGATCTTTAAAAGCACAGCGTGCTTTCTGAGAGCTAATTTACTGCCAGCTAAACCGTGCTGACAGATGGAGAAGGTATTTTATTTTGAGACCAACTAGAAGCAGGCAGGCACTGCAAAATACCTCATGTTCTCCTAGAAACTTAGATTATTAAGCTTGCATGTTAATGCACACTTTGGACAGTTGAGTTTTAAAAGAATAAGAAGTTGTAAAGCAAATGGCATTTCCTGGATAGCCTCAAGGGAATTTTGAATACTGAGCTCAGGGTCCCTGGTGGGAAGCAGCAATTTCAGCTAATTAGGGTGAATAGCAAAGTGTTGCATTTGGTCAAAACATTCT
Organism: Aleadryas rufinucha; assembly: GCA_013397815.1. Taxonomy (NCBI): domain Eukaryota; kingdom Metazoa; phylum Chordata; class Aves; order Passeriformes; genus Aleadryas; species Aleadryas rufinucha. The sequence goes on from VZTH01005516.1 coordinate 334,511, forward strand.
GTTAACCCTCATTTTTGTTGGCACCAACAAGAGTCTGGATTTTTTGCCTTTTCTTTTTTTTTTTTTTTTTGTGAATTCACTGCAGGAGTGCAAGGCACTCAGCTCACATACATTAGGCAGAAAGTCAAAGGAAACGCCAAAGTTCAACTAAAGTACAAGTAATTAGAACCAGATTCTCTGCTGCTTGTATGTGTGCATTTGATTGTAGAAGTTATTTATAAGCCTCCAAACATTTGAAAAAATAACTATATACTGTAGATCATTTAATTTTTATGTCTCGTCTGGAAAAAAAGTCTGCTTTTAATCATCTTCCAGGAAAGAGCCAGGAACTGCGAAAGTGGGTCTCAATTGTTTCAATACAAATTTCTCTCTTTCATGTGCCACATAAAACTACACTATAAAATTAAATCCAAAATATCATGGACTTTGCCCCCCCTCCAATTTTTTTTTAATAAAAAACTTCTTTGAATTTGTCATGCTTAAATAGTTTGCATTGTTATGAGGGTTTGGGTTTTTTAAACTCTTGTTTGGAAGACAGACAAGGGGAGAAGAAAAAAAAAAATGAGTGAGAGAGAAAGAAAACATTATCATGGAGACTTGCCAGCCTTGACTTAGTAACCTGGCCATGACCCTCTAGCGAGTGTGTGTTTGACCCGGTCACACATGACTCTAGCTGTGTACTGTTGCTGGGTTATAAGTCCCAGATATTTTTACCATATATACAACAGGTGGGGATCACAGACAACAGAAAGAGGAAAACAAAGTCTCCCCTTGTGGGAAGACTCCCATTTTCTCCCTTGCAAAGAAAAAAAGCACAAAGCAAAGAAGTCGTGCTACTACTCCAGTACTGGCACTTGCTGTGCTGGATCGTTGTTTTTGCCGGGGGGTGGATGCATGGAGGTGGAGTGGGCTGAGGGCAGGAGGACCGAGGAAAAGGCTCAGGGGAAGCCACGTGCAAATGTTAATCAACACGGAACAAATTATCACAGTCAAAAATCTTTCCTTATACAGCTGGGTATGCATCGAAATTCAGGAAGGAATACTTTTTATTACAAGTGAACACAACATAAAAACTACAGATTGAGATATTATTACCAGGATTTTCAGAAGTACCTAAGAAAGTTTGTTTTTCACATTTGAGGGTTTCTTTTTTATGTCTTCGTAGCTGCACACACATGCCTTAAACATATTAAATATATTTAAATATGTATTTATTCTATCAAATATATATTTATTCTGTTAAATATATTTATTCTATTGTAATTCTTGGTTACAATTTTTCCAGCATTAATTTTAATCAAGTCATGCATTTCTACAAGACTGTCCTTAATAAAAGGGTGGTATTCTGGATGAAAGCCAAAGAAACCCTCTAAAGTCTAAGGGTTTGCATTTAGTCTGAAAAGGGGCATTCTACTTTCAACAGCGACATCAGAAAATTAAACTCCATGACCTTGTTTCTTTTTGAGGGTGCCCAATCAAAAATTATCCTTTTCTGTTATTTTAAAAGCTAATACAGCATCTAACAGGTTTTCACTATGTGCTGCTCAGGATTCATACAGTATGATTAAAGTAACAACAGAACTACAAAGAGGTAAAGGTTACAGAGCTCAGAAGCCCAGTCTGCAAGGACCAGACTAATGGACAAAACTGCATGCAAGGCCACCTAAAAGGAGTCTCAGACCCAGGGCATTGTGAGGGCCGTGCAAAGGGCTCAAGCTGCTGCTGCCAAAACTATCTCAGACAAGGTGCAAGTCCCGATAGGCACAGCCGAGCTGGCAGCTCTCTAAAGCTGAAGTACTTTTGCTGCTACAACTCTTGTCAGCTAAAGAGCGATAGGGACAGCTGGCTTCTGTCCCGAAGCATCTGGGAGAAGAGGGGTCCTGCTGAACTCTGCCCTCTGCCTCGGAGTACAAGAAACAGTGAAGCACACTCCCTGCTCCGATATCCTCACCCTAACAAAGTTCCAAGTACAAATTTGGCCATTGCTCCACTGCAGCCAGACATACCATCAGGACAGTATTTTCTTCCCCCACCCTTCTGCATCTCATGCATTTAGACAGTGCACTATTTTGGGCAGGGCCTCAGAATGTGCTGTACAGTAACTGGCGCTGCAGGACCTTCCAGTGCTACTCCAATTCAAATAATGGTAATGATCATGATCCTGCCAAGTCAAAAGATATTTGAGAGAATGAACCCTGAAAGGCCTCCACAGCATTAAGGGAAGACATTACTTGCAAACCAGGTCCTTAGAGTGCTTTTGTTTTAACTATTGCAGCATTTCAATGTTAAAACACAGACTCAATTTAAAGTATGATTAAAAAAAAACAAACCCAAAACTTCTTCATATTCAACAAATGCCTTTACTGTGTATGCACCAAGTTGTATTTGTCAACTGGAATGACAGAAAAGAAGTGTTTACACTTGTCTGCTACATCTTCCCTGATTTAGAATTGGGAGAGAGCAAGCTGCATCACATTCTTTCATGCCTTTCATCAACAAAATTGCCAAGTTTCAATTGCAAATCTGTAATGTTAACCAGCAGTCATGTAACGTAAGTCAGTGGAGTCAGTGGATACTGATCTTGGCCATACAACAGGAGTGTAGCCCTTTGAAACCTGTGTTCATATCAGGTGATTAGGGCCAAGAAATAGTTTAGTATCCTACTACCAGTATAGCAGAGCTATCCAGATTTTTTTGCTGTAAGTCAGATGACAACAGTATCTATCTTCTGGTTATTTTTCTGTTCTACTCTCACAATATAATTTCTGTTACTTAGCAGCTAACTTCTTCAGTTTTTATTATTCCCCAAATAATCTTTATTAGTTGCCCAGTGAAGAGAACTGATCATTTTGTAACACATTTTTCTGTTATGACACAATCTGGCCTCTCTATTAATCCATTAGTTAAACATGGTCAGTCACCTGACTTTATGCTGGCATTTATTAAGGCACTTCAGAAGCCCCACCTGCCAGCACATCTTCTGGAGTGACATTCCTGCACAGATTCCCTGAGTGACTCTCCTCAGACCCTGCTGTCCCTGGCCACACAGCAACACCAGCACAGCTTCTGGTTCTGCCATATTTAGCAGCATGAAAGACCCTGCTCTCTTCTACCTATCTGATCTACAAGCATGGTCCCTGCCACTCCAGTATGCAAATAATCCATGAGCATTCATATTTTTACCTTTGTAACACCTACGTGAGATAAAGGAGGAGCTATTCTTACTTTACAGATGGGAAACAGAAGCACTGACACTGGAAGAGCTTTATTTGCTTGTATCATAAATTCCTAGAAAAATGTAAGCAGTACCCAACTGGGATTTTCAACAGCAACTGAGAACCCAGCTGTCTACAGCACTAAGCAGTGACCTCAAAATATAGTCTTACATGTCCTGCCCTAGGTTTCACATGGAATACATGACAAAGCAGGGAACTCTGTTAAGTCTGTGCTCAGTCCCTCTACTGCAGGGGCTCTGAAGCACCAAGTCTGCATGTGCACCTCACTCACCTGCCCACTGTGAAGCAGGGCAGGGCTGGGTGCCTCCTGCCTCCAAGAACCACTGCTGCTGCCAGCAGGGAAAGCCCTGCCTTCATTTTCTGATCTCCACAGCCAGCTGAGAATCAGCTTTCTGTAAGACTACCATCATATATACAATTACACAGGAATGCCCTGGCAGGGAACTGAGAGAAATCCTGCAATCTCTTGCCTGAGAGAAATCCAGAACCTTCTCCTGAAGGCACCTCAGCAGCACCTGGGCATGTGGACGCTGTGTACCACGCAGGCATAAGCAACACAAGAAACTGCCACAAAATCCTCTACTCTTGACTGTACTGTCCAAGCCTCACATACCACCATGTTAAGTCTAAACCTAGCAGGTTAGTCTTACAAATTGAGTATACATGACCTGAAAATCACCAACACACAATCAGGTATTTTTGAAAGAAAACACCCTAAAAATCCTTTTTCTGAAATTGCTGCATCATTTTGTTGTGTTCCACAGGTACACAGGTGGAGCTGGCACTGCAACCACTTTTGGTGCTTCTCCCAGCAGAGCCACGACTTTTGGCAACTACATACTCTACACACATATTTACTACAGCTAGCAGTAAAGGACAACGACGAGGCTGCAGCTGCTCTGTAGGTTTGCAATTCCTGGTTTTCAAGCACCAGCTCCACTAAACCCTGAGGTAGTATGCATAACTAACATCACCTTTTCAAAGAAAATTATACTGCTTTTCAGGCTGATTTTTTTTCTCAACAGTTATGTCAGCAAAGCAATTCTACATTTGGGTTTATGTGTCCATATAGCCAGAGAGACGCATTTACACCTGAGCAAACGTGGAAAGCAGAAAGCTTGTCAGGATTAATTATATCAGGGCCAAGAACTGCATCTGGTTATACCTGTGTTACTCTCAAGACAGCGGGACTTAATGACGTGCTAGTAACTGAGAACAGGAGCGTCTTTTGCTAAATAAATGGCCAGGCAGACACCATGAGTGAGCCAGGGTGAAAGTAAGAGTAGAGACAGGATGGCTGCAGGGTTTAGCAGGCAGAGTTTACAGGGCAGCAGCTCATCACTTTGTATTAGGAGTCTACCTTCGAAATGAAAAAGAAAACATGTTAAATGAAAAAAATAAATCGTATGGAAAACTGAAGCAAAACATCCGAAAGATGCTAGCTCTGTAGTTTTTTCAGGTCGGTGATTTTCTGTCCGTCCATAACCATGCAAAACCACATCAGTCCCAAGTGAAAATTCCGCATTACTGCAAAACTGAAAAATAGGATCCTCTTAAAAAAACAAAACAAACCATAATTGTGCCATCACCTGCATGAAGTTAAATTTTCCTTTGAAAATTAAGTTTTCTTCCAATTCAGGCCCTGGCTGCTTTACCTGTGAATTCCTATGGTCAGATCCTTATGTGGAATAAAGTAGCATAGGTAAAGAAGAGACACAAATGTAGAGAGGATGAGAACTCTGACCTCTTTATTCTTTATTTATGAAAACGAAGCCTATTTCTGTGGCCTACTGATACAAATGTGGTGTAACAAATGCAGTACTTTCCCTACAGGATCAAAAAAAATTTTTAAAGGCCCATTGTAAGGAAAGAAACACTTAAAAATAAAAGGGGTCTGACTCTTTTCTTCAGCTATGTTTTATGGTGTTGATACTCCAATGATTCCAAAAAAGACTCTTGACTTGTAAACATAAATGGGAGAAAACCTAAATCCAGTATCATCAGTAAGAAATGAAAATTGCAAGGGCAATGAAATAGTTGCTATAATCTCTACACACTTCCAGATATTTTACTAAGTCATAAAGTCTACATTTATAGTTATTAAATGTTTTATAGTGTTTTGAGGATTTTTAAGTCTTTTCAAGCATTGAAACAGAATAATTCAGAGTATTATTCTAAAGAAATTATTTTATTCTTCAAAACTCACCTTCTATCCAAGTTGGTATTAGTTTTTGGTATTACTATGCCTGCCAAATCAATTTTTTATTCTCTATATATTCAACATATCTTATGACACTATTCATCATGACTTTTTGCTGCAGCTTGAATCCAGCAAGAAAGGGAGTGTTTTAATATCTTTAATAATGTAATACTATTACACAGTTGTTCAGTACTACATGGACAAAATAAAACTGTTGTGCTCTCTTTGGAAATGCTGTAAAACTGACTTGCTGTGTAATATTTTACATATAATTTCATTTCTTGAATTTTAGGACCATTAGTTCAGAACATTTTGATCTTTAAATGTTTTCAAACCTTAAAATTAATAGAGTGACTCAACAAGAGCCAATTCAGTGATCAAAACTACTTCAAGTTAGTAGAGTAGCAGTTAAAAGGCTTATCATTACAATTAATTTGTATTACAGCCACACTGCTGGATATCACTAATTGATTTATATACCCTCCTTTCTATACTCATTTACAAGGGCAATTATGAACTCCATCACATATGTTTAAATGGGTTACATTAGAACATTATCTAGAAACTAGACTGCTGAGCTTAAAATCCTTAAGAACAGGTAAATTCTTCATTAATGGGTATGTTATCAACTCACTACAAACGGCCTATAACCTTTTAAGGCAGCACACGGTACTAATATTTTACTTTTCATGGGCAGTTGGAGGTTGGCTCCAATGATGAGCTCCACCGCTATCTTTAATTGTTTTTAAAATTGCATATTATAGACAGCAATAAACACAAATTAGTATTATAACATCCACAGCTTTCTGCAAGGCACGGTTTCTATAAACAAGTCAAAATGCATACATCTGTAAATAATAAGTATAAGTATGCTGAATTTAATGAATAAGGGCACTAAAAGAAATTGAACAGTAGGGGTTCAGCAATTAGAGTAACTGCCCATTTTATTAAAAATGTATTGTTTCCAGCTTTCACTTTAGAAGGCTGTTATTGCTTTGCTAATTCTAAGTTTTGATTTCCTTTGAGAAGGATGTCTAACTCCTTATTTTTCTTTGACAGCCCCGTCACACAGCACTCTCTTTTTTTATAAGGCAATGGACAGTTGTGAAGCTTTATATCTCCTCGCTCAGGATCTCACTCTCGGGCCCTCACTGCAGACCTCTGCCTGGCGTCATGCCACCCAGAGGTATGATTCCTTGACAAGTAAGGTTTCATGCCACAATGAAGCTGGGGTGAAACCTGCTGAACCAGCACACCTCAGGCAGCCACCCTTCGGCCCCTTCCCAGAGGTTACCAACACTCTGCCAGAGTGGGGAGGGGAAGAGCACACTTGCAGCTTCCCAGCCATGCCCCTGCAACCCAGGGCCATTTGCTGAAGCTTGGCAAGGCTCAGGCCATGAAATGGAGCCATGAGTTTCCTGCTGCTGTTCAGCAGCAGCCTCCTGCAAGAGGACAGGTCAGTGTGTAGACTGGGAGAAGCAAAGGTAGCTTCTCAAACCAGGCAGATATCCCAATACTCGTCTCCCATGCCCCAGCATCACCGCAGTGAACCCCTGGGCTATCTTTGCTTGTATATGTATGTTTTACATCCCTGCAGTTCACTTCCCAAGTAAGTGTTAAGATTATTCCTTACACTAGCCTAACTGCACCCACACTGCTGCTCTGTTGCAGCTGTGGGGGTATAATTAAAACAATCCATTATTTCCATTTAGACATGACACAGTAACAGGAAAAATATGGCTTTCATCACTTGAGCTTATCTGCAAATAGAAGGACAGTCAGACCAAAACTTAACCTTTCTGACATCCTACAGTGAACACACATTTGCAACATCTGAGACCAAAACAGGGACATACCCCGCCCTCCTTCATCCCCTCAGCAGGCCAGACTAGGACAGTGCAGTACTAAGAGCAGCTCACCCCAACATTTCTGATGCTAACATAAGTAATTCCAGTTTATGGAATATTTAAGAACTTTGTTACTATCTTTTCAGAGAGCAAATAAAATACAGAGTTTACCAAGCTCTAATGCTCACCTGAGAGGAATTTCAGTATTTTTGAATTGAATACCTGCCAGACAAAAAATGGTAACACAGTGGAGAAGGTAACAGGAAAACTAAGACACTACCAAATTTCCTTCTCCTGTAATTCACAGCACCCTGACACTGAGTTTATAAAACAGTTTATTCTGGGGTTTGGTTGGGTTTTTTTCTCTTATAAGTTTCCATCAGTGCAGTTAACACGGCAAACATCCCTCTGTCCCTCTCACAGTAGGTCCAGCAAAAGCTGAAATCTGGGAAGGAGCAGGGTGTCCCAGAGCCAACTGGTAGCAGTGCTCTTGACTGTTGCTCAGAGCACACTTCCACACTCTGCCTAGAAGATCTAAGACCAATAAAATAAGACATTCACAAGAGCCTGGAGACAAGATGAGTACCGTGACTGGAGGGCACATTTTCCAATATTCTGTTTTCCTATTCTCTACCTGAAGTAGATTTTCCTATTAAACCCTTGGAGTGATGAATGCTCATAATTTTACCAGTATGTTGTCTGTCATTACCATTCTCACTCGAAAGAGAAAAAATATGCACACACTGTACTTCAGGAAAACACATACGTGCTAACAGTATTTCCTAGTCACCTGGTCTTTCTTATTCAATACCTACCTTCAACAGTGACCTTTTTTTCCCCAGATAAGCTACTCACAACTGACCACAATATCCCAGCCTTGCAAACAGGAAAACGTCAGCCATAATTTATATAGAACATGACAAAAAGAAAGTACTCTGTTTCCAAAGAACTGAAAAAACAACTGAATTCAGTCCTAGTAGCTGATATCCCAAGAAACTTAAGGCAAAACATGCGCTGAAAAAGTGAAGTTGCTTTTCCCCTATGAGGTTAAAATCCAGAAGGTCTCTGGTTGCTCTAATAATTTTAAAATGTCTATATTATGAATATCCACTATTATGCTATGCATATAGTTATGTTAAATAAAATAGACTTTTTTTTAGGGGGGAAAAGCCCCTTTTCCTGCCATGTTTGAGAGATTTGGGCCAGTATTTTCTGAGAAATTAGGCTAATTTTTACAAATGCTTTTCCAGTTGTCACAGTTCACTCAATGCCGCCTTCCCAAACTTTCTGAAGGACTGCTTTAGTGCCTCTGCCGATACCCAGAGGATTCTGAAGATACAGCAAAGTATTACTGCCAACACACCAAGGCTATTAAAAAAATGTAGATAGTTGTGAAACTGTCTGTAAGACTACCCATTTCACTTGAAGGTCCAGAAAACCTCCAACCTGTGGCACTAGTATTTCACTGAGTCACTGTGACAAGGCAGAGCAGCCATTTTAAAGAATTAGTAAAATCAGAGGTGGAGGGTTGTTGGCTAGAAATCATTGCTTTTAATTTCTTAGTATTTGCACAAGTCTGACAACTGCACAGCTGCACAGAGTTGCCCCAAACTGTAATATAAACTAGGCAAGCTTTCCACAGAGTACGTTTAGTATGCTTTCCATTACTTCCCATTCTAAGGTCTGATCCTGTTGTGCTTTTCATTACATGGACCTGTCGGAAATTTTGGGAAATCTTCTTAGTTCTTTTCCCACACTTTACCCACCAGACACAAGTTTGCCATCCAGAGATGACAACCTATAAAAACAATAATTTTTAAAAAGTGTAACCTGTGAGCTCAAGGGATGCTCTCTGAAAAAAACTCACCTCTGACCACCTTACCCTGGGACCAGACAACCCCAGTGGGACAGGGGCACATTTTGGAAAGCTCTCATACCACCCAGGAACAGGGAGATCCTGCTGTTTCATGGCACCCCCGGCATTTGCAAACCAGTTTGCCTGATCACTGCCTTCTATTGTTTCCTGAGATAAGCAGGGCCCCAGTGAACAATTAGAGCTTTCAATAAATAATCTGTAAGCACACTCATTTGATTTACTGTTATTTAATACAGCAGTTAGTTTCAATGGGGCAGTTACTATTGATCACTTAAAGTACTACAGACAAACATGAAACACTTCCAGAACTCCATGGATTATTACTCTTTATCTGCCACTCATCTGGGTTACTTGTAATGGTTGTGAAATTTAAAATCAATAACAACAATTAGTGTTTGTTATACTCTGAAGAATGAATCATGTGAAATATGTTTTGTTACAAAAATGAAAGGCTGGAGAGCTTGCTAACATGAAAGACTGTTGCAAGTAGCAAAACTCTAAAATAATTTCTCTTGGTATTAGAGTGTCCAATAAAGGGGGTAAAGAAAATTAAAAACAGGTATTTTAAATGCATGCAGAAGTCTACACACAATTATAAAAAGGTATTGGTAGGATTTTCAAAGGAATAAATCTTTCAACTAAACTGGTGAGAAAGATGCACCCAAGTTTTCCTGAGAAAATTCCACTACAAGTCCTACAATTTCATACTTCTTGACTTCTACAGGAATTTTGGGTTGTTAACCACAACAGGACTTGCTCTTATGTAGATCATTGAAGATATAGGAAAAGGTCTGACTCCTCATCCCACTAGCTTTACTGGAGAACATCACCAAAAAAAAAAAAAAAAAAAAAAAAAAAAAA
>VZTH01005516.1:344544-384106 GCA_013397815.1 Aleadryas rufinucha
AAAAAAAGAAAAGAAAAAGTATCTAAATGTAAGAAATTAATTCAAAATTAAATTAATAAAGCTGGAAACTAATTTTCAGGTATACATGTTGAAAAACACCTCTTATCTTCAGATTCATATAAATAAGTTGTGAATCTAGTGAAATGGATGGAAGTAACAGTATTTTGAGATCTCTGATAAAGTAGTAATTCTACATAATTAAAATGCAAAACAATAAGAGAAATATTTTATCATTGAACTGTAACCAGAGCTCTGTGTGAAATCATCCATTCAGAAGACTTGTTTTTCATCAATTATTTGTAATTTATCTGATGTAAATATAAGAAGGTCTAATTAAAATGTATGACTTCTTATGCAGCTTCTTGTCATTAAGACCAATGAAAGCATACTGAAGACCATAATGAAATGCTTGCCTTTAAGAATCCTCTTCAACAACACATGGCAGTACCACACTAAATTAAAAAATCAGGAACTAAATTTTTCTTGCATCTATTTCCATTTTCACTAATTATACCCCCAAGCTTTCCAATAGACCAGGCCCTAAAATTCTTTTGAAGCTGAAACAGCCTAAGGAACAGCAACCTTTTCAGAGTAATGGACTTTGAAGAAGAAACAAAGGTAACACAGCCCTGGAAGGATTAATATTTCAAATAGAGTTATCATGTGAAAATATGTGTTTATTTGAAAAATGGGGAAAAGATTGTTGATAAAAAGCCAAATATGTGTTCCAAGGAAACCAATACTCTGATTTAATCTCATTTAATTGCGTCATTCCTTCCTAACCCCTTTTCGTCAGAGTATTTTCTTGTTCTGCACAGAAATTCAAGTTAGCAAAAGCATAACAAACACAGCACTACTGGGCAGTGCCAGTGTACCATGCTGTAAATGAGCTCTGCTTCCACATTTTGGTGAAGGTGAAAACAGCCCCCGTGAACAATTGCAGTGTTCATAATAGACTCCATTTCAGGGAGAAGGGAACAGCTATTTTCCCAAACTGCCTCCAGACATGCAGTGCTTCCTAACACATAACTCGTGCTTTAACCACTAAAGTCTTGCAGGACCTCTCAAAAACATAGAGAAAGGAAAGGATTCGGATAAGGAAGAGAAAAAAAAACCACAGAAGGATATGAGTCAGCTCTGACTTCTTGCAGGCAGCTGAAGGCTTCTTTTCAAAACTTCAGGGAGATAATGGGTCCTTCTTGGTGTGGTCCCAGAAAAGTGAATGAGGCAGTATGTGCAAAGCACAGAAGGATGAGCAGTTCACATACCTAACCTGCATAGCATGTGACTATGTGTGCAACCAGAAAAACACAGCTGGAATGTGCTCTCCAAACGGAGAGAGGAAGGCAGAGGTTCACTAGGGGATGAAGATTTGGGAAAAGTAGCTTCCCCTGTTAGCCCCCACCACCCCCGATCAAAGACCCTGAAAGACATAGGTGATTTGCCATTTCTTCTGCATTTTACACCTTAGTGTTCAAAGTGTGGAGTGAAATCAGAAAGATCTTTAGAAAGTCCAAGACTTTCCTGCTAACCTCTAAGGAGGATTTGACATATACCCTCATCCAGTAACCCACAAAATTTCATTCTCAACTGAATGAAAAGAGGAAACTCAAACAACAAAGCAATACAAAGGATTACTCTCAAGATGAGGGGAAAAAGGAAAAACCTCCTCAGACCACAGGTTGAAAAGCAGTAGTATGAATAATGGCTTAAAACCAAAGAAAGAGCCCCCAAGCTCAGGACCCGATCTTAACAGTAAAAAAGTTCACCCATGCATGACATTTTAGCCAGTCCTTTGACTTGTGCCCTAAGCCAAAAACCACAGGCTGGTGGATCAGTGAGGGTGAATCTCTGTGAAGGAGGGAAAGTTTGTGGAGCAGTTAGGATCTCTGATTAGAGCAACACAGAGAGGAGTGCAAAATCCCCAGAGAGAGTCAAGCTTTGGGGGGGCACAGGCGTTTCCCTGCACCTAAACCAAGGTCCTGGGGGAAGCATCTGCCTGCAGATCCACAGCCCCTGCCCAGGGGGAGGTCCGGGTGTCAGGTATCGCCAGATGGCACTGTGACACAGTTTTTCAACTCCTTTTTCTTCATGTGCGAGTGAATGTTCAGTCTTTGAAAGACAGGCAATCTTGGTCTTCTCGTGAGTTTTTGAGCAGAAGATGAGGAATTAAAGTGGCAGAGGAGCCTGTTTCCTGCCCCGGGTTCTGCCCACAGCCAGTCCCTGAGCAACAGTGCTGGAGGCTCCAAGACCCCCGAAAGCCAGGACACTGCTGCGCCGTGCCTGAACACCTCTGTCTCACATTGGTATTTGTGAACAAGTGAAATACTTAACTCAGATGCTGTCACATTCAATTATCATGCAAGAACCTAGAAATCCTCCTGGTATCAGTCACCAGCTGGCAGAGGAGTGATCTGGTACAGGACTGGAAGATGAAGGAAGTATCGTAGGAGATGAGATACATGCCTCTATATGACGTGCTGCTGTGTCATCAGCCAGTTTGGCAGAGAGAACCACCAGAGTGGTTTAATGGCCACTTCAGGAATTGCCTCAAGCTGCATTCAGATTAAAAAAAAGTAAAATCGCAGGATTCAAGAGACTTTTTATGTTCTTTAACTGTTTTGGTGATGTGGGGGGTTTTTTTGGTTGGTTTTCTTTTGATTTGTTTTGGGGTTTTTTTGTGGGGAATTGTTTTGTTTTGGTTTTGGGGAGAGGGTAACTGAACCATTTCTTCCACTGTTAATATCCTACAGGCACAAATGGCTTTCTATAACCAAAGCACCCACTGAAGGAAATCTGTGTTAAATCAAACAGTGGTTTTTGTCTCCAGTTGGTGCAACACTGGTCAACCTGTTTAATTGTTCCACACCTCTGCTATGCATCTTTTAAAAAGAATGATCCTTCTTTCTTTTTAAGAAGAGATGTTGGATGTTCATTGTGCTGAACATCCAGCACAGTGACATGAACTTTTACTGGTATTTCCTAAAAGTACTGGTACATAAATACACTAAAGGCTCACTCATACAACAATTCTGTGTCTAAAACTCTTATTAAAATCAAGGGTGAAGGGTTGAGTGCATTTAAGTGCTTCACTAGATAAGACTGTAAAAGACAAAGACATCCTTAATTTGTCATTTTATTGTTCAAAGATCCTTGCTAAAAATACAATGTGAGCCTAGAGAAAAATATTATGGTTCAATGGAAGGAGAGCCTCCAAACCATTAAAAGAAACTGAACGGTGCTAAAAAACCTCTCTGTTGCAAAACATTTCTCTGCTTTTTTTCTTAGAGGATGCACTTAGAGAGTAAAATTTAAGTCACTGAAAGTGCATAAAACAGAAATCCTTCCAAACTATGGATGGACTTCAATATCATGTCCTTAGTGGTGAAGATCCAGAGCACTCTGAGAATTTATAAATGCTCATTCAAGCTTTCACCTATTAAACCTATACAAGTGTCGCTCACATGTGTATATTTAACTTGCATAGTTTCATAATATTCAGTTTATATATGGTATAAGCAGGGGAAAGAAAAATCACCTTGTCCAAGGGGAACAGAAGGTGTATTATATACTTTGTGTCTAGGATTCTTTAACGCAGACTTGCTGGATTATATTTCCATCTCTCTTAGCAAAAGTATTTGAAGAAGCTACAAGGCTCAAACAGAACACTAAAAGAAAGTGGGGTCAGTTATAAAAGGGCTAGCACTAGTTTGTTAAAAGTTTTTCTCCTACCCACTCCCAAATAAAGGGACAAAGAAGTGAACATTGTGGGAATGTGTTTCTAAAACCACATGATATCCTTATCAGATTGTCATGTACAAGGGAGGTTCTCACACAGGGACCCCATGCTGGTGAGCTGCCCTGTCACATGATGCAAGTTCTACGCTCCTATTCAGATTACTAAAATGAGCTGAAGAAAGTTAGATTTCCCCTCCTCCCTCCCCCCCAAATAAGCAAAATGCAGTGACCAAAGTCATATTAATATGCTGCCACTGGGAAAGCAATCCTGAGCAGCTGCAGATGATAAGAGAGTATATGAAGAAGATAATCTAGCTATTAAAATCTATACCACAATTAATATCTGCTGAGCAGACTTTATTGCAGAGAAGCAAACAGAGAATCGGAGAAACCTGTGAGTCAGACAAAATACAAGGAAAAAAAACTCAGTTGATTTGTAAATTTATGGAAAGAGAGTAATATATTTTTATAAGCAAGTCCTACTTTGTCATCTAAGTGTCTCTATTTTCACTGTTGATGTTGTGAACACTGTCAATTAATTACTTTTTCATGTAGTTTGGGGGAAGTGGAGCAGTCCTGTAAACATTTTTAATATTCAATGAAGGTTTTAAATAGTTTTTGATCATTCAAATATATGGCCTGTTTTTAAAAGTGCTGAGGGAACTCCTAGATGCTCAACATATTTGGAAATGAACCCATGAAACGTGGATTTAGGATGCTAACTTTAGGCTACTGTTTCTGACATTCTTAACTTTCAAAACACATTTGCTCATGCAATGACAAATTAATAAAATCCCAGACCTTAGATTATTTTTAAAAAGACAGTTTAAAATCCATGGTTTTGAATGCAAGTTGTTTACAGGTTACAATTAGAAGGAACAACTAAGATTACTGTGACCAAAAAACTGCACAAAAAGAATAATTTCCACATTATATCAGTTTGTTTCTTCTACACCTGGAATATGGTTCTCACAAAAAGGCGGCAGCAGTAAGACATTACCCCTGGTTTGCCTGCTAGAAAATCCAGTTTTGTTACCCTCCTGTCTGTACTTTTTCCTGAAGCACAGAGAAAATGATTATTCCGTTACTTTAGAATAGTTTTGAGCATTTTGTGTCTTGTATTTTCGTGGTTCCATTTGGGTTGAAAGGGCTTGGGTTTCAGCAAGAAGTGGCATGGGTCACAGTGCATGGGGACAGACTTCATGCACATGGGCAAAGGTCAAAATCAATCATAGCTTTGTATTTCCAGGCCTATTACTTTTGGCAGTTTACCCTGCCAGAAGGGGCTAAAATATTTGCCTCCCAAAAGGAGTAAACATCAATAGGGGGCAGGAATATAATCAGCTTCTCAACCACTCGGCAATGAGAAATGAGGGTAAAGGATCCCCTCCTCACTGCAGCCACTAAGCCACCTAAATGTTAGATGCAACATTTTCAGCAAAAAGTTGAAAGATTCCACAGCACAGTGACTTGAAAAGGACAATAGGCCTATTTAGGCAATTATATTATGCAGGCTTTGTTATTAGGCAGCCCTGCTCAGCCCCAGAAAGTCTGGATAATCAAAAGTGTCCAAGTACAGGAAGGGGAAAAGTACAACCCCACCCTCCTGCACAGCCGCTGCCAGGACCTCTGGATTTGAAGGGTAAAGTCTATTTACCGAAGTTCCTTGGCCATTTTATACATCAACTGATATCCTTCCTCATGGGGCTGCGTGCTACAGCCTAGCAAAGCTCTGGAAAGCCCTCTGAAACCACAACTAATTTGGCCCCAGCCGCCCGCCCCTGTAAATTCACTGCTCAGAAGCTGCTGCCAGCCCCCCAGGCAGAAACTGTGAGGGGAGAGGGATGTTCCCCCCCGGCTCGCACGCATACCAGGGCCGGTCCCCACGGCCAAACAGATCTGGAAACTCATCACAGCTGTGCTCTGCTTTTGAGGTCTCAAAAGGACGGGGCACAGCGTGGCCGACCGCGGCAGACAGCAGTCCTTCCGAGCACAATGTCCCTTTCACAGCCCCGCTCCCAAATCTAAATGCTGGCTGTGTAACACAGCCGCACTTCATCGGCCGCGTGAAGGGCGGTATATAAATTAGACCTGAGCAAAACCAGTCACTTGGCGTGTTTCGGGGAGGTGGGACCGTAATCCGCCGAGCAGGGCGCTTCGCTCCCCGGGCGCCCCCGAGCAAAGCCCCTCGGCTTGGCCGGGCTGCGGGGCTGGCGTGACGCACACATGGTTAACAAAAACCGCTCAGCAGTAAGTAGGGATTTAACTGGATGTGAGGATGACTAACTTCGCTGTCTGAAACACTATCTCCCTCTTTCAACCCCTTAACTTCACCGTAGCCCTCTTCGAGGCATCGCCTCAGCAGCCTGGCTTTGTTCTGACAAGTTGCACCTTTGCTGCACAGACTCATTAGGCAAGCAGGGAGTCACCCAAAGATACATTGCTTTTCCTCCGAGCTTATCCCACCCTGACTTCACCAGCGAATGCCTCTCATCATTTTTGTCTGCAGGAGTTTCCGACAGTGGTGCGTGTCCATTAGAGTTTTCTTGTGCCAGCAGTCGAATCAGACTAACTGCATCACAGTCTACGTAGAGAATAGTTTTCCCCTTTATTTTGGAAGAAAAATATCCCCACACATTTATTTTTTTTTTTTTAATGAAGTGGATCAGAAACAAACATTTTTTCATCACATATTCCAGAGCATTAAGCTAGACATATAAAAATTTAAACAAAGACTCTACCCCTAAGCAAACCAGTCCTAGCAATCTAGCTGTAAAGTTTATAGATGAACTTAAAAGAAAATAACCTAGTTCAAACAGATCTTGCCTTCTGGGCACTAGCAAACACACCTGCAGCAATTTGATACTTGGGAATGCAGATTACAAGTCCTTCACTTCAAAATGTTTGTTTTTTAATTCGGAAAGATGAAAGAAAATAAAGTAGTGAGCTTTTTTTTGGTTGTTGAACACAGATGTTTCCAGTGCTTGCAGGGAATGGGAACCTGACCCAAACATTGCAATAATCCAGAATTTTGAAGGAAAGCACATGCTTTCTGGAGTCCCATCTTAATGAACTTTCTGAAGGTTAATACCCACTAGCTCCTCTCTAGGCAAACACTTCCTACCAGACTGAAATAAGAACTGTATACTACACGAGCCTCAGCATCCCAGCGTGTTCTGCTGCCATGTCCATAAGTTTTGCCTTCATCAAATTTTTTATGCTTCTAACCCTAAGGAAATGCAGTAGGCAGTAGTCATCTACTTGATATAATTAGCTGAAACACTACATAAAGCCAAACAAACTTACTCTTGTTTTGGGCCTGCTCATTTGGTTTTTTGCCTGTTTAATTAATGAAGACTAATGAAGACTTTTTTTAATAGGCTTTTCCAAGGTCAGATCTCCATTCTCTGCAGCTCCTCTCTCAGGACCTGTCCTGTTCCCACTTCCACAGTGTTTAGTTAGCTCATGTTTCGCCAAAAGTTACTGGTTTTCTCTCAGTATTTGTTGCCACTGCACTATGAGGGAGCAGAATATTCTTACTTAAGAAACTAAAAATTACTCATTCTTGTGATCTTAACTCTTTTGTCCTCTTAAGAACTATCCTTGTCTAATTTGATTATACCGATCTGATTTTTATCTCATGACAAAAGAAGCGAGAACGAATTACGATTAAAAGTGCCGTTGGTTCTAGTTGCATTTCCAACTCCACAATTTTCTTTGCAAACAAATAATTCCATTTTAAATCTACAACAATGTAACTAGAATCCCGTAAAACATAAACTCATATGAGTGCAAAACCAGGGGGGTTTTTCTGCGTTCTTGTAACACACCGTGCAATACGTGGTGGCTAACAGTTGCGTTGCAAACCCAGGGCAGGTTTTTCCTCCCACAGGGGAGAGGAAAAAAATACCACACAAGTTAAGGTCATGTTTGGGTTGCATCTTATCCTCTATTTTTACTTTGCAGACCCTCGTGGACTAGAAAATTCATGATGCTGCAGGAGTGCACTAGCTCAGTGAATTTAACAGGATTAATGTACGGAAGATGCACTGAAGCTGGAGACCTACAGCATTCTCCCCTAAACCCTGCAATGGCCAATTTTGCCAGCATTTCAGCTGAAACCGTGATGCTGTCTGAGATTGTTACTGGCCTGCTCTGAGTTTGCACTATCCATGTACTATTCCCTCAACAACCATTTACCTTTTACTCTACAATCACATCTCTATCAAAGCAATATTTCTAAGGCCTAAGGCAATGGCTGCAGGTGTACTGCTTTTTTTTTGCAGAGCCAAAAATAAAACAATAAATTAGACCAAAAAAAAGTACCACACTTCTAACAATTACAAAATTTGATTATTATTACATTACATTAAATCACAGAGGTCTTCTTAAAAATGGAGAATCAAGAAATGCTAGACTAAGAATTAAACATTGCTATCTTTGTATTTATAAGCACTGGAGCACTGGAGCAACCCTTGAACTATTAAAAGCTTTCTGGAACACAACAATTCTAGTTCTGGTATATTTTCATGAGATGCAAGATAAAAATCTTACACTTTGAGAGAATTTCAGTATTTCATAATCTGTTTATATATTTACTCATGCATAAACTGCTTACACTTTCTTCAAAACTGAAAACAAAATTTGCTAAGATTTCAAACAGAAATCTTAATTTGGACTCTAACTAAATTGTTTTTCCACATTTCTATACCATTAACTTTCACAGTTCAAATTACAGCCACCATATTATGATTCAGGTTTCGGCCCGATTTTAAATTCCCATGCAGTGAAGATTAATCCTACTGCTTACAAAGTTACAAGACTGGATTCCTGAATGCATTTTCCTGCATTTTTATTTACTCTTGTTAATATGAGTTTCTTTGATTAGCTAAACTTTCCTGTTATCAACACTTGTCTCTTATCACAGGCCCTAGGCAAATGACATATTTACAACTCATTCCATTCTGATAAGGGTAATCCTGTGTTTAACTTGCCCAAGAACAAACACCATATATTTTGTTTTTAAGAATCCTGCTTCTAGGTATTAACAACATACAAGAGAAAGAGCAAGACATTTTAAAGCCAGAAGTTATTTAAAGAATATTTTGCAAGTGTAAGCTTTTAACGACAGTATATATGATTCCTACTTCAGGAAAGTTTATTTAATTCCAAGTTTCTGCAATATCACCATTGAAGTTATATTAAAGTTTAAACCATGAAAGGAGGAAAACGCATTTTTAGTCAAACATCTGTTTTGGATTTTTGTTTTTGCTAACTGAAGCTCTTCCACAGCAAGTAACACTATTTTGAAGTAAGAGCTTTGTTTCATATTTTGTTTGAAGCATTTTGAAAACAGTGCGAAGAAAATAAATATCCCATGCTGAACTTCACAGTCTCCTTTTAATTGTAAAGACATCAAAACATTTGCAGTGTTGTAGGCTGGTAGTCACTGATTTTTACAATTTTGTTTTCATTACTCAACCTACACAAATGTCATATGGTGTCTGAAAACTTTTGAGCCGAGTGAAACACGCTATTTCACCAAACACTGTTAAATTTATTTTTCAGTTACCCACTCCACCCCTTTGAAATGTCCAAGGGAGAACTCTTCTAATTCCTGGTTAACTTTTTAACATACCACAAAACAGAAATTTGCAACAGCATTATACAGTTAATGGTGTACTGAAGTGCCCAAGAGCGTGCTAAAAACATTTTGATAGATAGCCAAGTCATTTATCTAAATCACCGTCAGAGCAGTGAAGCATCCTGCAAGCTTTTAAGCAGAGTATAAGGTGATGTTTTCTGGCACTTTTTGTCATTTCTCAAACTTGAAACTGGGGTGTTAAAATACTACTATTGTTTATCATCTATATATTTCAGCAACAAATCAAGACCCTATAACATCATAACACATTTTCAGAAGTGTCCTACCACTAACTCTCACTCCTCTGTTAACAGTTCATCGCTGTCTGAATCTCAAGGTATAGAAATAATTGATGGTTAAACTCAAAGGGTGTTCACAGTAAGTAGTTTTCTAGCAAAACAGCAACTTCTTAGAGCAACAAAGTGAAGAAGAAAGGTGGCAGCAAGGTCAGTACAAAGAAATATTGCCTTTTCTTCGGAAACTTATAACTACTGTCTGATTTTTGGAATGGCACCTACCCACTGCAATTCCACATCTTTGCAAGAACTGTAGAGATCAACATTTTAATTGCTTGGCTGCTCTGCTAAAATGCACTTCAAGACAACATGCATCCTGATTATCAAATCTGCTACAAAATTAGATTAAGGAGGGGGGAAAAAAAAAAGCTACCAGAGAGATGTTATGTAAATTCGTCCTTCACTGGTTGGAGTTTTGCAAGTATTTGCTGTATTACATTACGATTTTATGTGTTTCTGTTTGGATCCACAACTGTTGTTAGGATCAATATGCCACATGAGAAGGGATAAACAGAAAGAAGTCCGGTGCTTCTTTCCTTTTTCCTTTCTTGCCAAAAGGAGAAAAAAAAGCTTGCAAACCACATTTTGCACAAAAACTCACCCCACCCCTCATTACCTCTGTGCTTAATTACCAGTCTTTCTTTTTTAAATACATGCAAGTAAATAAATAAATTAAATAACAACAACAATTATAATAATAGTAATTGCTTTAAAGTGGAAAAATAACAGTTGGGACCTACATTGAGCACTGTGCCGGTGTTGCCACTCTGTTTGTGCCAATCCACTGAAGCATGCTTTGAGAGCCTTCTCCTGGAGCATGCAGGAAGACGGACTCGCAGTGTAGAAATCCAGCATCTGAGCAGGGCTCACTGCTAGAACGTCCATACAGTCAAACATGATTCCCCCTGCACAGAATGCCTGCAAAAGTGCTTTCCTCTAGGTGTGGAGGAAAATGGCACATAAAAGTACACCCAACTCCATCAAACTCTGCCCCTTTTTTGGCACGTAGGCTGTTGGTCTTTTTCCCAGACCAGAATCATGAATTATGACAGACAACACAGCTAAAAGCCTGTAATTGATCCAAATGATCATTTACCATTTTCCAGGCTGCCCAGCCAATCCAGCAAGATGGGGGGATGCGAGCCGCATTCCAAGTTTTAGCTACCATCAATTTCCCCCCAAAATTTCTTGAGAGTCAGTCCAGCTCCTGGGGCGCTCGCCGGGTGTGTGCCGCGTCCCACGCCGTGCCAATCGCCCACCTCCCCGGGATAAAACAGCTCCGGCGGAGGCTCGGGATCCCCCTCGGCCGTGAATAGATGCTTCTGCCTCTGAACAGCTCACTTCCTACTACTTGTGTCACAGGGAATGAAAGATTGAATTGCCTAATATATGCGAGTGAACTTTCCGTGAACCCTTCCCAGGCTGCTAACCTTCAAATGACCCAAGCGGTCTGACATCACCAGCTCCCAGGATTCTCACACGCCTTCACAACTCCCAGCAGCCCTGCAAAAAAGCCAGGCAAGCGGGCGGGCAGGCAAAGGCGAGCCCCAGCCCTGCCGGAGTCGCCCCGCGGCCGCCGAGCGGGCGGGTGCGGACAGGGAGCGCAACTTACAAAAAGGTCCAAAATAATAAAGTAATTTTAAAAGAAAAGACCAACAAAAAGAACCACAACAACGAGGAGGAGGGGAAGGGGGTGGGAAGTAAAACAGCGGTGTTTTCAGCGGTTGTAGGGAACGGAGATTTTGAAAATTCCAGCTCAATTTGCTGAAAGTTCTGTGCCCCCCTCCCTTCCTCACACACACACAACACATTCCTTTCCTCCTCGGAGAGGCCACGAGCGAGGCGCAGGCGCTGCCGCTGTTCCACAGCCAGGGACACGGGCTTCGCCCCAGCTGCTGGGCTGGCGGGCTGGGCTGGGCTGGGAGCAGCCTCATCCTGGCGCTGCCCCGGCACACGCCAGCAGGGACCCCCGCTCAATGCCCCCCGCGGGGACCCCGCTCAATACCACTCGCAGGGGCGATGGCCGGTGCCAGCCCCGCTCCCAGCGGGGAATCGCAGGGGCCCGTCCCTCCCGGGCGGGTGTGCGGTCAGGCCTCATCTCTCCGCACCATCCATCCCTCACCCTGGCTCCTAAGTCACTCAGAGCTCCCTGGCTTCCCCGATGGGTCAGATTTGGCACTGCCCGGGAGGCCTGTCCCCACCACTGAGCCCAGGGCAGGAAGCAGCCACGCATCCCCTCTTCTCCCTCCCAGCCCCGCCGCCGCCGGGTCCTGCCTGTCTCTGATTAGCAGAGAGGGGCTGGGGCCGCTCGTGCGGCCCCGGAGGGGCTGTATCAGCTTTCAGAGGGTTAATGAGCCCCAGCTCCCCGGGAGGAGAGAAAGGCCACGAGCTAATCCGTGGGGAACAGGACTCAGCCCATGGTGCTGAGTGGGGAGACCTCCCTGGGGCAGGCAAACCCGGCCAAGCCCTCACAGCCACTCTGAAGGCAAGGGGCTGCTCCCACACACTAATGTCTGTGCTAAGTCACACTGCCGACAGCCCTCCCTCATGGCCGGAGTAGGTGTCAAAGTCTTCCCAAGTCTGTGGCCACGATGCCACAGCCAGCCCTCTGTGGGCCCACCACTTGCATGAAGCCAGCAGAGAGCTCGGTGCTTTTTAGGTAGGTAACTACCATATCCAAAATCTTGCTCACAGAGAAAGACTCCATGGAGGCTTCCACCAGTCCTTATTCCTACAGGCAATTTAAAAATTATAAACAACAGCCTGGAAACACTCCCTCCGCCCCAATGGAAAGGATATGAGCTCAATAACCACATGCATGCTTTCATTTTAAATGAATAAGCCAAGCCACCTCAGCCCCAGCAATGAGCATCATCCAGGAGCAAGGCACACAGGAGCCTTGCTTCCCCGCTCCAAAGCAAGCTCGGGTGCAGAAACTACAAAACGGAACACTTGATTATTGCCCGTTTCTTGCAAAGCCCAAGATGGGAGTTGGGCAGAGAGGGGCACACTGAGCAGGCATAGCACACCACTGGCGACCGTAAAGAAATGCTGGAGAGAGACTCACCCTGGGACCTGCGCAGCCACTTTAATGGATGTGGTGTCCCCTCTCCACAAAAAGTCCTTTGATGAACCGAAAGCTCTCTGACAATGCCTGCAGATTGTATTAACAAAACTTTTCACACAGATTCAAGAATTAAAAAAAACAAACCCAAACCACAAAACAAATCCCCCACACAGCACACGCACTTGTTCCCTGAAACTGATATACCCACATTGAAAACCAGCGGCCAGCAAAAAGACCTGCTGCAATCTGGAAGCGAATCCTTTTGAAGAGATTAAAACAAAAGCTTTTCTTAGCCTCCTTCCCCCCTCAACGGGAGAGCTGTAGTTGTCCCTGCAGCAGCCTCTCTTTCCCTCTTCCCTTCAGGCACAAGAGTTACAAATGCTGGAGTTTAACAGTTTAAAGGACTTTCTAAGGACTTTCTCAGCCCTTTGGGGTGTCCTCCCCCAGCCTGAACTCCTGCAGTTGAAGAAGCCCCTGACACTCTCTAATCCAAAATTTATGCACAGCATACGCTTACTGGAAAAGCCATCCTTCAGGGAAGTCTTGTTTAAACTATTTCAGTGTTTGTTGCATTAAAATAGCAAAGTGGAAAAGTGGCTAAACTTTTTTTTTTTTTTAAATCTTGGCTGGCTACATTGCTAGAGTTTTGTTTGGAATAGCAAAGCTAAATTAGAAGACAGTTATTTTCTAACCAGACGACACAGGATGAACGAGAAATTTGCAATACGTAATGTATCACCACAAAAATAACTGGAAAGGATGACACAAAACAGAGTATGTTTTTTTCAGTCTCCAATTTAGGGAGAAAACAGCTTTTTGTGGGGATCAGGGTTCTTGGAACAGTTTAAGCTTATGCCAAGAAAAACATGTTGCCCATGTGAGTTAAAAGTAAACAGAATCAGACAAACAGAAATACAGTTATGTTTATCCCATTAGCAGTCTTATAATACCATATTCAAAAATAGTATCTGTTGGTTGTACCTCAAAATGTAGAGTGGCAACTTCTGAAAGTAAATGTCAGGAAGTGACGCTTAAGTGTGTACAAATTGGAAAAAGACTACTTTTTCTCACTGTTATCAAAATGAGCCAGGTAGCTCATCATGCTTTATTACAAGTAACAGTTGCACTAATGCTTATATTTATTACTAAATGCACATGTAATTACAAAATTCCTCAAATAGCCCAATGGTTTTCTCACACACTATTTCTACAATACAATAATCTGTGCATCTCTTATTTCACTTTGAAACAGCACAATACTTGTTTTTCTTCAACAGAGTATCAGGAAAAGCTACATTCATAAAATGGGGGATATTTTCTAATTTAGATCAGGACTAGTCATAATTATTGTGCTTACTAATAGTCCTCTAGTTCAAATGTAATGAAACTTTAAGTATTGCCACATATTTTAAATGCCTACCCAGCACCCATAAAGGTGCGAGGAGGCAACAACTCTCCAATATCTTTGACTTTGTCCATGCAAAGAAATTGTGGTTTCACATCAGTGCTTTGATCTGTTTTCTCTCAGACTGTGATAGCAGAAACTTTACAATAAACATATTCTTAGCTATAAGTGAAATAAAAAGCACAAGTTCAAGTCAGAAATCTATTTCCTCTGGTGTTACTGTATATTTGTCAGTGTGACATAGCACATTTGAAACCCATAATCATAAAACAAAAAATTACAGCCAAGGTTTAGGGTCTACATCTGTTTCTCTGGTTTTTGTACTACAATTACCCACTGGACAATTCAGAAAGCAGCACTATGAATCACGTACTGCACACATGGTTGTGCTGGTCACTTCTTCGTTAGTACAAGAGGCTGAGGATGCCATAATGTGCTTCACTGAGAGAGAGAGAGAGAGCATTAACTAGAATTAGGATGAGTGCATCAGGCCCTCTAATAAAAATGACTTTACTAGAAGCAACAGAGTACTTCTGGAACATTACAGGCATATTTATAGGATGGAAAAATTAAGAAGTGCATGCAGAAATTCTCCCCAACTAAGTACCTCAGGGGAAGCAGACTTTTTTTTTCTTTTGAATGCATTTTACTATTAATCAAATGTAGCACTCTCTTGAAACAGTTTTGACAGCAGAGTAAATGGTTACTAGTGAATGACGTGTGTGTTTAAGAAGTGAAAGCAGAGACAAAGTGATGTTTTCTTCTACTCCCCAGGCAAGAGCTGACACTAAGCTTGCTGCCTCAGCTTTGATACTCAGAGATTCCTTTGTGTCAGTTGCTGGGAGAAGCACTGGCAGTTCACTAACCCTGCCTCACACACAGGGACTTTGATTTTTACCTCTTCATTGACGATAGATGTTAATATGAAACAGTGCTTGCCTGCCTTGGCAGGTTTTTTTTTTTTCCCCAGGTGTTTTTTTCCCTCCCCCCAACTGGTGATACAAATCTGAAAAATCTGAAAACCTGAATTCCCCCTTCACTACATGTAGTTTTTAGTGTTGAAGGATGTTTTCTTCATGTCTCAAGCACATGAATGATGTCAAAAGATTATGGGGAAGAAAATCACTAGGTAACAAGAGAATGGCTGAATATTTAAAACTCTAAGGTAGTCCTAGGAAATGGGTATCAATTGTGAGCAAGAATTGCCCTGAAGAAAATAAAACAGTAAAACTACTGGCATGAAATGGCACAAATTACATGGAAAAACATGAAATACATTGAAATTAAGTAAAAAACGTGTTTCTTCAGTCTGCTGTACACTACTATGCACAGCTTGCAATGACTGAAACAGGAATTTACACTAACACGAAGAATTATTTCAGGCCTGAAATATAACAGCAACTGGTGAAAGATAATTCAGTGCAGAGCAGTATTTTATTTTAGATGAGAAAAGCAAAGTTAGTCATCTTCAGACCCAGAACTCAGACATGCAACCAGTCTGCGAATCACTTACTGATAAAGGCTTTGTGTCTGTTTTAATCAGTGGATATGTATTTGTAAAGATGCCTTTAAAGCTGATTGCTTAACTTAAAGGCTATAAAAATAATTCATCTCCACAAACTGGAGCACACAGCCATGTTTCTTAGAATCCATACAATCCTTTGGCTTGGAGCCAGGGGAAGAGAACTGCCCTACATGATAAAACTGGAAGTGTATCTGGCTCACCAATCCATTTCCAAGAGTGACTGCTACTAGATCTTTCTAAGGAAAATACAGGAATCCCTAGTGATTGTTGAGGTATAACTCACCCATAGGTCCTCTAATAGCCTATTCTCTAACAGCAAATCACTTAAGCATTAAAGCATGAGATTTAATATCCCTTCCAAATTTCTTTTTGGTAATAGTCCTGATGCTCTAGATATTCATATATAGCCAACATCTTTTTGGATTGTGATAAATTTGTAGCTCTGTGACACAGAAGTAGATAGTAAGTTATTAGGCTCTGAGATAGAAAAAAAAACTTAAAAAAAACCCAACCCAACCCAACCCAACCCACAAAAAAACCCCCAATCAGCCAAACAAAAAAAAAATCCATTGTAAAACTCATCCACGTTGCAAATAAAGGAGAGAGACCAAACTGCACCTTTTTGAGGCCCCAAAGGCTGATGGCTGCAGGCTCCTGAAAGGCTGGCAAAGGGGGAATGACATCATATGCATGAAGAGGGGACAACATGCATTTTTGAAGGATATGAAAAGAAAAAAACATTATTAGATTAAAAACTGGTTACATACTGAATCTACACTTGCTGTTTACGAGGATCCTGCAGTGCAAACACCACTGCTAAATGGTTGCCAGAAAAAAACAGAAGTGAGGAAAAAAAGGTTTGTTTCATTTTGTTTTCTTTTTAAATGACTAGAAACTGCTGTTTCAAGGTTTAGCCAAGAAAGAGATTTTTACTGCTAGCCTATAAATCCCTCAAAACATAGAATTATAATGGAAATGCTGAGGTAACTGGAGTGCCATGCATGGCACTGACACATTGCATTATATAATCCAGGGAGAATGAAGGTTGGGAGATCTATAAAACCTAAGTAGAATCAAGATGTATGAAAGAGCAGAAGAGCAAGTAGAAATGTTGAATATTAAACCGCAGAGAATACTACTTCTAACCATAAAGTTTCCTATATGCTGAATATGCTTATGGTTGGCTGAAGGCAAAAGAGCACAGAGCTCCATTAAAACTAAAACAGAGATTCAAAAAGGCTGTTCAAGCAACTACTTTGTTTCTGCCTTTTTTAAGGAGGTAGAAAAAAGAAAGTTACCTAACAAAAGGATAGTATTTCCTGATGTTCTGATATCCTGAAAGGTGTCTCAGAATGTATAAATAAATAATGCTGGATCATGCAGAATAAATGGGAGTTCCAAACATAGGCAACTTACGACCCTAGTTGTAACTAGAATCAGAATATAAATTGGGACAACTGTACTTCTTCTACAGGTTCACTAATGACCTCTTAAACTCTTGGTGAAAAGTTAGCCCTGATGGCTTGCTTCCAGAAAAAGACCAAAGTTACCAAGCAGTAACTGGAACTCCAGCTCAATACATACACATATCCTAACGAAGACTAAACCTTACCTAAGCCTTATTTAATTTAAGACAGACTTAAGCAGTATTTAAGGCTTGTGCTCCTGCACTGCTGACAAGGACAACCCATATAGAGGGAACCCAGAGGCCTGAGATGGCTGAAACACACTTGAGCGGAGCTCTGGGCACGCAAAGCCCAATGCAGATTGGACTGGATTACGCCATGAATGTAAACTGCAATAGATCCACGCTTGGCAGCGTGACATGGATCCGTGACAATCCAGTTCCCACTTAGCTAGTTCCCAAACCTACATCAAACACTGAAAGAACAGTCCAGTATCCTATCTGTGGGCATCTTAGAAAGTAGAATGAATGGGTGCCCGGAAAATGTGTTGGCATAGCTACCTGCCTAGCAGGGGTAACGACAGTAATGACAAACTGGTGACATTGCCTGAAATCTGCTGGTAATGATGGTCATCATACCAACACCTCCGCTCTGCCTGTTGCCCTAACACACTGTACTTTCACACCTTTGTTTCTGTCATGCAGATGTCCTTTCTGTTTGGGAACAGCTTGAGTAAATTTTTGCTGTAAATGAGGTAAAATCACCCAGAAACTGAGGTAGATATTTAGCAAATTGGTGTCTGGTTTCTTTTGTAGAACATGTGCCATCAATAATGTGTGAATTAACTGAGGGCACATGTCCTCTGAGGGACACTGTTATCACTATAACTTTATTGATGTAGCCTGAAAAGTAAACTTTACTAACGGGGTCAGTTTTACAAGCATACAGGTTATCATAGTGTAACTACTGTTGAGCAGGTGAGGGATTCTATATATTCCTTTTATACTACAGAAACTGTCCATGACTGGGCTGTGACAGGTAACACTTTTTCAAAAAGGAACTGCTTTCTCCCCCTACATTGTTATACCAATGTAACATTCAAACATAGATGAGATCTCAGGAAAAGTCAGGCTGGGCTGGACCTCACTTGCATTCAGAACAAGCAATGGAACCATCAATGAATGACGTCCAGTCTGAAATGTTCACAAGATGTTTCCTGGTTTTCAAACTCTGCTAGAATATACTTATCAAATTGTTCTTTGGTGCATTCCTCAAATTCTACTTGACTTCTGCAATTTAAGCCAACAAAGAAAAATTTGCATGGTCTCAAGCTGCTTCACTAAGCTAGTCCCACATGATTTAATAGACCTGCAAATTCCCATAGCCTTAGACTGCAAAACTCCCATATTGGACCACAATATGGTCTGGGAGACCACAGAAGGGATTGAATGTCCACATATATTAAGTCCATGATCAGAGAATCACAACTGACACACATGCTTTAATCAAAGACAACTTACTGAGCTATTGTGGTGGTGAACAGCATCCTGCCCCAGGCTTTGTGCAGTAGCATGGATTTTTTGCCCTTTTGGGACCTGTAGTAGTGGAGGACATGCAAGGCGTTCTCTAAGCATGTGGTGGTCCCTCAGCATGTCAGGCTTGACAGATCTATAAAACTATTGAACTGGTTTTGCATAAACTAGACCAAAATCTCTTCATTTGAGTATCTTAAGCCTTCTTCTGACTGAACAACTCTGCACAGACCTTGTCATCACACTGTAAAAAACCCATTTCTTTCAATCCAATCACAGTTTTGGGCAAGCATCATCAAGAACAGGCTTCTCATTTGTGGGATACTGATCTTCTACATATTGTTATCAGACTCATAGAAAAACAGACTTACTCAACTCCATATGGAGACATGAGAAGAAAAATGTGTGGAAGGATATTCTATCCTTTGCCAAATGACTTTGAGATCTCGCCCTTACTGCATCCATCCATTCTGTCTTTGGCATGAAATATGCCAAAGGATACACCAGAAGACAGGGTTGTGGCCAAGCTCTTTCAAAGAATTATCAATATTGATGGATGGGTAAAGCCTGAATCTATAGAAGCTTTAGTAACAAGAATGAGGCATGTGCACCCTCCCAATCCTGAGAAATGTGTTGTAATTCTCCTTAAAAAGCACAGCAAGTTGTTATCTACAATCAGATCTTGAATGACAAGTTGGTGCACATATGTTACTTAAAACCTTAAAAAAGTTAAAGGTCCACCTGCTGGATTCTTAAATTTGTCTAAAAATTGTTAGGAGTTTTTTTCTTTTTTAAAACAGGCTTACTAAGAGCAGAAGTGCACACCACTGATATTAAAGCCTATTCTGCTAGCTGAACAATGCAGGAAACATTATGTCACTCGGAGGTAGGACTTCACAAGCATGCAAGAAAGGCTAAGAGCTTTGCCAACACAAATTATCAGACAGAACCTCACTGGAAAAAATGAGGCACAAAGATCTAAGTGAAGTGTAAAACTTACTGAGACTTGAACGACATGTTGACAGATACCACTCCACTCTCTTGCTTCCTATCAGAACCCAACAGCCAAAGCAGAGATTCCTAAGCAGTGTTTTTACAGGTTAGGCTTAGTCTCTCCCTCATCTTATCAGTAGCCTTCAAAGGGACTGTGGGTGGATCTCCTCCAGGAAAAAAAGAAAAAAAACCCCAAACCAACAAAAAAACCCTCAGAAGTGCCACCTCTTCCATACAAACATATTGGCGCAACCACAGAGCCTTTGCTTGAGCTGAGAAAACACACCTGGCTCTTCTAAAGGAGAAATTAAAGAATTCGTGCTTCAGCCCTCAAGCCTTGAGTGGCCTTAGAGAAGAGGAATAGCTAAGGAGAGAGTCTAATCAGGACGAAGGGAAAATCAATACTGGCTTCTTGAAATGCCTTAGGCAGGAAGGAACAGTTTAAGGTTGAGACATTTTTCTGCTCTTTCTTCAGCACAAGAAAATGTGCTGAAGACTGAGTGCACAGGTGAGAACACAAAGGTAGGAGAAGGCTTTCAGGAAGACTAAAAGCGATCCAAAGCATGTTGTACTCTACAGTTCTGTGGGAAATCTTATCTTTTAAAAGTTTCCTAGTTTTGGTGCATGAGAGATCTTTCTACACACCACTCAAAGTTATCCAAAGTAACATTTTCAGGGATAAAAAGCACACCATTGTACTGTTATTTTTTAACTTTGGTGTGGAATACAATTATTTAAGACTCAGTGGGAGAGTAAGAAAGGAGCAGGAGTGTAATTCCAGTTCAGGAAAAATCCAGTAACTGACAACAAGTAAGAAACACAAGATAGATGCATTGTATTGTAGGGGTGAGTCCCATTGGCTGGAAACCCTGACTCTCCCAGCAGGACTCAGTTACATAGCAACTCCTGAGGGCAGATTAACCCTTTCCTAGTTAACATATCTGGAATGATTTAAGAGACCTTTCCCTTCTCCTGCTACAGAATAATTTCATAGGTTTGCAAAAATGGTTTGGAAAAAAATGAGTTGAATGCTACCAGGGTAAAAGCAAAGCTATCTGACTCACCACAGGATACTGATGTTACAATGAACAGAGAATGAAGG
This sequence comes from Aleadryas rufinucha, assembly GCA_013397815.1. Lineage (NCBI taxonomy): Eukaryota > Metazoa > Chordata > Aves > Passeriformes > Aleadryas > Aleadryas rufinucha. Next base: position 365,253 of record VZTH01005516.1, read on the forward strand.
GAGTTCACATCGGTCTAAATGGTATTTTATATCCTCAGGTGTTGCAACGTGCAAAACACAAAATGTATTTCTCATAAAATAGTTCACGCACAGTCTGTGGGGACCCTATCCAGACTGCATTTATCAAGTACCAATGGTCTTTCTCATCCAAATTCTGCCCACTCATTGACTTCTGTCTAGATAATTACTGAAGAATTAAAGAGTCCTCAGCTGGCATAGATAGTACTTAATTAATCTAAAAAAAGAATTTTTCACCATCAGAGAATGTGTTACTTTCATTCAGAATTGTGCAGATTGATTACTGTAAACTGAAATAACTCCTGCAAATCTTATAGTACTAGTTGTTTTTCTTCTAACAGTCCTTTCTAATTACTGGCATCAAGTAATTTGATTAATTTGGGAATCTCTATTTATTTCATCACAGCAATTTCCCAATTTTGTTTTTAGAACTGCATTACACTTCTAGGTATACACATCAAATGTAAGCACAAATACTACATACAAATAGCATAGTACTATTCATGTTCTTCTGGTTATCAGAAATAACAAAGTTCAAATTTAAAAAAATCAAAATCTAAGACAAAGATTCCTAAAGCCTCTAAATTCCTCTATTTTTAAAATGTTAGAATTCAGCTACATTCGTTTTCTTCCTTGTAAGAGAGTGAGATGGTCCCTGAGGACCAGGAAGGGCACATGTCCACACTCAGCGTGTGGTCACACTTCATTGCTGTGAGCCACAGCTGCACAGTGTCAGGAAAAAGGAGCTACTAAGTTTCCAGAGGAGAAAATAAGAGATCAGGCTGATGTGATATTACACTTACTTTTGACTGTCTTCTGGTCACAGTAAGTGAGATCTGTCTATTTCCTCTGTTATTTCTTTTTACAGGCAAAATTGGACTCATGCTAGAATGGGCATTAAACAATGCTTGGAAAGGCAGGCACCAGTGACACTGACCCGTTTCAGACAAGTAGAGTAAGACTATACCTTTCCTTTCCTCTGGAAGACCCAAAGACACTCTTAGCTGGAGGTTCAGAGGAGAAAAGCCTTGAACCAGATCATCTTCTGCTCCTCTTCCCCCACCCACCATTTTCACACATGGACACAGCAGGTCCTGTAACACACACCTCCCACCAACATCTCCTCATGAAGTAAAATCGCTGCTCAGTAGCAGCTCCTCAGTTCCCATTCAGACCAGTCAGAAGAAACCATAATCCTGTTAAAGCTGCTTCTTTTCTTAGTTGCTTTTAAAAGCCAGGTAACTTTTGTCTGTTACTGAAAGGACTATCTACATGTTTGAGATATGCCTTGCTTTTCTCAACATTTCACACTCTAAATGTTCATCGGCATTTTCTTTCAATGGTTCTCATATATCACTTGCAAATCCAGATGGGATAGAAAGATATCATTTGAAATTCTATTTATTATTAATTTGGCTTCTTGTATGATACCTTGAAAACTCATCTTGAATTACTTAGCTGCTGACTTTCATAAAACTAGGAGTATCAATAGAGTGGGTGGGAGATTAGTACAAACAGAGGCAGTTCAGAAATACTTTGTGAACTGAAAATTAATTAGGAAGAATCAATTTAATTTCTTACTACGGAGTTTTTTTAAAAGTTCATATTTTGCTATCATTATTCACCTAAAACTATCACTGACACCACTGGAAATGTAGCCTCTAAAACGGTAAAACCTGAAGGAACAAGGTCAACACGCTTATGTTCTGTTCAAAGTACCTTTTCATATAAATGTCAACACACACCTATCAAATAGTTGTGTTCTTCATTAAACTAATGCCTCCCTGCACCATAAACGAGATGGTACAAAATATAGGTGTATTCCCATGACCTCCTACTACGGTAGGCGATACCAAAATAAATTTGCAATAATATCATTACATCAATCTCCAGTATTACTGCATCAGTACTATAACCATAATTAACTAGCTGCAGGTCAAATTTCTAATAAATCTTTAGAAATTAAATGTATAATTTGTCAAAACCACATGTCTTTATAAATTGATTATTCAGAATTTAGAAGCTTTTTAATTAGGAAGAAATTTATGCAATACCATGTGTAATAATTACGAATCAGCTCTTCTGTGATATTTTTGTACATCAGCAAAAATTAAAACATTGAAAAACATTACCAGGTCATTGCAGTATTTCAATGTCAAAAGAAACACATAGTTTAAATGTAGAGGTTAAAGATATTTTCCCGAATCTTTTACATCTTATATAGCTTTATGATCTCAGAACTGCAATCATTAACCAAATACAAAATCAATGAGAAAAAGATCTAATCTGACCATTTTCAAGCGCAGAGTCACTAAAAATGATTTATGCCACTGTAGCACTTTTTTTCCATGGTTCTATAGTTTTACTAAACAGCATACATTCTAAGTCAAACTTCCATTTTATGCTACACTAAACAGTATTTTGCCTCTCTCATCCCTTCCAGCTAAAATTCTGAAACAGTTTAAAACTTTAAAAACATCACCTTTGTAACAAGCGCCAAGATGAGGGGTACGACCCTGGCTGCCAAATAGAAAACTAGAGAAAAAGAAAGTTAAGTGATATTCGTTCACGGCATGCAAGAAGCAAAAATTGCACCCCAGCTCCCCTCCTCTCCCCTCCCGTGCTTTCACCATGGGCCTATTCAAACTCTGCACCCCCACAAGGGCTCTGGGTACTTCTATCAACATTTCATAGGAGAAGATTTTTTTTGACAGAGAACACAAAAGCTGCTTTGTGTGAAGTCTGGACACTTTTTTTCTACCTAATAAAAACATGAATAGAATTGGGACCTCAGCAAGCATATGGCAGAAAGTCTGGACTAACTGAAAAAAAGGGGCCTAGAAGAGTTTGCTCTCTGTCATTCCCCACTGTGTTTACTGTTGAATGTATATGGTGTAAATAAGGAGTATGCAGAGCGGGCCATAATGGAACATTGTTTATGTGCACATCCTGGCAAATGCGTATACAGCATGGAGACTATTTCCAAGCAGCACATAAACACAAAAGGGGAGTGATGACAAACAAGTATTCCAAGGCAAGAAAAATGTTATTCCATATACAAACCAAACAAACTAAAGTGGTTTCTCCCCTGCTAGGATCCAACTGGCAGATCTCAGCTGCACACACTATGTAGCTGTTGAAGAAATGAGAGACATTCCAGGCTTACTGGTTGGCCTTCTTTTTCTTAAGAGACCTTATTATGCTCCCAATATTAAAAAGAAAAACACAGTTAATATTTTATTTTACTCTCTTGCAAAAACACAACAAAACAAAATAGCCCTTTCTTTCAGCCTGAATAAGAGCTGAGGAGATAGAGCTGATGCCAAGAAAACACCGTAAGGAATTAAGTCACAGCTTCTCTATTTCAAGTTCCCACTGAAAGATACAGAGATGGTTCTTTCTTCTGCAGATCTCTCCAACAAACCTATTACACGGCTTTAGCAAGTGACACCAGTGTGACAAAAACTTAGAGCTCCTGGTAGAATTTTTTTCCTTTTAATCATTACTCATAAAAAGGAAGAGGGTTTAGAAAACCCAAGTCCCTGCAATTTCAAGATAGCAAACCAGGGGATGAACCTTTTTTTGTATGCTTACTTCTGGAGAGTAGAGTATCGTGCTTTGACAGCTGCTATGTAAATAAATGGGTGTAATTTTATTCCTTTAAAACTAACTTCAAACACATACCTAACTAAAGGAGGAAGAAAAGATGACAAGTAAGAAAACAGACAGTAGAGTGACAACAAGAACCACAGAAAGTCAACTGATAAAGCAGAACTTTTAAAATAATTAATAGGCCTTCTTAGGATATTAGACACTAGAAGGTAGCAGCTTCAGTAGGAGATCACAGGAGGTCCAGAACAAAAATACTTTGTGATGGCCTTCACAGAAATGCAGAGCCAACCTGTGATTTTAGACTATTTTAAGATACACAGAGTGTGCCTCACTTTCTCCAAAGCTCTAGATATGGACTCAACAAACATGAAATATTAGTGCAGAACTGGGACCTGCACCTACATGTAAGATTTCTGCTAGTTTGTCAAAACCTGGATGCAAATGTCCCATGCTCTGCTTTTATGAGCTCTTGGAACTCGGGTGCATCACTCACTGGGAAGTGCTAGAGCCTGCACTGGGAATACTTGTAGCACCTCTACAATATATAGACAGTCCTTTATGGAATCACAGTTTTCTTTGATTTTCCTTTTTTCATGTACCACTTCCACTATACAAGACCAAAAGAATCCTCACAAAGCCTCTCTCTGGTGACTGGTTTAACATTAATACTTTTCAATTAAAAACACACTTTAGGATCCAAAGGAGGCTTATTTAATTTTTTTTTTTAATTACTCTTTTTTTAATTACCTACCTCATCCCAACATGACCTTACGCATGCCCACTGCTTGGATTTCTGTTCAGCTGCTTGCAGACTTGTACAGAGCCTTCCCTGTGCTTCATGAAACAACACATTTCTCATAATTACTCTTGGCTGCATGGACCAGTTACAGCACAGTGACAGGGAGGGTGCACACCAATGCCAAGTACAAGCTCCCGTGCTCTTTCCTCATTACAGAAGGTATTTCTGGTGGCTGAAGACCTTCTGCATATTAGAGCTGTTGGCTGTATGAAGAGAAGTTTTTTGTGACATGTGCTACACTGGGCAACCGTACGGCAAAGAGGAGGATCTGTGATTGCTGTTGCAAAGCCGAGTCACAGTGGATGCTCTGATGCTTTTAAATAAAAGGGGTTTTAGTAAGATTCCACATCTTACCCCTTACTCTTAAAGAAAAGGTATTAAACTGTGGGAAGAATCTTAAAAAATTTTGCCAAACATATAAAATTCCTAGTGAGACTTAAAGAATCTTTTTACTCTCTTCATCTAAGTTTCACCAGTCAAGTGAGCCACTCAGTTTTCATCTGAGAAGTTTTCAGCTTTAAGGACTCAGAAGAATGGCCCACAAACATGACCAGACTGGCATGTTGAAAGGCTAGGAAACTGAGGGATAAGGAAGAAGTACTCTAAATTACTATCACTAAGCCTTTTAATTTGTATGTCAGTATTAAGACTTATTTTACATTTGTGGCTGGCAACACTGAGTAATTCAGATATGCTAAAGGGAATTCAGGACCTGCAAAAGTGGCAACAAAGGTACTGAAAAGGTACTGTGAAAACACTCTGAGACCAGCTTTGTATTCCTTACTAACTGTTGTCCAAGCTGTGCAATCTTATACATTGTTGTTTACTAGACAACTACATAAAAACTAGTATTCTTTATACACTCCTCCCATCCCCCCTTTAAATTAAAATTGCGTTGTTATTTTAACCCTACTCAAGTATGTAATATAGTGATGATTGTAAATCTTTATGATCACAAAATCCTTTTGATTTATCCCTTAGTTTACTAGCTTTAACAAACATAATCCTAAAAACAATATAGAGGAAGATCTTACAGGCCTTCAAATGGTGGAGAGGGAGCAGGGAATGACTATATAAGTAAAGCTACAGCTCCAGGGCTCATGACTTTCCTGTTGAGAGGCTTTCTGAATGCTGCTAATAAGGTCCTGCCAGTGGAACCAGAAGAATATCTTCATAAAAAAGGCCTTCAGTGTGGGAAGATACAATTTTCCAGAAAATTTTTAATAAAAAGCTAATAGATGTGGGACCTAATCTAACAATAGACATAAATATGTCTGAATACATAGGAAAACATGAATATTATTAAAGGTGGCAAGTCCATCCTGCCTACCCCCCACCTCCAGATCTGTAGTCACGAGCATGAACATGTTCAAAGCTTATGTGAAGGTACTAGACCTAGCTCTCCACTGTTAGTGACCATACGGCAACAGCCAGTTAAACACACAAAAAAAATTATTTCTTTTTCTGCTCAGTATTTCACGCTGTGACAGCCAGAAGAAAATACATGGATATTTATGTCTGCAAAGCAAAGCAAAGACTTGCCTTGTCTATCAGCCTTGGCCTTAGCCAAGGTGCAGCCACCCTGCATCACAACTGACCCTCTGAACATTTTGGGAACCTGTATTAAACCAACATTTTAGCACTAAGGGTCTATGCACAGGCATGGCAATTCCTTCTGACTGTACCTACACCCATAAATACAATGGGCCTGAGCTCAGAGCAATGGCCTGAGGCTCAGCTTGCATTCAAAGCATCTCCCACTACATTACGGCACTGGCCTGGGGATACCTACGGAGACAGTTCCTTGCTCAGGTGTCCCTGATCCATGCCTGGCACTGTTGGGGAGAGGAGATCTGTGTGCTACCTGTCTGTATGGACAACCCACAGGACACTACCTCGGCCCATGCCCTGACCATGCTTGTTTTTCTCATAGCCTTTGAACCCCTGCAATTCACTCTATCCAGCAATATGGGCAGGAACTACGCAACTCTAAGAGCTTCCTATGGCTTTTGCTCACTCGCAGGACAGATCACCACACTCTAGTGAAGAAAGAGCCCATGTGAGTAGGTGTCAGACTTCAAGCCCATGAGAAGTTCCTGAAAACAGGAACTGCAACAGGCACTGTCTTTTCAAGCATCAGTGCTAGCAGAGGGCTGGAGTCCTTCCGTGAGTGCTCTTTGCTGTTTCTGGAGCTGCCTGGTTTGGGGAAGAGCTGCCTCCACTTGGCTAGCAATACTTAGGCAACATCTTTATACTCTCACTGGACCCACACAAGAAATCTGATCAACTAGCTTCAGGATCCATCCAAAAACTGTGGAAGCTTCCAGTTGGCTCACTTGCTTGTCCATCTTGGGCACTCACATATCTTATATAACATCCCCTTATTAAAAAACACAGAATTTTTAAGAGTTTTGTACTGCCTAATATTTAAGCATATACACAATAAGTCAGTGCCTTCAGTGACATCATCCTCCTCTTGAGCTCAGATATGGAGATGTATCTGACGAAAGAGTGAAAAGAGATCTTTACGTTTTTCTCTCCTGCATGTATCTCCCAAATGGGCTTGGCTTGGGTAGGAGTGATGTAATGCTTCTTTTGAAGACATTCAAACTTTAGGTCAAAAATTAGGAAAATATCCCTTAAACACACCAAGAGGACAGTTTATCACATGAGAATTCTGGTCACCTATTTGGAGTTTAACTGCAACCACAACATGTCTCTTAATGCCGGCACTGGCACATGAAACTGGAGGTGTGCTTGCTGGTCACTTACATTTCATTAGTACAATGAAGCTTTTACTGCTTTGTTATTAGTGAGAAGAGAAAGTGCCATCCTGGTTAGTAAAAACTGCTATGCTTCCCCTAAGTGTAAAATCTGGTGTTGAGACAACCCAGACGCCCAAGCTTATCACACCAACAACAGGTTCTGGGCAGAACCTACCCTACCTTCTCTCATTACTTTGGTACCAATTCTGTCTTATTGTTAGCTAGTCATCATAACCATCACTACCCTTGCCCCTGTCTAGTTAAAAGAATTTTAGCCAAAAAGGCAACTGTTTAATGTGTCTAGTAGGCACTCCTTACCCACCCCATATGTCCATTGTCAACATGCAGACAGGACTGCTTCCAGGATGAGGGTGTTGGTCATCTAGCCAAGATGGCAGGAGGGAAGGGCTACACTCCTCGGCAGGTGTCATGAAAGCTAACCTCCCAGCCAAGGGGCCAAGGCCAGCCAGTCCTTGCCCTGTAACCCCCAGGGACAAGGCAGGCTACAGCACTGCACAATGGACTGGTGTAGAGCTGAGCACTGCAGCCAAGGGATGGAAATCCTTTCAGCGATCTCGCCCAAAAGTAGGAACCACTGGAAAGCCAACTTCAGTGCACATCTGCTAGTCAGAGAGGAAGATGCTGGCACAACGAGACACGATTGTGTACCTTTCCGTAAAGGGGACTTTTAATAGCAAAATCTCTAGACCTTAATCTGTCAGAGGCACAGTGCTATTGCAGCTTCCTTATCTTCAACAAGGTTTGATCATGTTCAGCACATTAAAATGAGACCACCTCTTAGTGAACAGGGCTGACGGGAAATACTTTATCACTAAATAGAACCATTTAAAATCAGACAGTTCTGGAGGTTGACAATCTAGGCTTAAACACCCTCCTGAGCTAATCATGCTGCTCCTAGGGCAAAAACTATGAAAGAAATATGACACTTAAGCACAAAATTGACATATTTTGCACAGGAATAAGATGGAGTTATTGAGCAGAACGGTTTTTTAAGCATTTTTGTGAACTCAATTCTGATCTCAAAATATATAATCTGTTGGGTCTACATGACATTTCCACTGCTGATAAGTTATGTTCAAATATATCAGACAGAGGATAGACTACTTGTTTCAGGTTCTAATTGTCAATTTAAACAGATGACTAGTAACAAAATCTGCAATCCCGTGTTAGGGGAAAAGAGCCTAGACAGAATTATATGAGGAAAAAAAAATTACATATAAAGCATTTTCCATAACTATTTATGTTTTAAATTCATGCCTTCAAAGCCAAGTGAATGCCACTGGAGTGAAGGATTTAACAGTTGTGGGTTTCTGTTGTTTTTAAGAGTTAGGGATACTGGGATTGCTCAGTCTATAGAGAAGTCAGTGTAGTTGGAAAATGGATGAACAAACATCTTTACTGCCACAGCAAACAAAACCTGATACTGATTTTTCTTAACCATACTGCAGACGTCACAAAAAGCTACATAGATGTAAATCCATTGAAAGTAAGTTACTCCAAATTGCTGCTGGTCAAATATAGCAGAATTTGGCCTGATATGAAGGCAGAAGAACAACTCTGCAATTGCATTTATGAAAGAAAATAGTAACATAATATATTCTTTACTTAAGAACCCCATGAAATATTTAAACACTGATATAAACTAGTTTTCCCATGAAAAATTCGTTGCTGAATTTTCAGGGCTACAAACATTCTGAGAGTAGGCTTTCAGATGGAATGATGCAGTATGAGTATGAATTTGGGACAGCATTTTCAAACCAAACATTTAAAGCTAAGATAAATATCTTTTTACGTGCCAAGTATTTATGGTTCACAGACATGCTGATAATGACTGAGTCAGGCAGGACCGATCCACTCCAGCAGTGAATTTTAGGGATGCAACCCCTGCTTGCATCAAATTAAGGTAACTACGCTGCTGATCCACAATCACAACATGAAAAGCCAAAGGTCTCTAAAAATACTCAGTCTCATACAGGTGGAAACAGAGTAGCAAAGTTTGGTCAGTAACTTGGGGGCTAGACTGATCCGATCATTAGCATAATTTTTTTATGAAACCTCAATGACTAAAAAAAGCAGTATCAACTCACAAAATACATGGCAGCCTTAGCAGTCAAGAAAAAGGGCATAAATCACATTTGAGCCAGAGGAAAATAAGTACCATGAGAAGTAGTGGTTTTTGTTGTTTTGGTTTTTGTTTTCAGACAGCTTTATTTATACACGGGATGAAAAAACACTGCAGAAAGCTCTAACACAAACGGGTTTTTAAGGTGATCTCTATCTACTACAAAAGTAATTTACATTTCCATTATCAGTCTTAAATCTTTCCTGAGAGTCTGAAGGCCAAAGTAAGTTTCTAATCTCAGCCACTGTCTACACGACCCATTCAAAAAGAAACCCTCAAAGCTCAAGCTCCTTAAATCAACTCCATTTGGTGCAAGGCTGGGTTTCCTGCTTGTTTGCTTTTGGCCTTCCTGCGTATTGGTTCAGGACTTAGGGCCGAGCTCAGCTGCAGAGATAATGCAAAATCAGAACAATTCTTTTCCTCTGGCTGCCAAGGAAATCCCTGCTTTAGATTAGAAAATAACTAATGATTGTGTGTCCCTGTATGCTTTGGAGTAGGGCCCCTTATTTTATCTACATGGCAGCTACCTGTCAACGTGTGGTGCTTGGAGTAGCGCACTGGGAGTTCATACACACCAAGACTATCTAAACAGACCATTAAGTGCTAGTAAAGTAACACATGTGAACGACAGGTCAATAAATTTTAAACAACTTATGTTCACTGCAAAGACCTGGCTGTTTTAGAACAAGCTGTGTTTACATAAAATCAATTTTTACAAGCATCTAAATAATTAGGGAATATACTGCAATAATAATTATATTCTAAGTTCGATGTAATAGTTCCAAACAAATTCAACTTATCACTTGCTTGTGTACACAGTTCCTCCCCCCTCCCTTCCCAGGTCTGGCTTCTTAAATAACTCCTCCTCTTTACAGAAGATGTTTGAATTCCAGTTTCTGTCCAAATGAGAAAGAGCTGTTACTTTTTCTACTAATGTGCCCTGATGCTCATCCCACTGCATATGTATGTGCAAAATGACTGAGAGGTCAGTAAATCATAATTCTCACCTATGTTGTTAGTTTAGTCCTTCTAACAATATTTGCCAATATTTGTTTAGAATCAGATTATTTACCCAGAGCAATCAATCTATGCGTTAACAGAAAATTAGAATTATCCGAAATCAATTTTGGATCAAAAATTCAAAAGCTTTGGATCTCAACTTCCTGTTCTTTATACAGTATCAGTCTATTAATTTAAAAGCTGCATATGTGTACTCAAATAAGCATACACACATGCCACATGCGCTCACACCCAATTGAAAGTAGATGGCAAATAAAAGAACCCAAATTTCACAATAAAGACTCAACTAAATGTTATCCATAGCTACAATGGCAAAGACACTGGCAAACTGATTTACAAGGCTGAGTTTCCACTTCATTTTTGTTGCTTTTCAGCTACAGGCAAAAGAATTTAGCATGTTGTGAGAGCTATAAATTCACATTTGCCACAAGAACCCATGATGCCATCTGTTCCCTAGAGCGTTTACATAAAGTATGACAATGCAAACCATCTGCAAACTGTTCTTGCATGCGAATTCTTGTGATAATGCAATGTGGTACATTTGCAATTTCAAGCAAAGACCACTTGAGCTTCTTTGTAATTGCCATGCTTAACTCAGATGTTCTATAGAAACCTCTTTAGAGCAGGACTGTGGGGTATTTTGTTGGTGGTTTTGCTGAAGTCCTTGATGTTAACTCTTTACCATTGTTTTCAGGTTTCATTACTGCAAGATAATGGTGCACCTTAAGGTAAGGGTGAAAGGAGGGAACACAGAGAAGCGGGACATCCTCCATTCCCTTGAGCTAAAGGACTTTTAAACAAACTCTCAGCCTTTTGGAAACAAGAGAGCGAGACCTCTGCTACTTATATTAAGCATTGGATTGTATGAACTGTGGGTTTGCAAAGCACCGTAATTCTTTCTATCCAGTGTAGAATTGTATCTCAGTTTCTCCTTTTCACAACTCACATTTTTCTTCTTCTTGCTATTTTAAAAAATTGATGGGAAACAAAATGCTTATGAATGACATGCTGATATGCACTGAAATTGTGACCAGAGGTGGAAATTTTCTGAAATAGTAATGGTGGAAAAGGTAAACACACACACACACACACTGCACTCCCCCCAACAGCAGAAATCCCTGCAGATCCCCCAGCAGTTGGGGACCTGGTTAACTCTTTGCTAAACAGATGAGCCTCAAAACCATTTTCTAGGTTTCTCCAGTTGGCATCCAAATTTTAAATAACCATTTCTCTCCCCACACAGTGAATTCAAAGGTAGAATTCCCTATCTTGGATCAAACTAGCTACTATGAGTAATCTGTGTGTTCTGCTTCCTTTTCTGATTTGCCACAAAAAGGAGTGGCCAGTATCACCACTTAGTCATATTTCTTTACGTAGCACAATTTCACACTTCTGCTGCTACCATATATAATATAACTTCGCTCTTCCCTACTACTCAAACATGCCTTCAGTAAAAGCCACTCAGGAGAACAAAGATCTGGAGGAGCACTTGGGTGCCACCCCTCAATTAGCCAGCCTGACACATGCGACACACCCGGGCTGCCGCCACTCTCCAGCTATGAGCCCAGCTGACTGCAGTGCATTAGCTGATGGTTGAAGAGTGTATTATAGACTGATGTAGAAACCATTAGCAATACTTAAAAGACTCAATCATCTTGTAATTTAGCTCAGTGTGCACTTGTGCTCTATGAAAATGACAGCCGGAATCTTCCCCACTCTCTGAGTGTTACTACTGGGAAGTTTCTCTCGACAGCGATCCCCATACACCAGCCTTAAACTAAATCCCAGTAAAACTGGTTCTGAGATTTAAATTTCTATCACTCATTCACTCCAGACAATGTTAAACATTCTGAAGGGTGACATATCTGTTATATATTAACTATGACAGAGAGTTTTCATTTGTTTACATGCAGAGGCTTTATTTTCCATTATCTTGTTTTTAGTAAAAAAAGCACTGACATATATGGTGCACGTCACATCCCTCCCAACATTTCTACAGCCAGTGAATGTCAATTTTTAGTGCTAAATCTGCCTTTCTTCAGCCAACCTGCTTCCTAGCTCCCTCCTGAGCCTCTGGGACTAATACTCACCCCAGGCTGTTTTCCAGAGTGGGTTATGTCATGCTTTGTTGGGAGTTTTCAGCATACTTAAAATTTATGCAAAAGAAAAAAAGAGATGATCAAAGTAGCAGGAATACCTGAGCTTCTCTGCCTGTGGTAGCTCACTTTCACTGAGCAAGCCCCAACAGCATCTGTCACTAAAGCAATGGATTGTTTTGCTCAGACATCTGTGGGTCACATTATTTCACAAGGCTGCAGCAAGAGGGGAAAGTAAAACTGAGGCAGGTTATTAATCACTTACTGTTTCCTGTACAACATAGAGGAAATAATCAAGCAGTATAGTGGGTTATAAAGGGAGATTCCTGAGAAACAAAAATACGCACTTCATTTAAGGCATTGCAGGAGGCCGTGATAGAGGCGGATTCAGTTTGTGGAAATTTGTCTTTATTTTATTTATGAGATTAAGTAACTGACAACAGCTGCCACATCTAAATGAGGGTATGATGGCATTCACCCAGCAACTGAGAAGAGCAGCGCTTCGGATTTACAAGTCTTCTCCATTCATATCCAAAAAGCACAGGGTTTGCAGGGTGGAACAAGCCCAAACTACTCTCAGTGATATTACACGACCAGATCTGGAGGGAACTTGCCCCATAAAAATTAATGCCAGCCTTAGCAAGAGTAACTTTGATTCATTGATATATGCAGCTGTGTCCTCACTAGGGAGTTTTCTGGCTACATATGATTTTATACATCTGTCAGCTTTAAATCAGGGATCCAAATATAGACTGCAGCATGCCAGAATGCTCTGTCAATTTGTCCCTTTCCCTTGGGCCTATAAAGCACTAAATAGGCAGAGACCCATCAGTGAGGGATCAAGTCCTGATCCTACCCGCACTCCACAGTCCTGTTAACCTTAGCAGTGCAAAATGGGAGTCAAAGGAAACGAAATTGCACCCAATTTTTAAAGGGTGCAGTTATCAAATTATCAATCTACGGCAGATTGAATTTTTTTTTTCCATTTTTCCTCCTGCCATGCAAACGTGCAAGCAGTTTCCTGCCAGCTAGTAGTGTGAAAAGTCAAACAGCATCAGCAACGATGAACACCAAACCAAATTAGACCATTTTCTGAATCATCATTTCTGTGATGAATAAGGGAGGTAAAACTTCCTTTGAAGAATTTTCTAAAGCTACACTGAAGTAACCACCCAAAACACAGCAGAGGTGGTTCACAGGGAAGGATACGAGGGCAGTGGTCTGAAGTTTTGTGTGGATTCTAGCTACATTAAGAGAACAAGGCTTAGGACTGCTACCTTTGGTAATTTATACGAGGTATTTCTAATACTGACCTATTCTTCTGCTAGGCTTGAAGGACAATAAAGGCTTGGCCCTGTTTTTGCTCTTCCCATGAATTTCCAAAGGAAAAAGACAGTATTCAAAATCAGGACTGGCCATGCTGGCAGATGAAGATGCTGCTATAGCATCTTGGCAGTTCAATACCAAGTGAGTTAAATAAAAATAAAATTAAAAATTAGCCAGTTTAAGCAGTTATCAACTGCAGGTAACGGTGATATTCACAGCAAAAAAAGTCTCACATTTCACTAATATTATTGTTATTAGTATTGATGGACCAAACTCCTAGTAAATGCAAAAACCTCTAACATGGAACACTGCAATGCACAAAAAGCAACCCCCACGCCAATTTTTTTTTCTTTTTTTGTGTTACTGAGCTTTATATTTCAGTCTTTAGAAATAGCTCAGTCATCAAAGACTGTGACCCGCACGAGGGCACTAATTGAGGAACGGATAGAGCTTCCCAGAGACTAACAGCCCAGGGTAGTGAGGCTGTGCTGCCCTGCTACAGTGCTGCGAGGAATATATATATGACAAGACCTTTGGTCTGTAACTGTGATGGATACCAAGTTGCTACAGCAAATATTGCCCTGGATGGCTGCCAAGGATTAATCTTTTGACAATTAGGAACTTGTTTCATTTTGCAGCATAAGTGAGGGTCTGCCTTCACTAACCTAATCTCAGTTTGAGAGATGTCAAGCATGTTCTTCAATACGAAATTAAAAGACAGGCTGTTTTATCTTCAAAAGAAGTGACTGGAACATTGGAAATCTTAAATCTATCACTGGATATAGGATTAGACAAAGACTGACTGTGTTTCACTGATACATACAGCCTTCAATGCCCTTTTAAAAATCACAGTTCTAAAAAAATCATATGACAGAATCTGGTAGAAATTGTATTACTTTGTAGTGATCAAATTCTGTCCTTAGATGTACATGCATGGGGCTTCAATTTGACAGCAAGCCTGCATAACCAGAAAGCCTTCATCTGAGCACAGAATCTGACCCACAGATGCAGGAAAATATCTATGTTTGATGTAGCAGATTTCTATCCTTTTAGAAGAGTAGCATCTGGACCTGAAAGTATTTTAACACACTGAGACTGATGCATTTGACATATTGTAGTCTTGCTGAGTTCCTTCCTTTATTTGGAGATGATGAACTTGATAGCAGTCTGCATTACCAAGTGATTAATCAGTCACTTTTGTAAAGGTTATCTGTTAAAAATACATCTGATTAATTTGGTCCAATGACAGAAGAAGAGCTATAGATCCCTTACAGCTGGCCCAGAGGCCATCACTGTATAACAATGGACAGGTTTCATTTATAACATGGTGAACACACCTGGAAATCTGCTTGTAATTAGAAAGTGATAATGAATCCATCTATCAAAAGGAAGCTGGTTTGTCAGTAGTTCTGGATGCAAACCCTGATATTTACTGTAAATCCCTCTGGCTTTCCCTGGGGAGAATAATTGTAAATATGAGTCTTCAGCACCTCAAAAAAAGGTCTTTCCAGGTTCTGGTTTTAAGGAAGGGATTTTTCTTTTTGGTCAATTCATGCTCTTGCTCTAGCAGTGAGTAAAAGTGGCAAGTGATGAGTTACAGACATCAATCTTTTTCTTCAAACATTATTGTGTCTGTTTCAGCAGAGGAGAAAGATGCTTAGAGACTGATGATCTGAAAGACAAATGAGACCTGTACAAACGGAAAATGCTTGAGTAAAGCCCAAGTACAACCGCCTGCAGGTAACAGAGGATAATTCAAGAGAGTTGTGTACCTAGTGTAAGTTCCTGACAAAGGGTACAGGTCATTCAATACCTATAAAGATTACTGGGGTGATACTAAGGCTGTTTCACAAATAATCTGATTAACGCAAGCTTCTGAAGAAGGCTCAGACTGAAAAAGGACTTTGAGTTTATGAGCTTTGGAAACTGGAAAAATAGAATTACCATCAAAGGAAATTATCAGGAAGGATGAAAGGGAATGGAAGGCACTTGGAAGAGCCCTGACAACAGCTGCTAGTCTTTTTCCTTTTTATCAGCATTCAGGTGGAAATATCTGCAGATACCAGAACTCCAGTTCCAAACAGCAACCGTAACAGGAACAGAGCCATTACTCAAGGTACCTAACACCTCCATCACCCTGGGCAACTGATAATCAAATGTGAGTAACATCCCTGAAGGAAAGCCACAGTAAAAGAGTTCAATACATTTCTGAATATTGATTCCTTCCAGAAACCAGAGCAATCCAGACAGGACTAAAAGAAAACGGGACATCAGTCTTTAGTGTAAAATCAGTTACAATCCAATTAAGCATCTACCAGAAAGCCAACATAAACACTCACATGCAGCCACAAAAGAGAAAACAAAACCATGAAGTAACAGTCCTCTAAAATCTAATACCAGAGGATGAAAAGACCTGGCCTGTTTCACAGCCACAGACAGAAGATTAAAACATAAAACACACGTCAGAATAAAACTGTTAAATAAATAATTTTACAAGGAGGAATTCTAAGGTTTATTTCCACTATTTTCTTGGCAACTAGCTAATTACCTGCTTATATCTTCTTAAGATGAGGAGGAAGCTGAAAAGAGGCCATTAATAAATCAGCTGTTCCCCAGCACCCCCAAGCATTTAAACACAGTGGACAGCAGTTTTTACTACAGGAGAGTATAGCCAAGCTCATATCAACATTACTCAAAAAGTCCAAACAGCCCTTCAGCCGCCAGTCTTCTCAAGTGTTTGTGGGGAAAAAGTCCATTAAGAAAACTCTAGAATATACACACGTGGAAGAAAGTGAAGAAATGAAGCACAGTACAAACGGAGCACAAAGGTTAATGTCAGGCAGCCACAGCAAGGATTCTGCAGCGGAGACATGGTGTCAGAGCAGCAGGACCATCCAGAATAGTTCACGATTGTAGAGAGGAAAAAAGCGTTCCCTATGGCCCCATGGATACCACTGACCATGCCTAGGGGTGCGATCATGGCTTTGCCATGAGCACCGAATACCTGCAGGGTACAGCCAGGCTGGGGTGGTTGGAGTCAGAGCTGTATGAGATCTTCGCAGGAACCCCTCCCATGGCTGGACATGGAAGCATGGAGAAAGACCAGCATAGCAAGGAGAGGAAATGACCAAGAACAATCTTCAAACAATAGTCTAAAATGTGAACACTCATGTCTTCACCAGACAGGATCACCTGGTCAAAGCAAAAGATCTGAAGTAAAAATTCAGCTTTCAACCGTAATATCTAATTCAAATTAAAATAACATGAAGAAGCCAAAAAAATCCAAACACAACCACACCACTTTCCCCAATGTAATGGGAAAGAGCAACAACCTGCATTAACACCAAATCCAGCAAGAATGTAGACTGTCAGTCAGCCATAGGTAAATGAACCTATTCAAATTCAATTAACCTAATCAAATTCAGAAAATTTGATTAATTTTAATGCCGTTGATAAATGCTCAGGAGAGTATTTGCAGAAAAGCATGACCAGAGAAAAGAAAGTGGCAGAAGAAACACCCTGTCTCCTCTAGCCAAGGCAGAGGACAATCACCTCCAGAGAAATTGTCCAGAACAGCTGCAGCTGGAAGGACAGACAAGTGCCCTAACAGCCATCTCATGACAGGACTCATATGCCCACAGCCCTTGGGATAACCACCAGCAAGGTTTCAAAAGGGGGTTTATTTACGAGACACAACCATTCAGATCATAAGCTCTCACACAGTTCAGTCCCAACAGGACCAGGCAGAACTAGAGCATTACAAGACACTGCTTGTCCTCCGTAATTCCAACTATTGCTATGGAAATAGAAGGAATTTTTCTGGTACTTGCCAAATGCAAACGAGCTGCTGCAAAGGCAGCTGTGCCACTATAGTGACCTAAGGTGGACGGACCCAACCACCTGTGCCAGTGGAACTGTCACTGGGAGGCAAGAAGCCCTGGAAAAATAAGGCTATTGAAGGCAGTGTAGTAGGAAAGATCAGGCAACAGAAAGGCTCAAATGGGTAAAGGATCACAGACTGGAGAAGCATAAGGAACAGGGGAGAGCACAGTGGAAAGTATAATAGGAGAAGAGATGGAAGAGAAGGCTGATGCAAGAAGAGACACATCAGCACATGTCACTGAAAAAGGTCCAGAATTCAACGACTGCCACAGCAAATGCTACTCAACCAGTAACACCAGCCCCTCCCAGCACACCATCCAGCAACCTGCAGAAGGCAGCCTTCATCTCAGTGTTTTGGTGCCAAGGAGTTGAGTGCAACACAGTTGTTTGGCAAGCACTGAGCCTTCAAATTCTACATGATTGAATGTGTTTCCCCTAATAAAACACATTTATTAATACACTGCTATTTTTAAATGTGATTTTCAGAAACTCTGTCATCCAAGAGGTACACTGCAGGGTGGAAGAATGGAGACACAGAGGGGGGGAATAGATGCCTTCTGAGTCTTGCTCACTGAGACAAAGCTATTGGGAAAGCAACACTACGAGAGCAGCAGATTATGGAGCAGACCCCAAAACTGTGAGTCGTGATGTTAGTGAGGATGCTGGTTACGCAGGCACGTGCAACAGGGACACATGGTTCTATCAGATACCAAGAGGTTCTGAAACACAGCTGGATCAAGCCTGAGCTATGTGCCAGGTGAAGGCAAAACCCAACATCCCTGAAAAGCTGGGCATGGCCAGTGTTAACGTTTGTGAAGTGCCACAGCAGCTCTACATTTTTCAGACACCTAATGATATTGAGGCACAGAAAGAAAGCTAAACAAAGAACTTCATTCACTCCAGCTCCATTAAAAACACAGAGAACAAAATCAGTTCCAGACATGTGGGAAAGAACCAACAATTGCTAGCAAAAACAGTAATATCAGCATTAGTGTTCCAAGAGAAGGAAAAAAACCATGATGGAATAAAAAAAATAATCACATGAATCATAGAAGATGCTCTCAACAATCTGAGTACAATTTAAAAATAATTACTAAAAGAAATCAAAACTAAATTCAAAATGTACATGTCTGAAAGATTAACACTGCTTCAAAGATATTCTTGTATAAATGGTCAGTGTCCTAGGTTACAGT
>VZTH01005517.1:0-28392 GCA_013397815.1 Aleadryas rufinucha
GGGGGCGCTGGGGGTGCTGGGGGCGCTGCTGGCGCTGCTGCCGCCCCCCGCCCCGGCCGAGACGTTCTCCGCGATGCTGAGCGTGCGGGGAGCGCTGGGCGCCGAGCGCCGCCTGCTCCGCCGGCTCCGCTCCTACCTGCGGGACGAGAGCTCCCGCCTGCGCCGCCTCCGCAGGTACCGGCACCCCACAACCGCGCCGCGGCCACGGGTGGGGCACCCGCAGCATCCGCTCCCCTCCAGACACCCATCCGGCCCGCCAGCCCCAGGGGTGGGTGATTCCCTGGCTACGAGGAGGGGTTAACCCATCCCCACCTTCCCCGCAGCGCCCAGTTTTTGGGGGTGGCCCTAAATAAGAGGATGGTGGGAGGATGGGAAGCTCAGACCGGGCACGGCTCACGCTCCCCTTCCCCCAGCCGTGCCCCAGGAGGGGGCCATGGTGCCCCCACCCATGGGGATCTGGGTTGCAGCATCCCCAGGGCACGGGCCATCCCCACACATCCACCAGGGATGGGGTCAGACAATCCCTCAGCTCTGGCTCGGCCAAAGAGTGGACGCTGAGGCAAAGCTGCCCAGCAATGGGGGGGACTCAGCCCTCACCCGGGTGGTGTCAACACTGAGGAGCATCAAAGTGTCCCCCAGTGGGTGCCTTGTAGGTTCTATGAGAAGGTCCAGGCGCTGCACCAGGACCCCGAGGCCTCAGTGGACAACCCCTTGCTGGCCTTCAGCCTCATCAAGCGCCTCCACTCCGACTGGCCCAACGTCATCTACAGCGACGAGGCCACCAGGAACACCCAGGGTACGGGGGAGATGCTCGGCCTTGTGTCTCCTCTGTCACCTGGGCAGAGCCAGGAGCTGGTGGGGAGACGATGGAAGAGCAGGAGAGTAGATGGAAGAGTGGAACATGTGGAAGAACAGGAGAACAGATGGAGGGGAAGGGTCAATGGGGAGAGGAACAGGAAAAGGGATGGAGGAGCCAGGGAATAGATAGAGGGCCTGGGGAATGGGTGGAGAAGCAAGAAAATTGTTGGAGGAGGAGAATGGATGGAGGAGCAAGGGAGCAGATGGAGAACAGGAGTGGGAGCAGGGGAACGGATGAAGGAGCAGGATGTGGGGTCCCCAGGGAGAAGAGCTGATAAGGGCGACTGCACCTCAGAATTTCATTTATCCCCCCCACACCTCTTTCCCACCCTGCAGCACTCCATGCTGGCCTCGGGGAGGTGGAGCAGGAGCTGCCTGGAACCGAGGACCTGGACGGGGCAGCCAGGGCGCTGATGCGGCTGCAGGACGTCTACGCGCTCAGCGTCAAGGGCTTGGCCAGCGGCCTCTTCCAGAGGGCCGGACACCCGCCCCTCTACAGCCCCGGCCGGCGCGTCCCCCTCTCTGCCGACGACTGCTTCCATGTGGGAAAGGTGAGGGTGAACCCCATAAGCCTCCACAGAGCTTCTCCAGCCCGGGATGTTGCTTCTGCAGGGACAGACATTGGGGTTTCTTTATATGGGATGAGATGGAAGTGCAGGTGAAAATGGGGATGGAGATTGAGATGGGGATGGAACAGGAAAGGAAGGGATGGGACAGGATGGGAGTGATGTGGGAGGGAATGGCAATGGAGATGGCAATAGGGAAGGTATGGGATGGGTGGGAATTGCAGTGGGATGGGATGACATGACATGAGGGGATAGGATGGGATGGGACAGGATAGGGTAAGGGTGAAGGTGGGGATGTGGTGGGATGGGATGGGATGGGATGGGATGGGATGGGATGGGATGCAGGCCAGGCTGGCCCAGCTGGCAGTGCAGGGGATGTGTTGCCTCGCAGGTGGCCTATGACACAGGTGACTATTACCACTCCATCGCGTGGCTGGAGGAGGCTGTCAGCCTCTTCCGCCTCTCCTATGGCACCTGGAACCTGGAGGACCGGAGCAGCCTGGAGGATGCTCTGGACCATCTGGCCTTCTCCTACTTCATGGTACAGCCATGAGTCCCCTCCCCATGCCCAGTGTCCAGTAGAGCCAAACCACAGGCGGGGGAATGGATGCTCATGGGGTCTCCACTCCCCCATCCAGGCTGGAAACATCTCTCACGCCTTGAGCCTCTCCAGGGAGTTTCTCCGCTACGGTATGTGGGACAACCCTGGATGCAGCAGGAAGAGGGGAAAGATTTTGGGATGTCCCCATCACCTCTGCATGGCAACAGCCTCCCTCACCCGTTTCTTGCCCCTACGTGGGGTAATTCTCCAGGGACCGATGCCAGGGAAGGGGGTTGATGGGGATGCGGCGTTCTGGGTGACACCACCTCCCCGGCAGATCCCAGTAACCAAAGGGTGTCGAGGAACGTGGCCAAGTACGAGAAGCTGCTGGAGAGGGGCACAGGGGCAAGTGCCAGCCCCCTGCAACGCCCCAACAGCACCCGCCTGCAGAGCCGTGACGCCTACGAGGAGCTGTGCCAGCGCCCCAGGGGGCAGGTGGGACTGGCAGGGGTGCCACGGTCCCCCACCACCGCTGTCCCCTCCTCACGCCCTCCCTCCTTGGTCCTCCTTCTCCCCAGCCAGCCCCAGAGCGGCTCCTGCACCTCGGCTGCTCCTACGAGACCAACAGCAGCCCCTACCTCCTCCTCCAGCCTGCCAAGAAGGAGATGGTCCGGATCCGACCCTATGTGGCTCTGTACCATGATTTCATCACCGATGCTGAGGCTGAGACCATCAAGGGGTTGGCAGGGCCCTGGGTGAGCTGTCCCTGTCTTTGGGGATGTCCCTTCCCTGCAGCAGGGTGTCCCAGGAGATCCTGAGCCAGGGTGAATGCAGAGATAGGAGAGGTTTTAAGGCCAAAGCCTCCTCCAGGGAGTTCAGATGGGATGGGGCTTGGAGAAACCTGGTCTAGTGGAAGGTGTCCCTGCCTGTGGCAGCGGGGTGGAACTGGATGATCTTGGAAGGTCCCTCCCAACCCAAACCGCTCTAGGATTCTATGAGACCCCGGGGATGATGACCCCAGCTCCATCTGAGCCCTCCAAAAGATTTTTTGGAAGAAACCAGGTCCACGGATGCACCTAAATCGTTTCCCAAGCAAGCTTGACTTGGTGACACCCTATTGCATTGGCTCCACCTGCTGTCACTGCTTCCCTCACCCCAGTGGGACACCTTGGGGT
Organism: Aleadryas rufinucha; assembly: GCA_013397815.1. Lineage (NCBI taxonomy): Eukaryota > Metazoa > Chordata > Aves > Passeriformes > Aleadryas > Aleadryas rufinucha. Next base: position 3,141 of record VZTH01005517.1, read on the forward strand.
GGGGTGCTTGGCAACCAGCTGGTACAAACCCACCAGCTTCGACCCTGACCACAGCCCCTGCTTGGTGTGAGGGTCCCCATGTGTAGCAACATGCATCCCCCACGTGTCCTTCAGCTGCAGAGATCCGTGGTTGCCTCTGGGGAGAAGCAGCAGAAAGCCGAGTACCGGATAAGCAAGAGGTAGTAGCCACCCCTGCCTTGTCCCCCAGCCAGCGGGACCGCCGTGGCTCCGTGGCCACCTCTGGGGTGGCAGTGAAGCCATGCTGGGCGGCCTGGCTCCTCCAGCAGTGCCCTGAGGGTAAAGCCCAGCCACTCATGAATTTGGGGGCTGAAGGTGGGGTGGTCCCACAGCGCCTGGCTGAAGGACACGGCCGACCCAGTGGTGCGGGCGTTGGATCAGCGCATCGCCGCCGTCACCGGCCTGGACCTGCGGCCACCCTACGCCGAGTATCTGCAGGTGGTCAACTATGGCTTGGGAGGCCACTACGAGCCACACTTCGACCACGCCACGGTCAGGGAGCTGCCAGGGTGGGCAGTGGGGGAACCATGGGGTGATGCCAAGGGTGGTGCCCCTGGGGGGGAGTCTGGGATGCTCCTGGAGGTGGTCCCTGGGTTGTTCCCGGGGATGGGCCCTGGGTTGGCCTTTGGGGTGATTCCTCAGGTGTTCCTTGGGTAGTCCCTCAGATATCCCTGGAGATGGGCCCTGGGATGCTCCTCATGATGGTCCTGGGATGGTGCCCAAGGGAAGACCCTGAATGGTCCCTGGGGGTGTCCGCATGGTGATCCCTGGGTGGGTGCCTGGGGTATTCCTGGGAAGGGAGGGAAGGAGGGAGGGAGGGAGGAAGGAGGGAGGGAAGGAAGGAAGGAAGCAAGGAAACAAGGAAGCAAGGAGGAAGAGAAAAGAAGGGAGAGGGATGGAATTTCAGGGGGAAATGGGGTGGGGCAGCTTAGAGCTGCTGGGGCATGCGGTGCCTCTGGGCTGAGCCGTGTCAGTGCAGGACCGACTGTCCCCACGGGACTGACCGTCCCCACCTCCCCTTCTGGAGCAGTCCTTGAAGAGCCCCCTGTACAGAATGAAGTCGGGCAACAGGATCGCCACAATCATGATCTACGTGAGTCCTCCCTCATTTCCAGGCCTGGAGAGATGGCACTGGCTTGGTCCTCAGGGTATGGGATGGGTGAGGGCAGCCCTAAAACACCGCAGTGGGCGGGAAGTGCCAACGCCTGTGGAGTATTCAGGAGTTTGTGCCGTGCCAAAGTGAGGGGAACAGAGTTGGGGCCCGAGGGAGGTTTTGTGCCTCAGTTTCCCTGTGCAAAGGAGCATCACAGGGAAGGGGGGGATCCATGGCTTCTATTTTTGCCCCTTTTCCAGCTGAGCGCAGTGGAGGCTGGAGGCTCCACTGCTTTCATCTACGCCAACTTCAGCGTGCCCGTGGTCAAGGTGAGGGGGACATGGAATTGCTGGGAGCAGGGAAGAGAGGATGCTGCTCTCTGTATCTCAGCTCTTGCAGGGAGTTGTGGTCGAGCCTCTCCTGATGCCAAACCCCTGCCCGAGGGCTCCCTAATCTGTTTTGGGGTGCCAAAATTCAGTCTTGGGGACCCCAGCTCTGTTTTAGGGTGCCAAACTCATCTCTGCTCTGCAGAATGCAGCTCTTTTCTGGTGGAACCTGCGGAGGAACGGGAATGGTGACGGGGACACCCTCCACGCCGGCTGCCCCGTCCTGGCCGGGGACAAGTGGGGTGAGAGATGCTGCCAGGTGTCACCCCGGCGTGACACGGGGTTGGAGGGACAGCTCCACCAGCAGGGAGGCAAGAGGGGCTGGGAATGCCCAGATATCCTGGATAACAGGGAAAAAGTTTACAGATACCAGCACAGGGTTAGAGATGGGCGCAGAGGGATGGGAACAGACAGGGGTCCGTGTCCTTGTCCGTTCCAGTGGCGAATAAGTGGATCCATGAACACGGGCAGGAGTTTCGGCGGCCGTGCAGTGCTGACCCACAGGACTGAGCCACCGTGGGAGCACAGATGTGACACCTGCAGGTGGCACAGCCACCCCGGCACAGCATGTCCCCGAGGGTGGAGCCGCAGTGGGAGCACAGATGTGACACCTGCAGGTGGCACAGCCACGCTGGCACAGCATGTCCCCGAGGGCGGAGCCGCCGTGGGATCACAGATGTGACACCTGCAGGTGTCACAGCCACCCCGGCACAGCATGTCCCCGAGGGCGGAGCAAGGGAGGGAGCAAGGGAGGGAACGGGGTAGCAGGGAGTGATCGGGAGGGGCACTTGCTCGACCACGGCCAAATTGGGTGGAAATAAAGTCAAAAGACACGAAACCGGAGTCCGTTCTGGGGTGCCAAACCCTGTCCCTGGGGCTCCCATCTGTTTGGGAATGCCAAAATCCAGTCTCGGGGAGAAGGCAGCTCCTTCCAGCCGTCCTGGCCCCCCGCCTGCCTGCAGACAAGTTCCCTTTCTCCACCCCGGCCGCAGCTCCTACGTGACTGGAAGGCAAAGAGCGTGTGGAAGGCAAAGAGCGTGTGGAAGGCAAAGAGCAGGAGGAAGGCAAAGAGCAGGAGGAAGGCAAAGAGCGGGTGGAAGGCAAAGAGCCGGCGGAAGGCAAAGAGCCGGCGGCCGGGGATCCCCGGCAGCGCACGGAGATCGGGCCGGGGCCCGCGCTGACCCCCGGCACGGTCCGTGGGCGACAGCCCGGGTGAATGGGGGTCAGGCCGGAGGACACCTCTGGCACGGCAGCTCCCCAGCCCTATCCCGCCTCATTGTCCTGGGTGGTTTCCTATTCCCTGTGCCCAGCCATGGTTATGTAGTGGGTTTCTGTCCCCTGATCATTGCTCTGTGGTTGCCGTAGCTCCAAGGTGGGTCCTTGGGGCGGGGGCCCCTCAGGGCTCTGCGCGGGCTTTTTCAAAGCCTCAGGCCCCGTGCGGGCGGGGCTCTCCTCGCTTGCGTAGCTAGCTTGGGGTTTGGTAGCTTAGGCAAGAAAGGGGGTTTTTTCCCCTTTCCCTGGCCTTGGAAACTGTGGGAGCAATCTTTCCGCAGCTTTTTTTTTTTTTTTTCCCCCTGAACTGTTCGGTCCGAGATCAGAGCCGACGGGAGGAGCATCGGCCGGGGGCCGGCGGGACGGAGAGGGGCCGCTCCGGCCCGGCCCCAGAGCTCGGGACAGCCGAGCCAACAAGAGAAAGGACACCAAATCCACCAGCTTCATCTGCTGCGAGGAGGGGAACCCCGCCAGAGATTCACCATGTTCCCATCTGTTTTGCCGGAGCTGCTGCGTGAGCCCTTTGGTTTTTTTCCTCTCCTGAGACAGGAGCCGCCGCCATTTTTTGCCTCCCCACCACATTGCGGCCGTTGTGGGTTTTTTTTCCCTTTCCCTGGCATTTTCTTGTTTTTTGGGTTTGGTTTTTTTTCCGGTGTGTGTGGGGATGGGGGGGGGCGGGGCCGGCGGTGGTAAGATCACACAATTCAATATCTAGCATTTATTCATTTTCATTTTCCGTGCCGTGCGGGGGCCCTGTCAATAAATGATTGGGGTTTTTTCACTTTCATCCACTAGTGTTAATCTCCTACTGGCAGAACGGGATTGTTAGAACCCTTTTTTTTATTTTCAGATGAAACACTCATTCCAGAGCGTTTTTCTCCTAAACTTGTCTCTGAACCGAGACACTCGTCTAGGTGACATTTGGATGAGATTCAAATCCTCCAGGATGGAAACCCAGCTTCCCAGGGAGGTCCAGGTCACCATGTCACCTCTTGGCCTCTTTCCCAGCTGGCAGGAAAAGGACAAAAATCGGGGAGGGGGATAGAAACAGCAGACAGACCTCTCCCAAGGCACTCCTGCTTGCTTTGGGTTAAAAAATGTGTGTTTATCACTCCTTGGCTGTGTTCATCCAGCCGTGGATTAACCCTTCCGTAGGCAAAGAGGGATAGGGGGTGAGCTGCAAGGAGCATTTGGGCAGGACAGCAGGAGCTGGAGCACTGGGAAGAGGCTCCAGCAGCCCTTTGGGGTTGTTAAACCTGCCTGAATGTAAAACAGCCTGCAACATTTCCAGTTTCTCCCAGTTCCTGCTTTTCAGCCAGGAACAGCCACCGCAGGACTCAGAGAAGGCTGAACAGAGCACAGGTTACTCACCAGCCCCAGTGCTGGGGTTTATTACTTCCAGATGTTTCTGTACACGTGGGAGTCATTGGTCACAGAAAGGAGGGGGAAAAGCGAAAGCTGTGGCTGAATTCCCCCCTCCTCCCCACACTGGGGGGCAGGGAAGGGATGGGGGAGCATTTTAGATGACAAGAGGCTTCCGTGAGTCACCAGAAAAACCCAAGGGTTGGGTCTGGCACAGGAACAGCTGGATCAATCCCCTTCCTCCACAGGCTGCTCCGAGGAGCCCAAGTATCATAGCTGAAGGGAAAGCAGGAATTCCCACTGCAGGCTTTTCACAAATGCTTTATTTGTAGGCAAGGGAAACGGACACAGAGCAAGACAAGACCAGGATGAGGCTGACACGGGACACAGCGTGTGGTCTCCAGAGAACTGACATCCGTACACACACACACACACACACACACACACACACACACACAGACACACAGGTATTTTCCTTCTGGAAACAGCAGCACGTGGCAAGAGGTCACCCTGCCACACTGGGAAAGCTCAGCCACAACTGGCCAAGTATCCAGCAGCAGAACTCGGAGGAAACACCCAATCCCATTCCTGCCGTGTTGTATGCCACACGGACACAGTGCCAAGGAGCAGCATCGTCGGACGGACGACACACCCAAGGGATGCAGGTTTGGCCAACACAAAGGGCACTTCCAGGCTGTGAGCAGAGCACCAGGCTCGGAGACGGGTGGTAGAATGCAGTGGGACCAAGGTTTATTGGAAGTGATAAGCCATAAACTCAATTTATTGACCTTGCCTAAAGATGCAGGTCTAGATTTCCAAGAGTATCGATTACCAGTTCAAACCAGTGAATGGCTGGTTGCCAGGCACCTCCACACAGCCCCTTCCCCAGGCCTTCCTGCTCCCAAAAGAAAAGGCAGTAGTAGAGAAGATGAAAAATGTCAGTGGTAAAGTCATAGAATCAGAATAATTTGGGTATGGAGCAACCTTAAAGCCCATCCAGTCCCACCCCCTGCCATGGCAGGGACACCTTCCACTGTCCCAGGCTGCTCCAAGCCCTGTCCAACCTGGCCTTGGACACTTCCAGGCATCCAAGGGCAGCCACAGCTGCTCTGGGCACCCTGTGCCAGGGCCTAAATTGTAAAAAAACTTCTTCCCAATACCCAATCGACCCTCCTGGGAGGATTTTCCAAGGTCTGTGTTGCCCAGCTCTGCCTTTTGCAAGTCATCCCAACGCTGCTTGCGAATCACAAACACGTGGAAAGCAGGGCTGGAATGGGCTTCCCCAGGTTGTCCAGGCCTTTCCCTTGCCAAAAGGGGAAAAATAACAACTTTACCTATTGCTGCATCACCCCTGTCACAGTCTGAGGGGAAAATTCCTGGACAGCCCCAGGCCCAAGTTTAATTCCTTACTTAAGGGTTGATTTATTCAAAGCAAGAGTACCTGCTTTGGCAATACAGGAAATAATATTTTTCCAACAATTGCAATGCTCCAGTCATCTGCAAGTCCCTGGTGGCTTTGTCCAGTGCACATAATCTGGCAAAACTCATCCTAGGTCTTAGACATTTGTTTATTTAATTTATTCAATTAAAATGAAGCCTGCAACAAACCAGCATCCCAAAGTGCATCTCCTGCTCCTGCCAAGCCTTGGGATCTTCCATTGGGAAAGTTACCACTGATCCTCAATCCAACAAGTGCAACAAAACCAAGAGAGGTTTCTAAGTGATCCAAAGGCTGCAGGAAAAATGCAAAGCTGGGAGTTTTGGGGGGGAATTTCTGTGTGTCCCTATTTCTCATGAGCCAAAGAGAAGATTCTTTCTCTTTGCAGTTATTTTACCACAGCCTATGCATCCTTCAGCAAATGCCATTTATCCCAGCCCGCAGCCCCCTGGAAACTGCAGCAGGAGCATTAATACTTCTCAGACAAAAGTACAGTCTCAGAAATGTTCATGGCTCGACAGAGCCGAAAGGAATTTCCCTTCCACCCACCCCCACAGTGCTGCTGCTGTCCCTGGAACCCATTTTTTTAATCCAGTACCACACGAGTCCCTGGGCAGCCACCTATCCTGGGCAAGGCAGGGCTGGGAGCTGGCACGGAGCGACGCACCATTCAATTCAACAGGCTCTTGAAATGTTTATTTTCTTTTCACTCAATGTTAACAACAAAACAGAATCCCGGGGAGCCCTCAGGGTTTCAGAAATCATTCCTCTTCCAGTGGTGCTTCTACAGAGTACAAAACCGATTTGCTTTCCACGGAGGGTTCTGTTTGGTTGGGCTTTTTCACGACCTCACAAATCAAAGGGATAACGCGAGGAATCACTCCAAGTCAGACTCTCCAAGTTACTTCACCACGGAGGAATGTGACTTCACCACGATCATTCATGAGGATGATCCCGGGAAGTGAGACTCTGGATATGCACACTGGATTATTTAATCCCTAACAACCTGAACAAAGGAGTCGCCTGGAAAAGAGAATTTTGCCCATTTTGGGGACATGGCTGGGAAAGAGCTATTTTGCATCTCAGCTACTGAAGATCCATTGAATCCATCGGGAACTAAACCAGGGTGGACACTACATCAAATTAATGCAATAATTAACACGGTGACTCACAGAGGGAAGCACAGAGAGCCAGCAATTGCTCTTGTAACACCTGAGTGCCGATGGCCGAAGTGCCAGGAGGGCATTCCTCTCTGGAATGAGGCTTTCCTGTCTCTAATCCAGGCGCTTCCCATCCTGATGTGTCAGGGAAGGGACACGGAGCAAGGCCACGGCTGCTGTGCCCGGTGAATCAGAGCTAAGTGGATCTCCACCAGGCCCAAGGCCAGGGCTAAACCCTTTGCCCCATCTGCACCTCTCAAATGCCAAGAATTCCTGATGGCTCTCGTCATGGGATGCACAGGGCAGCTCCCAAATCACCACAGAACTTTGCCTCGGCAAAGCAGGGTTAAAATCATCGGACAGCAGCAAGGGATTATGGACACCAGGCAAAAAAAGGGATTTCAGACATCCACCAGCAAAATATTGAGGAAAACTTCTCCAAAACGTGTCTGCTCTTACACTCAAGAGTGACTCTTAGGTGAAAGCAAGCCCACAAACTGTCTGTGGATAACTGAACCCTGAAGAAAAGCTCTGTGCACATGGAATTCTGGAAGGCAGGCAGCAAAATGATCTAGGAAGCAACAGTGGAAACAAGGTCCTTCCTCCGATACTGGGCGGAACAGCTGCCTACACCTCTGCATCAGCATCAGCAGGACTGACTCCAAGCTCTCCCAGGGTTTTTCCTACAGCCCATTCCATGTTTTTCCATCCCAAAGGCGCTGATCTCTGCTCAGCTGTGTGTGGCAGCTACAAGAAGGGAAGAACAAACACATTCCAGGGGCAGAAAACAGCCAAACTGCCTGTTGAGCACATTGTCCCTGCTGCTCTTGGGTCTTCCCCATAAACGCGGGTTCAGATGGCCTGGGATGTGTCTGTAGTAGATGGAGTTATCCAGGCTCTTCTTCCCAGAGAGGACTTCAAACGAGCACTGGGAAAGCTGCAAGACTCTGAAATGGAGCTCATGGTCCCCTCCTCGCCTTTTTGATTTACAATCCCATCCAGCTTTGCCCAGGAAAGTGGCCTCCAGGCTTTTCCCACAGCTTAACCCCTAAGGCTGGCGCCGCTGAGATGAAACCTGAGCTCCCAATGAAGCCGATTCCTCGTCTGCTTTAGGGGAAAATAAAGTGTATATATAAAACCCAAACCTAAGGGGCACTTCCAAGATGATTCTGTGATTCCACGGAGAAATCCTGAAGCCTTTGGCTGTGCTGCAATGCCCTCAGCGGATCTGGACTGCCAACAGCCCTTCTGCAGCTGGGTCCAAGAACGCCTGAGAATTGATGGAGATTGGTATGATCGACTACATGGGATTCCAGGAGGTCTTTCCTTGTGGCAGCAGAGAAGAGGATCCCACTTCCAAGGGCCTGAAGAGCTTTTCATTGTCTTCAGTAGAAGCTGCTTCCCAGCAAGGAAGTCCCTAAGAATTTAGATATTCTGGAGAACTAGTTCTAGGGGATGAATCTCACACCAACTTCTCACTGCTGCTGGACTGGGAGATGAGAGGATATGGATACATCACAGTGGCCTCTGGTGCAGTTTATTTACAATGGGAATCAGTGCTGGAGAACACCAGGATATTAACAAGCAGGAAACACACTAGGAGGCAAAAAAGAGAGTGGAAGAAAGACCCCATGTTAGCATCAAGGTATTCTCTGCAAACTCTGCGACAACCTACATTTAGCTGTAAAGTGCTTTGGTCTTCTCCCTCTCTCCCTATTTACACATCAGCCTACACTATATCCTTTCACTGGATTTAAAATATGCAGTCCACAGTCCTGCATTCCTACAGTTTCATCCCCAGGGGATGAGATAAAGAGGAAAATAAATAAAGATGTTGTGCAGCAATACCTCTTTAGCATTGCCACTCTAGCATCACACTTTCTGGGGTTTCCAGCTTTTGTAGAGGAATTCTTAACTAAAAGCAGGAAGACTTTTCAGGACTGTTTAAGAAACAGGCTTTTTGTACCACTCACCTGAAATATGATCCTAAAAGAAATCAGCACCTTCTGTGAGGTCTACGCTTCATGGTGTTGTAACTAAGACTTTGGAAAAACTAAGTTTTTCCAATCAGCCTTGTCAATCACACCCTTCTCTCACTGCCTGGCTGATCACAGAGGACTGGCTTCCACAGGCCATTTTGATAAGAAAACACATGAGATAAGTATGGAAAGTCTGCAAAGTGAAGCACACAGCTTTACCTGCCTCATCTCACCAGTATTTCTTGGCCAAGGGAGCGTGATGCAAGTTGTTTCCACAACACAGGGCCTTGGTTACTTACTAAAATATTATTTAAGCTAAATGCCATTAAATTTGTCATTTTGCCTTCTGGCAGGCTCTAAAGAAAATCAGCTTTGATCCTCCCTTCCAAGGAGGGAGGTTTCATCAGGACATGTAAATACATGAGAAATTAAAAGGGAGCGCAAACACCAAATGTATTACTGGCTGTGATTCAGAGCTGTTTGTTTATCTGTGGTTTTCAGCACCATGCTGGAATTCCAACCTCCCACCTCGAGAGCCAAACAGGCAGCGAGTGAGAGCAGGAGCTCTGCTCAGGGGCACAGCTCCACGGAGCCTTACCACTGGAATCCACCGATGGGCTCTGTAAACCTGTGACGGATCAGGAACGTCGCAACAGCTTCAGCAACCTGGGGGAAGGGAAAAAAACAGCTCAGGATTCAAAGGGACACAAAGAGAACAGGAAAGCCACTCAGTTTTTTGGGCCTGCAGTATTTCCAACAACAGTTCATGTCCTCGGGACTCTCTCGCTGAACCGAGTTTGCTCCTTTAAAACAAGAGCTCTGTGTAACACTTCCAGCTGCACTCCGACACTGAGCCTGCCATCAAGAAAACTTCTCCTCCACCCATTTCAGTAATTCTTGAAACAATGTCCAAGTTTAGCAGGGAGAAAAGGTAAATTCAGGATGCAAGACAGTGACCTGGAATGGTTTGGGTTGGGAGGGACACTAAAGCTCATCCAGTTCCAATCCCTGCTGTGGGCAGGGACACCTTCCCCTAGACCAAGCTGCTCCAAGCCTCTCCCAAAGTGTTCAATACTGCTTAGAATGTATAAAAAAAGAGTAACAATGTAAGAACTCAGCGTGTTTAGATAAAAATACCTATTTCAGACTGGTAAAGTGAAGCACAGAAAGGCTGAGTTTTAACACAGCTGTCAGTGCAGAATGAGCTTTAAAACCAGATGTGCTCCCAGCCACAGGCTCCACCACATTCCTGCTTCCATCTGGACACAAACTCCAGCAGTGCCCAGAAGCAGCACTGCTCTGTCAAAGCTGCTTCAGGAACATTTGGTTTCTATTTGGAAAATGTGAGCCACCCAACCCCTAAAGCTGCAGCTTACTGCAGGGATAGTGGGGAACTGCATGAGGAAAGGAAGGGAAGAGAAATCCACACTCCACATGGGTAGAATTAGGTACATCACCACGAGCCTGAGAATAAATCCATAACCCAGCCCTGTGGCAAGTAACATCTTAGCCAGGGCTTTCCAGACAGCTAAAAAATCCAAGCTGCTTGTGAAAGCCAGTTGTCATGCCAAAAAATGCCCCTGAAGTATGATCTCTGCTCCATGGTAAGGAACAGATCCCTTTTTGCATTCCAGACCACGGCTGATGTAGCCTCAACCCCACACGGGGCTCACCTTGTCCGGAGCATCTTCATGGACTGCGTGGCCACACTGTGGGAGGACCTGCATCTGGAACTTCCCTGTGGATTGAGAGAGTCAGCACACGGATCTCACGTTCTGTACCAACTAACCTCTCTAAATGTAGCTGGAAAAGAGGCCCCAGGATGGCAGGAAGTCTCGGCAGACTCTACACCATGCACAACCGGTGGCTCCAAAGAAAACATGGACCAGCTGCTTAATTCACCTGCCCCAGGTGTAACCAGAGCAGGTTCCCAGGAGTTAAAATGAAGCTGAACTTCTCAGAGCTTCTCGATGCAGGCAAGTGTCAGAGTTGGAACTCTTATCAGATTAACCTTAAGGTAACATTTACCCTGCTATCCAATGCTACTTTCCAGTACTGGTTGCTCTGAAAAGCTGGGATGGGGGGAAAAACCCAACCCAAAACATGAATGAAGATGCTTAATCTTGGTCTGCTGTCTGCCAGAAACACTGGGAGATGGGACAATTTTGGATGGTCCCAGGTGCTCCAGCTAGGAACATCAGAAATTTAGCTAGAGAGGGAAAAAATGGATTAGAAAGAAGCCCTCACAGACAATCATTCTGATCCAAGAGAAGTGTGGCAGCTCCACTGCTGGGAGCATTGAACACCAGATTGAACAAAACCCATGGCAACAGCCCTTCAAATTGAACCTTTACCTCCTCACCTTCCCCACCTCTCCTTGACCACAGTCAGAGAACACTTTGGGATGGACTAACTCTTTAATGCCCATTTGTTTGGATATTGACTGTTCCCATAGCAACAAGCTGTCATGCAAAAAGAGCACTACAGTAAGGCTGGAGTAACAATATGAAATATTTACCTTGCATCTGTCCAATGGTCAGATCTTTGTCCAGCCTGTCAACACCTACAATCAAATAAACAAATGTGTTGGAGAAAAGCCAGAGGGAACACAGCTCTCTGAGCCAGGCTTTACTCCACATTTTAAAAGAGACATTAGCTTGAAAAACAGAAAATAAACACCTCTGACACCCACGACAACATTTCACTGCTGCACCTCAGGAGAGTAAACTGACAGGAAAGAAACACAGCCAAAAAATGCAAGAGCACAGCCCTCCCTACAACTGAAAAGGATATTTACACACTGTATTTCCTATTAAGGTACAAAAAGGGCTCACAGCTGTATTTGACTTTCACTTGAGAAGTTCAAATCACACCACGCTATTTTAAGAGACAGAGAGAAGCCCAGGTATTCCCAGGAAACGCTGTAGCCCAATGCTGACCCTGTTCTCTGAAATACGAGTGGGACATCACTGAAGTGCACACCAGGACTGGAAGAGACACGTACCAGCTAAAAGCAAAAGCTTTGGAGTCGGACAGCTTAGGAAGAGGTTGGATAAACCCCTGAACCAGCCGTCCCAGTACTTTTCTGTTTTGGCCAGTTCGATTCGCCACGTGTATAAATGCTCCTTCTTCGTCTGCAGGGAGGAGAGAGAGCTCTGCATTAGTGATCAGTAACACAGCAGAAAGAAAACCAACTCAGGGAGCCACTTGGAAATGCCCAAGTACATAGATATAAAAAATTTAAAAATACTGGCTCCCTCTGGTGGATTACACATTTCCAGGCATGACCCTCCTTGCTTCTAAATCTCTCTCCAAATCAAAGTACATGAGGAGGGAACAAGAAAGTCAGCAGGAGCTACACCAGGAGGAGAAGAGCCTTCAGGAGAAGACTGCAGGATTCAGGGCAATCAATTTGCTATTTTTTACTGACACAAATAGCTCACAAATTGTCTGAACATTTGGACTTAGCTCTCATTCAGTTTTCTCTCCCTGGAGTGGCTCCCTTTCATATCAGAATGATTTGGGTAACTACAGGTGACTGCTCTTGCAGAGGAAGCTGAAAACACAGTAACAAACTCCCTACCTCTGTGTCATCCTCCTTCTTCCTTTTGTTGACAGAGCCTCCCCCTTGCTCATCCTCGTCCTCCTCCTCCTCTTCCTCAATAATTCCCTCTACTATGGCTTTAGGGCATTCAGGACTGGCAGCCCCTTCGCACCTGTGAAAATAAAACCAGAAACTGACTCCCTGACAAAAGAAAAAACTCCAAACCAAAAAACCACCCAGGATTAAACCTAAGGTGTTCAGCAATTTTGCTTGAAGAAATTTTCACTTTCAAGTGCACTTATGTAGCAATAGTATTGTAAAACAGAAAAAAATATTTTAAAATAATAAATAGAATAAACCAAAAGCCACCTACTGTTTGACTTGACCGACCATAGAAACCCTGGCAGATTCCAGATTTCTGATCTGTCCACTTTTTACACTAGGAAAAAAAATAATCAGAAGACAGACAGAAATATTTACTGAAGAGATTCAAGAACCAGCAGGTCCAGAAACAGGAGTTAAACTCCTCTACAGCTGAGGATTTCCCCAAACCATTCCCAAAGCTCCTGCTCTCAGACTGAACACAGAGTGGCTCACGCTCTACTTATGTGAACCTCCCGTTGCCACTGTAACTGTGAGAAAGAGGGAGAAGTGCTGGTGGGGAAACAGGGGAACAGGGTTAAACCCATGCCAGGGGGCTGGGAGAGGGCCTGTAAACAGCCAAATGATATAAACTCTGTTTCCTTCAGGAGTCAAGCCACAAAGACAAGCGATTCCAGAGACTGAGCCCGAGCCTCACCTCCACTCAATGGCATTCTCAAGTGACTTGAATGTTTTGGGACGACTCCTGAGGAAGTTCTGCATGCTGTTCAAGGCATCCATGGCTGTACCTAAAAGCAAATGACATCATCTTCATGGCATCTGATGAAATTATTGCTACATCCCTCTATACACAACTGTATAGAGGGACGTGGCAACACCCTCAGAGAGAGCTGCAACACCCTCAGAGAGAGCTGGAGCTCCCCGGGGATTTAATGCTGCTAAGGAAAGTACAGATCAGTGTTTCTAAGCCAACAGTCACATTGGAAAATTATTATTTCAATAGGCAGGATGTTCAGATAGAAAGAGAAAGCAGGAAATATTTATCAGCAACAAGCACTACAGCAAAAGCCACCGTCCTTCCCACCAAGAAAGTATTTCACAGAAATTAGTGCCATGGTTGACAAGGTGGTGTTAGGTCGTAGGTGGGACTCCATGACCTCAAAGGTGATTCTCTGATTCTGTGAAATTAGCAGGAGAAAAGCAAACAGAGAGTCCAGCTGGGAAAAGGAAAAGGAAAAGGAGGGGGTCACACTGCAAAGATTTTTGTGTGGGTAGCATCTGTTAGGAGGATGGAATCGGTTTAAAAACGGGGCAAAACTTTCAGNACCTCAACCATCCAAATTCTGTGATTCCTTGTAGAAAACATTTTAGGTTGACACTTGCTGGTGGGAATGTTAAATAAAAGGTGAGAAAAAGCTGTCAAATCATCTTGCATGGAAGCACAAACCAAGAACTTAATTGTTCTGAAAAGAAGAAACTGGAATTAGAGAGAGGAAAAATAACTGGGCCCTACTGACCAAGGCAAAGATGAACAACACTGAGCACCAGCAAAAAGACTGAGACTCTCTATGAGCACAGATGCCACAAGGCAAGGGGCAATTTCCCCATCCTTTCCATAAGGCACCTACTTTCAACTGAAGCTGTCACTTCTGGACACTTTTTCCAGATGGGAAAGCTGGCTGGTGTGATTCTCAAACCCCAAACCAGCAGCAGAGCTAACGACTGAAATCTACTGCAGAGCAGTTTGAAGACACCCCAACTGGCTTTCCTGATTACAACCATTCAGAGGAACCTGAGAACTGAGCAGTACTGAAAATGGAAAACAAGTGAAGAAATGAATTGGTTGACCAGCTTGTTTGCTCTGCTGGAGAAAATTTCTTAGGGATTTGATTTAAAAGAACAAATGTGAAAACCAGCTATAATTTAAGGCTCCCATTTAAAAGATATTCAGGACTAAGTTTCAAGCTCATTGCTAAGAAGAGGGGAAGGTTTCAAAACAAAAGGAACTTGCTCTCCTCCCACAGCAGTGCTGCTCCAGATCTAAAATATTCTAATTATTTAATCTGGCAACTCCTCAGGACAGTTACACATCAGGATCTGACAAGGCATAAGCAGCAGGAATAAGGTATACAATGGAAGTCAGAATACATTTCACACATGGCCTCCCCTCAACAAACCGAGTGGATTTGTCCATGGGAAGGTTACAAAATCCTTCATCATTTAGTTGTAGTCACAGCAAAGAGTCTCTTTGTGCTAAATATGGGCAGAACATAATGTGCTTAGCAGTGGGTATTTGCTTTTCTTACAGTTTTGACAAGAGGGGGGTGGATTTGCATGCCAAAGCGGGTCATGATGGTTTGAAAAAGCAACTCTACGCTTGAAAATCCTGTGTCTGTGACCCAGACTCTGGGGGTGTCACCAGGCCAATGTGGGCCTGCTCTGAACACTCATTCCAAGAGCTGAGGAAGAGCCAAACTGGTGATTTCAGGCTAAAATACCCCATGGATGCCTAAGGAAAGCATTCCATCTCCATTAGGAACTCTCTGGCAAGTGTTACAGCATGCTGCAGGTTTAAGGTGCTCACTGTTTAAAAATGCAGGGTACCCAGAGAACAGCTCCCATTTGGAATCTGACTCAGCCAGCAGAGACATAATTTCAGACTGTCCCAGAATGGAAGGAAAAGAAGGGATAACTACCAGAATCACGTGAAATTAAACTATCTTCCAGCTCCTCTGAATGAAGGCTCTGTGCCCTCGAGCAGTTTATTGTCCAGCCAAGGAAGGAAAATGGAGGTTTGTGAAAAGGGAAATGAGCATAAGTTTCCTTACTTCGACATAGTCTCTGCAGACAGATCTTCAGGATTCCTTACTTTTGTTTCTCCTGGAAAAAAACCCAACCCAAGTTAAGTTCACTTAAGTTGAAAAACTTCAGGCCCCCTCAGGGCTTAGAGCAGTGACTGTTACAAAGCTTTCAGGCACAGATACGAGGAGCAAGCCTACTGCAATGAACATGAATAATTAAGAAACACAGAATTAACAGGAACACTTGGTACTACGGGTAGGAAGCACTGCCCGTAACTGTTCTTTATGGATGTTAAAATGAAAGAACAGCCCTTGTTTCTCATGGCAAAGACCAGCTATAGGTTATGGCAATCTGAAAGGGGGCTTGGTGGAAGGAACTAGTCCACCACTGTCTCACACAAAAGTTCAGGGGGTCTCAGCTTCTGACAGAATCCAGNCTCTGGCAAGTGTTACAGCATGCTGCAGGTTTAAGGTGCTCACTGTTTAAAAATGCAGGGTACCCAGAGAACAGCTCCCATTTGGAATCTGACTCAGCCAGGAGAGACATAATTTCAGACTGTCCCAGAATGGAAGGAAAAGAAGGGATAACTACCAGAATCACATGAAATTAAACTATCTTCCAGCTCCTCTGAATGAAGGCTCTGTGCCCTCGAGCAGTTTATTGTTCAGCCAAGGAAGGAAAATGGAGGTTTGTGAAAAGGGAAATGAGCATAAGTTTCCTTACTTCGACATAGTCTCTGCAGACAGATCTTCAGGATTCCTTACTTTTGTTTCTCCTGAAAAAAAACCCAACCCAAGTTAAGTTCACTTAAGTTGAAAAACTTCAGGCCCCCTCAGGGCTTAGAGCAGTGACTGTTACAAAGCTTTCAGGCACAGATACGAGGAGCAAGCCTACTGCAATGAACATGAATAATTAAGAAACACAGAATTAACAGGAACACTTGGTACTACAGTTACTGCCCGTAACTGTTCTTTATGGATGTTAAAATGAAAGAACAGCCCTTGTTTCTCATGGCAAAGACCAGCTATAGGTTATGGCAATCTGAAAGGGGGCTTGGTGGAAGGAACTAGTCCACCACTGTCTCACACAGAAGTTCAGGGGGTCTCAGCTTCTGACAGAATCCAGCCTTCCACCCCTGCTTTTGAATCAAAATTGGGATGCCTTAAGGATGTTTTCCTAGTCATCCTGTGAGGAATTCATTGCATCTCCTTTAACACTTGGGAGCGTGTAACACACTGATTTGACTCCAGATTTATTTCTTTGACTTACCATGGCCTCGGAGGTCTAAAGCCACAATCCTACACTGGATCCTGTTAATGATTGCAGACTGCAAGGAGAGACAGAGAGAACACTGTTTGCAAAGTGGGATTAGCAACAACGAGCACTCCCTAAAAACCCTTCATGGCCACCAGAGTGGCTGAACCTGGATTGGATGAGGTGTTACAGAGCAAAAATAATCTGTAAGACCACCCTTGATGGGCCAAAGCCCCATCCTTGTTACCACTGCTAATGGGGACACTTATTTCACTGTGCCCAAGACATGATGTGGGTGTCCTGGGATCACGAATTCAAGCCCTGCAGCACCTCTGACAGCTGGAACAGCAGTGGGATTACAGACACCAAAGGGATTCCCCTGCTCTCCAAGCCCCACACAGTACACAGTTACTCGTGGCTCCATGGCTGACACAGAGGTGAAGCAGCTGCTTTGCACCACACCTTCAGTTTGCTCTCAAAGAATAGAGTTTTACAGGCTGAAATGTATAAAAACTGATTACTTCAAAGAGGTCAGGGGAAACAAATGAGGAATCTTTTTAAGGTAAGGCAGGGCATAATAACTGCAACACGATTATGGCTCTATTTGTCCCTGACAGATCAATTTAACTAAGTTATTTCAGGCATCACAGAGATTAAGTGGCATGTTTTGTTGACAGGAAGACTTCTGTGTTAAGGAATCATTGATTATTTAAATAACATCCCTGCAGGAGTGGGGGAATTTGCTGAGAGATTCTTAATAGAACCACCTACACAACTGGCAAAAGCCACCCAGACCTCAAAGCTACCCAGTCCTCTTATTTTGATTTTTCAGCTATTCAATTCTTAAATGACTGGAGCAGTTGCTTTCCCCAAACCCAATGAATCCACAAATTAGTATTTTCCAGCCCCTAAGGAGAGCCCAAACCCTCCATCTGCAAGGTGCCCACCCACCTAAGCAATAACCCCAGCCACACAAAAATAATATTATCTTTTATAATCCTGTCTTCCCCCCGTTTCCCAGGGGTGAATGGATAACTGCCTTCCACACTCAGAGAGCTCCATTCCCACACATTTATTTCTATAGAGAAGCAGCTTTACTTACAGTAAACACAGCCCAGGACAGAGCAGAGTGGCCTCCACCATGTAACAGCAGCAAGACAGGCCCCTCCAACCCACTTTTGTAAATTCGAAAAGTGTATGAACAGTTAAGGACATTTCACAGAGTTACTTCAAGGCAGTTGAATGAATTTTGGAGCTTGCAATACCCAACAGTATTTTATTTCTACCCTTCTGTAGCCAGAGCCTCATTTCTCTGACCAACAGGAATGTTCAAGCATTACCTGGACAAAAATGTAATTCGACTTAAGCTTCAAGAGTTGTTCTTCTGCTGCCCAGGTTTTCTCTCCCCCTATAATTCACTCACCTCCTGTCCCTTTCTCTCTGGGCACAACAGTGAAGTGAACTCAGAGAAAACTCAAAATCCGTTTGTAAAAAAGGTGGAGAGTTATTTTTTTACACAGGCAGGTAATGAGAGGAGAAGGGAATGGTTTTAAACTGGAAAAGGGGAGATTTAGATTAAATGTTCATAAGAAATCCTTCCCTGTGAGGGTGGGGAGGCCGTGGCACAGGGTGCCCAGAGAAGCTGTGGCTGCTCCTGGAGCCCTGGAAGTGGCCAAGGCCAGGCTGGACACTGGGGCTTGGAGCAGCCTGGGACAGTGGAAGGTGTCCCTGCCCATGGCAGGGGTGGGAATGGATGAGTTTTAAGGTCCCTTCCAACCCAAATGCTCTGGTGACTCCATGATTCATGACATTGAATGTCCACATTTGATGAAGGGCTGTGCACTCCCCCTATAAAATAAAAACCATAATAGACCTATTTGGATAGGTTGTGTATAGAAGCATCCCAAATTTAACCAGATCACAGTTGTTTAGGATTTATTCTCTTCCCTTCAGCAGAAGCTTGAGCTCCCATGTGAAAGGCTGTGGACAGACTGAAGTGTGGCAGCAGCTGAATTAATGATTGGGTTGGTGCCCGCTGCTCTGCCCCAGGGAGCTGCTAGAGCTCCAGCACATCCCCTCTGTGTACAAACCCCAGCTGATGAAGCCACTTGTCTTGTGTTGGTCACAGCTTCAGGCACTGATCACAGATCTCACACCTCCCAGCGTGTTTGGAGAGAAATAACTTGGAAGTTTGGTTTTCCTAATGGCATTCCCGATCTTGGAGAGGAAACAGCTGCAGAAAAATCTCTGGCTGACACTGCCAGAAGAACACTGATGGCATCACAACCTCTGCCTTGGCCAGAAATTTGGAACTCTTTATTCACATCTCCGTGTTTCTGTCAAGGTTTATCTGTTGTACTGCTGCTATTAATCCTGAGCAGACAGTTCACTGATTGCCACTTAACTAACTGCAGTTAATAAAAACCAATGAACAGCTTTGGTCCTGACATGGTTTAAATTATGAGAACCTGATGAGTGTTTCCCTGCAAAATATGCTATCACACTGTTGGAGACACTTTTTTAAATGAATGATTACTAAAGAAGCAATGTCAGGGATTGACCTTGCTAGGTACAGTTTCACTGTCAGCCTAGAAGGGACAGTTCCAGTTACTGACACTGAACCCTGCAAGAGACATAATGGAAGATGAGAAGGAACACGTGAAAAAGCTGAAAAAACCCCAATAAACTAAACAAAACGTGATACCTCCCCAGTCTCTGAGATTATGACAAGTTCCATATGAAAAAAAAGGATATATCCTTGCCAGTGTCATTTTCTACCACAACATCCTCCATAGACTCAAAGTACTGGCTCCAAAGCACTGGTGAAAAATCACGCTTTCTTCCAGGGCTGCAAGACAGAAAAAAATTCCATAAGAAAGAGTTATTTTTAAAGCCTTCCACTGAAATTGGCATCCAGGCCTCCTCTCACTGAAGAGAATACGCTGGTGTTACACAACAGTTCGGGACTGGAAGCAAACGACGCATCGGTGAAATTCCCCTACAACTACAATATTCAGAATTTTATCGTCAGTGAAGAAGTTCTCCCCTTTTCCCCCTCCCTAATTGTTGCTCCTATTGAGGAAATGTAGTGGAAACAGAGAAAAAAGTATTTTCTTCATCAAGTAATTCCAAGGAAGACTGAACAATGGTGATTTAGGCTACACAGAGCCAAGCCAAGGGAAAATAAACAGAACAGTGATACTGTCCCAGTACGACCTCCGAGTTTGCAATGACCCACAGACAAAAGGTGCCCAGCTGACAAACCAATTCATTTTTTGGTTCCTTCAAAAGGTGCAGCTGTGCCCTCTCCTTGTACCCCCATTACTGACAAAAGGCTCCGCAATCAGAATTTTCCTGATGACTCAGTTGATGCAGAATCTGTTTCTCGGGCTGGTATTTACTCAGTAAGGCTAAAAGAGTAGTGCTTAATTTTGGAAGTGGCATAATTAGGCTCAATTCGAGCCCAGGATACAGGATGAGTAACAGTGCACCATTTTAACCATGTTTTTGCACTTCAACTCTTCTGGGGGAGGCAGGCAGGCAGCACAGAATATTAAAATCAAGCATGGGCGTGAGGGGTGAAAGACCTTCACAGCAGAAAAATCCCTGCTGAAGAAGTTCCTCCTGAATTCTTGTCTTCCTAAAGAAACAGAAAAGAACAGACAAAACAGCTTTTCCATTTTGTAGAAACAAAATTTGTTTCCCCTGGTGTTTCTAGAATATGAAACATAAACCAGCCACCCCCTGAATGGACCAAATTCCCTCCTGTGGGTTTCCAGACTTCTTGTCAAATTTCAATTAAATAAAATGAGATGTCACACACCTACATACATCCAGAAAATATTAATCTCTTTTACTGCCTCAGCTTAATCTCATTCTTTGATCAAGGAAAAAAGTATCACATTCAAAGCTTAATATTTCCCTGGAAGCCATCCCAGCCCTGATCACATGGTTTATCCATATCAGTTCTGGTTCTTTCTGGAGATGGAGAGAACTGCCCACAGCTTGGATGATTTCCCTTCTCTGGTTTTTGAACAGGTAGGATGTGCAGTTAGTGAAAATAAATTCCATCACCCTTCCAAAATGCAACATTTCAGCTGCGGTCAGACTTTTGCACAGCGTGTTACAGCTGGTTTTAGGTTCCATCATATGGAACCTAAAATATTTAGGTAAATATCATCTGCCCAGCTACACCCCTTCCCACATAATCCATAAACCTGGTGAGCAGCAGGAACTCCCTGGTAACCCACCCCCTGTACTCCTGTGACTCCAGAAATCCGTCAGGGAATTCTCTTACCTACAGGGGAGGCAGAGCATGGGGAAGTGGCTGATGGATTGTGTGAAGAGCTTTGGCTGTGTGCCACATGAACCCATTTTTGTGGAAGCAGGGCTGCAGGATGGACAGCCACTGTTACACAGGGGAGCACAGCAGCCTCTTGGCTGGGGCAAGCAAATCTCCTTTCACCAGAGCAGGCTGCTCCAAGCCCCATCCAACCTGGCCTTGGACACTTCCAGGGATGAGTATTTTCGTGTCTCCTTCAAATGCCATTTCTGACAGCAGAAATCCCATGCTAAAACTGTCATGCAAGAGAAATGAATTAGATGCTAATTCCAAGGCAGATCCATGGAGAGTTTCTCCTGAATTGCAAGAGGAATCCATGAAACCAGAGCAGAGCCCTTCCCTAGGAGCCTTCACACTGATGCATTTAGCAGCACTGGCCAATGCTTCAAATTCAGCTCAACAAGAGTTAACACCTCCAGAGAAAATGTTAGTAGCTGTGTCATACATGAAGTATGTGGGAAAAACATATACCAGAACTCCTATGTTTGCAAGGGAATTGGAGCAGAAAGTGAAGAGGAGCTGGGAATTAAAAACTATTTTCACCTCTGATGCACATACACGTAAATTGTGATTTAAAACAAAATACTCGCCTCCAAGCAATGCTGGGGAAACATGAGAGACCTCAGGTTGAACACTGAACCCCCAAAAGGGCAGAATAAATGTGTAGTTTTCCACAAAATCCCAGGTGACCACAGAGGGCTGTGCAAAAGTATTTCTCCAAAGAAAAGAATAAGTATCTTTGAATTTGAGTTTTTCTAGAGCTGCTTTTTCTAGTGAAACATCAACACACATTCAAAATTAGAAGTGTGCCCAATAAACAGCAGCTGTGGTTTTGCACCTTCCTATGCTGAAGCTGCATTTTGCTGACCAAATATTTAAGCTGACAGAACTAATTACAGCTTTTTAAAATATCCAGCAAACCAAAACAGAAATGGATCTGACATAATAACTTTTCTAGAATGATCCTTAAACTCCAAGCCAGCCAGCCAGCATATTAAACTGGAATTACAAAACAAATTCTGGGCACCCTCTGCAGCTGTTTTATCCTATTGTGCAGTTTGTCCTCTTTATCATGTCCTCGATCCCTAGGATGCCCACATGGCTCAGCAAATCTCTCCCCAGTTTTTGAAGGGGTTTTCTTTCAGGTATTTTCCTAAAATGAAAAACAACAACAAAAAAAAAAAGGTAGCACCAAGCAGAAGGAACCATTTTCAGAAAGTCCTTTTTCTGCTGAGAGCCCCTATTTAAAACTACTAAAGCAAATATAGAACAAGTGCATGAATCAAGAGATTTCGTTCTCGCATCATATCTGAACCCAACCAAATCAAACATCATCTATGAGTAAGAACTGCCACGGCTGACAAGTTGTATTTAGAAATTCTAAAAATTGACAAGGACAGTATCTTAAGTTCTGCCTTAGAGATGCTGAATACATAAAATGTTTCTTTATTAAAAGGATTCCAAGGGGGAAAAAATGGATTAGAAAGCAAAAAAATGAGTTGGAATTGCCATGATCAAATTACACAGATCTGATCCAATCAAGCCCTTCCGGATAATTAAAAGATCTTCAGAGATTGTACGTGATTTTTACCCACACACTGGAAAGGAACAGCAAACTGACTTTCATTTTTAAATCCCATCCGGGTGCTTAACTCTGGATGAGCCACTAGCAAAAAACTAAAGGCAAAAAACAAGACAGGAAATGCAGCAGCTGCTACGGCTGTTGGGATCTGCTGCCGCGGGTCTGGGGCCTTTGGCTCCACCGGTGACTTTTACAAACTCTGCTATGTGATTTCCCCACAGAACACAGAACCAGGCCATAAAGCCTGACTTTGTTTCCATTTCAGTCGAGCACTCCGAAGGAATCGCTTGCAGCACTCAGGCAATTCCCAGCACAGCCCTGGCCGCGAGCGCTCCGTAAAGAAATGGACGCGGACTTCCTCTCGCGAGTTTCACGTATTGCTGGAGCCGAAGAGAAGCTCCAGCTTCCTTTGGAAAGAGCCTTTTGGAACCATCACTTCGCTGGACAATTCTGCTGGAGAGCACTTAAGTCCAGGGAGGAGAGGACTGTGCTGGCAAAGCAGGAATCGCTGCCACGTGCTATGAAATACTATGAAATTGTAAGCACACGTCCCATGCTCCCGCAAAACCCAGTCCAGGCTATGTCACAGGAGCCAGGCTGGACATCAGGGAGAATTCCTTCCCCAGAAGGGTCTGTCCAGCCCTGGCACAGCTGCCCAGGGCAGTGGTGAGTCCTCATCCCTGGAGGGATTTAAACTCATGTGGATGTGGCACTTGGGGACAGGGGTCAGTGGTGACCATGGCAGTGCTGGGGGAATGGTTGGACTCCATGATCTTAGAGGGCTTTTCCAACCTCAACAATTCCATGATTCAATTTGCTTTGGCCAGTTTGACTTCTCAAATGATACTCTCCCATAGAGAGACATAAAAGGAAGTGATTGTACTGAAAAATAGCAAAATAAGATTTAACTTTAAAGGGAAAGCTAGAAACAAGTCTGTTTTCACATATTTAAATGCAGCAACAGGTGCCATTTTTTCATGAACTACTGAAACACATATTAACCTTTTAATGGCATATAACCAAAAAATGTAAGACTTTATTTCGGTTAAGAAGTTGTCCTCAGTAAATTCTATTTTTCTGTAGCAATCTCACGTGCTTGACCCTCTGCTTCTCAAGATCTGCTTTCAGCCACACCACAGTCACATTAAGATGACCTGCATGGTGGAAAAAAAAAGGGAATAAAAAGAAAGTGCCCAACACACCAGTCAGAGGATTTAGCCATGGAAAAATCAAGTTGCCAGCACTCTTGGATATTAAGTTTAAACCTATTTTAACAGCCTGGCTTCCAATTCAAGAAATTACAAAGCGCAGAAATAAATCACATTTATAAATATGAGATGCTTAACGCAGCAAATAGATGTTTTCCCAAGCTTAGTTATTTTAGTTCCCTGTAAAAGTTTGAATTTTAAAGGGCTATTTCAGTGCAGCATTGTACATCTGCCAGCACTGTAAATCACACTGGGTTATCCCTGTACAGCTAATCCCATTCTCTTTTGGTGGAATGCTCTCCAGGTGGAATCTTGCACTTGTCTGTACTGAACTGAACCTTGATAAGGATAAACTCAGCTTAAGCTAAACTTTCTATCCCCCTTCCTCTTGTTTCCTTTTCACAGAAGCCCCAAGCCCCTCTGGACGAGGCCATTCCCTGTTGGATGTGCAGCGTCTCCCACAACGGGAACGTCACCAGTGAAGGGATTTACTGGGTGGCAGAGTGGTAAATCAAAAATCCAGCTGTGCTGTGCAACCACAGCATGATTGTGAACTACTCCCCACTGCTTCCAAGGGAAGAATTCCAGGGGAATTCTTGATCCTTAACCGCGACACCGGATTTTGTATCAGCGCTCTCTGAAAGCATTCGGAAAAGAAAAAAGAGGTTTATAAAACAGCATAAAATAAACTTTCCTTCACAATCATTTCCCTAACAGAGTTTAAAACCCTTCCAATTCACAGAAAGAGAGGAAGAATTATATAAATTAGTGCACGTTACACCCCTAGACACTGGTCAAACTTCTCCCACAGCTCCCAAAATGTGCTCTCAACCCCTGCTTAAAACACTTAAGAGTATCCCAGATTGAAGCAGGGATTAAAGTCACTTGGCAGAGCTCCCCTACTTCACATGGGTACCTGCAGCTGAGAAGTCTCGTTTCACGGAACCATGGAATATTCTGAGTTGGAAAGGGACCCACCACAAGGATGATCCAAGTCCAACTCCACCTTAGGAATTGAACTCCTGAGAATTTCCCTACACCTCTCCCCCAGCCACACTCGGAGGTACCACCTGGACATCGTGCTTGACCCTTCCTCCAAACACTCATGGCAAAAGGACTGGGAGAAAAGGGCTGGGGAGCTGATCCCAGCACCTGCCACCTTCCCCCGGCCCTGAGGATACCCTGGCCAGGGATACCTTTGCGTGCTGCGGCTGGAGAAGCCTGATCCAGATGTGACTCGCCTGGAGCACCGGGAAGCAGGACCAACCCTCCCTCCAGACCCCGCAGTGATGACCATTCCCTCTGTCCAGATCCCCCAGTACGAGCCCTCCCCCCGCTTTCAGACTCCCCCCCAGTATGAGCCCACCTCCCTCCAGACCCCATCAGTGATGGCCATCCCCTCCGTTCGGATGCACCAACACGAGCCCCCCTCTCTCCAGACCCCCCGATGACCATTCCCTCTGTCCCGATCCCCCAGTACGAGCTCCCCTCCGTCCAGATCCCTCGATACTGACCATTCCCTCCCTCCGGACCCCCCGATCATGACCATTCCCTCCCTCCGGACCCCCCGATCATGGCCATTCCCTCTCGCCGGACCCCGGAATAACGTGCCTCCCTTCCTTGTAGATCCCCCCAGTAAAGACCACCCGTTCCTCCAGGCCCCCAGTACGAGCCCCCTCCCTGCGGAGCCTCCGCTCCGTTGTAACCTCG
>VZTH01005518.1:1681-39836 GCA_013397815.1 Aleadryas rufinucha
GGGGAAGAAGTCAGAGACAAAGTTTTAAGATATTTTGATAGTTCTAATTTTTTTCGTCCGTGTGCTCAGTAATGTAAAGCCATTAAGGAAAAACATTACTGCTAGTAATATTACTTTAAAGAAAAAATGATTAATTATTAAATTGGTTTCTCTAATGCTACGCTAAACCCTTTTAAGTAGGATATGGTTTTAAACGTTAAAATTAGTATTTTTTAAAGTTTTTTCTTGATGATAATAATTTATTAGTGTAAATATACATACTCAAAATACCCGTTTTGTAATAATCGGCAGTTTTAATGTAGTTCTTACAAAACGGTTTTGTTCTGTAGTGTTTTTGCATACTTAAATTTTAATTACTCAGGATAGTAGATCAGTAAAAAGTTAAGGGGAAGAGTATTTCTAATATAGCATTTCCAAAATGCATGTAGTTAGACATTCTAATTTATTTTAATAATATGTAATACCTGAAATACACTGCTTCATGTGAGGCCTTGTTGGTGTAGGCTTTAAGGTTTAACAGTAACCTTATGAAGAAGCTTAAGTAGAATCAATTGTATAAATATTTGTGTATTTCTTTGTTTTTAGTTTAACCTCAGCAATTCTTACGTTGTGTCACGGGATCTTTGCTACAGTGCAGTGTTTATATCATCTGAGAGAGGAAAAAACCTAAATGCTTTGTAGCTTAGTGTTTAGTGAAGATTTGTGTAAAATGACCAAATAGTCCATAAGGAACAACCAAATTGGAGTGTGTTTGACTGTGAGGAAGAGTAGAAGAAATATACCAAGTTCAGGACATTTCAATCAGTAAATATGTGATGCTGTTTTAAAGCTGCCATAGGGTTTGTGTGGTAGTCAGGTGAATAGTTTCACAGATTTTTGAAGTGACTTGTTTATTTGGTGGTGTTTGGCTTTTTTTTTTTCCCCCGTAATCATCTGTTGCTTATATGTTTTTTAAATGCTTTCAATAATAGAATGTGTTGGGACTATCATTTTAAGAATAAAGGTGTATTTGCTTAGAAGTGTTGCTGTCAGACTCCATTTTTTTTTTTGGAAAAGTTATTGTTGGCCTTAAATATATTAAAAAAATATACTGTAGAATAAGATTTTTTTTTTTTTTAGGACTGATTTATGTGAGCTGGAATAAGCTCTTTGTGTTCTGAGGAATATACCTGATTCAGCATTGCATGCACAGGAGTTATTCAAGGCTAGTGGGCTGAAAACAATAGAAAACTTCTGAGATGTGATCCATGTTGTGGCAGTGTTTTGCTATGTGTCGTTGAAGATGTCACTTAACATCTTTGTTTTTCATCATTGAAATGTGAGGGCTGGTATTTATCTTTCTGATAGAGTGGTTAATTAATATTTCTTGAACACGGAGTACTTTTTTGTTCCATTTCTATTTTTACCAGATTTATTTTGGAGAAATTAAATTGTGATGGTGGCTGAAAATGAGTGATTCCTGGGAGTCATGATGTTTTTTTCTTTGTTGGTCAGATTGTGAAGAGGTGACTTGCTCATATGAAATGAAAATGGTTTAGGACATAGGTCACAGAAAAGTACCCATGGAATGATTTTGACTGGAGAAAAATGCAAATCACAAACAAACTGAAAAATGCTATCAACTTTGTTGTAAAATAATAATTTTCTGTACACCAGAACTGATTACTCTTTTAAAATTTTGTGACAGCTAATAGGTCTAGAAGTAATGCGTATTGTCTATTTTTTTTTCACAGCCACTGTAGCATACCTCTCAACTAATCCTTGTTAGAAGAAAGACTTGTCATTTAGATTACTGTTCCCTGCCCTGTTTTGACTTGATACCTTTCTTGATTGTATGTGCAAAATAATGGCACCAGAAAAACCTCGTATAAGCGATGAAATTATAGAAAAGCTTAGCTGTAGTAGACTAGCCTCTTAAGTTAATCTTAAAATTGCAATAAAATGGTTCATTGTTAGTTGTTTGAAGGCTTTCTTCCACATTTGTTCCTTTACAGAATAAGTATAGTTACTGTAATAGTTTCCAAGAGTAGCTTTAGACTTAAATTTCAAAACTTCTAGATTGGCATAAAAACAAGGAGCAGTCTCACTACTATTATTTAGCACTGATCAACTTTTTCTCTCCTTACTGAGGCTTTCAGTGGCCTAATCAAATTTACTGCTTTTAAAAATCTTCCCCAATGTTCACTGCATCTATCCTTTGTTGCAAGATTTGCATCTGTTTTGGCTTTTCTGCTTTTTTGTTTTTAATCCCATTTCTGATAGGTTTGCATTTAAGGGCAAGACCGTGTTTTATGTCAGAAGGGTGTTTTTGAAAGTGCCAGCAATAGCTTGCTTATGCTGTCATCACTGAAGTAGCTGAAAATAATCTCTCTAATGAACAGTTGCTACAATGTTTATTGCTTCACCAAAGTGTAGTTTGGGATGGTGTTAGAAAGTAACATTTGAATTCTGAGGAATGAATTATGTGTGGAATTGTGTTTACTATAACAATTTCAGTTCCTATTCAAGGAAAAATAAAGTTTAAATATTAAGTATATTGTTTTAAGCTCTTTACTATTTACTATTACTATAGTAAATTGTAGAGGTTGCTGAGGAGAGGGAATAAGAACATTGTAGGTTTAACTTTTTGTTCGTTTAGTTATTTCTTTTTCCTGCAAATAATTATCACACATCTATAGTTGGAAATGGGTTTGCTGCAGTTTGTTTCTTATTTAACTATATATTTTAGTCAGGCTGTCTGCTGAGGACAGAGCTGATTCCCTTGGATATGGTGGACTGTGCCCTCTACATGCCTTGAGTGTGGGGGTCTCTTCTTCTGGGTGGCAGGGGGCTTTGCCGTAGGTAACAGATGATTTTTTAATTAGTTAGGCTGAGGAACAACAGACAGGTTTAAAAGATAGGCAGCACCTTCATTCAGTGTGCAGAAGGGAGATTTTCTGCCCTGCCCACTCCCCCCACCCCCCTTCCAGTGCTATGTGATGTTCATTCTGGGGTGAAAGGAGAAGCTACAGATCTCAGTTGTACAACCATCTCAGTCACAAAGAACCCTTCTTGAGGTTCACAGGCTGGCTTTGGCTTACCTGTAGAACTTGCTTGTTTACCAAGGAGCTTCAGCTTCCTATGGGCAGCAGGTACTGAAAGTAGGTGGTGGAGTATCTCTGTTTTCAGACGTTTCCAGCCTGTTGGTGGTTGCAGGGTCCACAGGGACACACACTGAGAGTCCTCTGCTCAGTGAGCTGGTCCTTTGGACCTCTGTGGTGAATCAGACACAGCTGCAAATTGCATCATATTAAGTATTTCTGTAAATTGCCGGTCTCACTCTTGTTTCAGTTTGCCTCCAGGACGTTATGAGGATGACTGAGATTCCAGTGGGCCTGTGCCAACCTTGTCCTGGTGGGAGATACTGTTTACTGTTGGGCCCAAAACTGGAAATTCATTTTAAGAGTGATGTTTTGAGGCTGGGGGATACATCGTTATATATAACTAGAAAGTTGTTGGGGTTTTCTAGGCATGTTATTTCATAAGTAAGTATTTACATTGTTGCAAAAAAATTCCAATATCTTTTAAGATTGATGTTTAGTTGATGATTGTATTACAGTAATTTATTTTTTCTCTCACAACATGATGTGTATTTTGCAACTTTGGTCAGAATTTGTCTTCTGAGTAAATTCAGATGCTGATTTATTCCATCATACAGCTTTTGTATTTCAGCCTAAACCAACATGATACATTATGTATTTGATGTAATTTGAAATAATGTGTTTGACGTAATTTGACTAATTACATTTTTACGTATATTTATATTAAAATAGTCTAATCTTGATGGATTTTGCCACTACAATTTTTGCAATCTTGTCCTTTCAGAGAAGGAAGGAGAATGGCTGTGATATTACATTGCTTGTTGAAGAGGACCAAATTGTATAATTCAGTCTGAAAACTATGAAACTTGTGTTTGGAGAAACAATCTCAGAGTTGCCAAGCTATATCAAGCATAATACTTTGAGTATCTATCAGGTGTTGATTTTGAATTTGCCCAGGAATGGTGAAGAAAATGTAAAAGAGGTAAACACCATTTAAACTTTGCCATGCTGTCAGTGCTAAGTCTTATAAAAAATTGCTCACATTTGCATTGTTGATTTCTCCTTTTGTAAGCCTTACTGTTGATGTTGAGAGGGCATGTTTTTCTTCTGGAATTGTAACCCACCTAGTAAAACAAGTGGTAGGTAATACCTGTGTAATAAAACCTGTAGTTGACATTTAACAGCTTGGAAATTAGATCAGAAATTGACAAGTTTTACCATGTAAAAATATTACAGACGAAATTTTAAGGCTTATAGTGGTGGGAAACCATGAAGGGCTTTAGAAAGGAGAGGGACAACATACAAACAATGGAGAGTTGGGATGTGAGGGGAAAAAGGCCAGAGAAAACATGTGGCTGGACAGGAGCCAGCAAAGGCAGAGGCAGCACTGCCAGGAGGTGGGCAGCTGCTCAGAAAATAGGGGCTCAGGTTCTCAGAAGAAAGAGCAATGTGATTTTCATCTGGTGCCCAATATAGGAGATACATTTCTTCACCTTCACTTCTTCTACGGGAAGAAAAAACAAACTTTTTTGCATGTTGGCTTTATGCACATGGCAGGCACAGGAGTTACACCAGGTTCCACTGGCCCTAATTGAGGCTGCTATTTTTTAAATACTAGATCTTGTTAATTCCAGTGTGTGTCTTTGGAAATTACTTATTAGTTGTTGCATGGAAAATTGATTTTTAATTACTGGAAAAAAGTATCATTTTATTAATGTGACAGAGATGGGGACAGAGGTCTTTTGAAGATAAAGGGGAAGAAAAGTGTCTAGAAAACGGAGGCTAGTATTTTTTAGAGTCTAAAACACAGACATTGAAATATCTGTGATTCAAGACATTTCTCTGTGAGATAACACGAACAGGATTGTGGTTTCATTACAGTAGTTACAGTATTCTCATGACCTATAAATGAAAACGTGAAAACCTAATGCAGTCAGGTGTGCACAGACTGCAGAGGTACATGTATCTGCCGAACTGTTGTGCTTTACAATTGTGTCAATGTTTTCGTCCTTGTAGAATAACATATTTAATCCAATAAGGAATAAATGATATCATGGATACAGTATGGTGAATGTAAGAGGAAGGGTGCTGAGAACTTCGTGATATGTGGCAACAATCACTCTTCATTGAAAATCAATTAGTGGAATATATGGGTGCTAAAACTGTAAAAATATTAGGATGGAACTTTGCTAAAGATCATGAAATGCTTTTGTGTGGAAATTTTTTCAGACCCATTTGTTATCAGTCTTGAATGCATTTAAATTACTTTTAATGTTGTGAAGATGCCTGTAAATTGTTCTCAGTACACAATAACTGTCAGCATTCATTGAAGAATACGTATGGTCAGTAATTCAACAGATAACTATATTGAATATACAGAAGAAGTTTCATATGGTGTCAAAAAATTCTTTCACATTCTTTTGCTTTAGAAGAAGAATTAAGTCTGTTGTGACTGAAATTTTAACTTGGTATTTAATTCTGTTTTAAGAGACTGACATCTTGTGAAAGAGTTAATGGTGTTTGGCGTTGGATGTTCTAGATCTGTTCTTGAGCCTCTATTTATTATTGACCAGGAAAGGGTGTGAGGTATACCTTAGCAACCAGAAATGTACATCGTATGAACTGTGAAATGAAAACCCTTTAAAAATATTGGTTAAGGGTTTTTTGATGGTTTGGTTTGTTTGTTTTGTGTGTTTTTGGGTTTGTTTGGTGTGAGGTTTTTTTGGTGGTGGTTTTTTTTTTTTGTCATTGTTATTGTTGTGGGGTTTTTTTATTATTTTTGGTTTTGAGTCTGGGACTCAGACCACACTTTCAAATCACAGAGAAACCAGGAGAATGGTAAAACTGTCAAAATATTTGAGTATCGCCAAGACAGGCAAAGAAGTTGATGATGAATCCAGTGTTTCTCCTGTGAAGCTGTGCAGCTTTGGAAGTGGTGTCCATGCCTGTGCACATGTGTCTATGCAGCATCAAAGGGCTTCTGCTTCCATCCACAACTTTCCGGGAAGGAGACCAAGGCCTTCAGAAAGAAATTGAATGTATCCCAGTGGGTTTATTGCATCTCAGGTTATGGGACAGAAAATATTCTAAAGAAGAGTGCAATCAATCCTTGGCTAAAACAGGGAATGTGTTTGAGGAATGGGGTTCTCCAGGCAGGAACTTACCATGCTGGAGAGTGTTTTACAATGTAAAAACAGGTGTTAAATGGGTTGTGATGGGAAAACCTGGCCTTCCAAATTCTTCCTTGAAAAAATGAGGGAAGGATGCTTCCAAATGAGATTAGCATTTGTTTCCAGACTGAGTGTGGCTTGCAGCATTGGTGTCTTGCCATGCTCCAGCTTCAAGTTGTCCTCTGGGGTGGTTGTGAAGTCTAGGTGTGCTTGGTCTAGCAGTGGGGCCTGGAGTGGTGAGTGATGGAGGGATTCTATCTGCTGGTGACAGATTGCTGCTTGTCAGTACTCTACTCAGATTGAACCTTCCAGCTCCTGGAGCACGCAGGTGCCCTTCTTGTGGCTTGACCTGTCTCAGGCTTCAGTAGAAGATGCGCTTGAGGTAATGGCCACACACTTGTGTTGAAAAATGCAAGACTTTCATCCCTGATACCAAATTTTCTGAAGTTGATATGAAGACTCATTTTTATGGCTTAGGTGCTGAGGCTGGCTGATACTTTCGGTGCGTTTGTATGTGCCTGTGCAAAACAGGTTTTTGAGACTGAGAAGTTACCAGCTATTTAGCTGTTCTTCAGAGCCACCTAGACTGAGACAGGTGATTGATTGCTTGTGCATATTTAAGCCAAATCGGTGTGTTTTCAGTTCTTTCAATAAAAGTTCTTCTCCCAGCTGTTTCATAGGCTCTGAAGCAAGTCACCACTAATATGAAAAATCCATATTTAAAGTGACATTTTCATAACATTTAAATATTTTGAAGGATTCTTTCATTTATTTTTTTAATTAATCTTAAAACGTACAGCATTCAGGTACATCATTGGTGAGGATCCAAAGACATGTGAAAGAGACGTACCTGAAAACATGAAAACAGATACTTGTTTTAAAGTGTCCAGCCTGATGAGCCAGGCATGGCAACCAGGTATGACATACCATGTGCTGTAGCTGTAGGGTGTTGCGTGCCTCGTGATTGGTGCAAATACGCATATGCAGCAAATCTGGCATTTCCCAGGAGCTTTGGGCAATGTGTGAACACCAGTAATTCGCTATATGTTCATCTAGAAAGCGTGTAGCTACAAGTTGGACCTTGCACTCACTTCTTGAGACTCCTCCTCCCCCTTATTATTTGATTGTCACATAAGAGGAGAGCTACTGTGAAGCCTGAGAAAGGTGGCAGATGGACAAAGCCATATACTTGACCAGTCCTCCTGAGTTGCAGCCTGAGCACTTGCATTTTAAATCTTTGTGTGACTCAGTAGAAGAATACATTTTTATTATTAGATTA
Organism: Aleadryas rufinucha; assembly: GCA_013397815.1. Taxonomy (NCBI): domain Eukaryota; kingdom Metazoa; phylum Chordata; class Aves; order Passeriformes; genus Aleadryas; species Aleadryas rufinucha. The sequence continues at coordinate 9,211 of VZTH01005518.1, forward strand.
TGTGTAAAAATGGAACCTACTGTCCTGGACCTAACTAAAGTGCTATTTTTAACATATGTTTCAGTACCTGTCTTCAGTACCTAGAATTAAATTTTAAGCTGAAACTATTAGCCACATTATGCATAGGCACCTGCTCACTTTGTGACTTAATAATATTTGAACCTCTAAATATACTTCTGTATCTTAAATATAATTTTATAAACATTCTTCTGTATCAAATGACTGACATTTGGGTCGTTGTTGCTAACACTAAATTTCTATCAGAATGGGGAAGACCCTTTTTTCCAAGTCATTGTTAGGCTTACAGTTTTGCTCCAAATTTACTTATCGACAAAATTTTCTTTAGCTGACTTTTTTTTTCTTAGATGTGGATGAGTCAGAGCAAAATGTAACCAGAGACTATTAAAAATGTCTTTCTCGTTGTCACCTGCAATATTACCATAATTGGAACTAAGGAGCCCGCAGTTGCACAATATTTATGTTGCAATCCAAACTGACACAGCCTGGAATGCCTCGGTAGCAAAACAAGACACAGACCCAAGCCTCACAGTGCATGCTTGGGAGGGAGTGAGCTGCTCCTCTGGGAAACCTCCTCCAGCAAGGACATCCTGGGGGTCCCCCTGCTTTGCTGTGGGCTGGGGGGGCTGAGGTCTCAGGTGAGGTAAGTGCTGGCCGCTCAGCTGTGGAGAGTGGCGGCTGGTGGCGGATATGGGTGACCCTCTGGGTCAGGCTGCAAGGATGGCTGCTTTGATAAGCTGGGGAGCTGTAGTAAGACATAGCTCCTTCTTTGAGGCCTACTGATTGGGATGATTTTTTCATTCCTTTTCACTTCTGACTCTTTGGGGGCCTCCTCCTTAGGAGGTGTTGTTTGGAAGAAACACTTCTAACACTTTCCTTTGGTGCTTGGAAATAGTGAGTCATCATCCAGTGTCACCTTTTCTGTGCAGATCACAGTGGGCACAGTGAAACCAATGTTAGTCTCTGCTGCACCTCTGGTAGGCTCCTCATTAGCTGATGAACTTGATCTATTACTCCTGGCCTTCTCTGGCCAGCACAGTACGGTATATTTGCCTATGACTGACACGCTTAGGTCTATGGCCACAAGATATCTGGTCAACTCTTCAAGCCTTTACCTTTAGCATTAGCTTTAACCCCTCAGGGTTCAGCTCTTGTAGCCTTTAAAGCATGGCAAGAGGTTTTATAGCAGAGATTTGACTCAGCAAGACTTGTGCTACCTCTTGCTGAAGATATAAAATACAATTTGTAGCTTATAATTGCTGCCTAATATGATCTTGGACCCTTACTTAAAATCCATTTAACTGATACTGTGCTTTCTTTATAAGGTTATTATTGGGAGCTAACCTTTTCTTGTGTTGTGGTTAAATGTACAATGTAATAAGGGTGTTTTTTAATGTGTTTAAGAGTTAGATGATGTGTTAGAGGTAACCTTTATGCAGAGAGTTTTATATAGTTATAGTAAGGACAGCAATATTAAAATCCTGAACATTAGTACCATCTGAATATAATTTGTTCTCATTCTGTTTTGTGTGTGCCTGCTGGTGGAAGATGATACAGTATATTGAAGAAATCTGTGTTATTCTCCAGTATCTTTCTTATAGGTAATTATTAACCTAGTGCAAATTACTGTTTCCAGATTTTTTTAAAATTTAGATGCATGCAAAAATACAAAAAGTATAATGGATATAACAGATAAATCGCAATTCTTTCTCTCTTTAGATTTCAAGGAGAGCAAAAGAAACCCAGGATTTTAGGCACAAAATTGAAACCCTCCCAGAAATCTTTACTTTCTTGTTTAACTTCTGATATACAGACATGGGCCATGTGTGTTGGATGTCTTCAGGGAGCACTAGCTTATAAGATTTAAAGATTTACTTTCCTCAGTGACAAATTTTGGTACTTCTGCTCTGTGAATATTAGTTTGTATTCCTTTGATTGCCTAATAGAAATGCAGGTTTGCTAAGAGTTGTAAATTAAAATAAAGCATTTTTAATGTGTTTTTTTTTTTTCTTAACCAGATACCTAAATATGTATGTAGAATTTGGTATACATGGAAAGAATTTCAGAACTTTCCTCCCTGTACTCTTCTTGAAGCTGCTCTAAACGGTGGTGAAGGCAGTGGAGTTTCATCCCAGAAAAAGGGTCAGGAAAAAAACCCCCAGAAAGATAAGTGCTATGAGTGTGGACAGCCTTTGTTTAAATTTGTATTTTTTTTCCCCTGTTAGTGTAGAAAGCTCTTTTCCCACTCTTCTGAACCTTTTTTTTTTTCCTTTCATTTTCCCTTTCCCTCCACTTGTTCATTTCTCTTCCCTTTTTCCTCAAGGAGACATTGTGAGTTGAAGAGGGGGAACAGGTTTTGCACATGTCAGGCCTATAGCTGAAAAACACTTGGTTTTCTTGTGTTCATTAAGCTGCTGTCAGAGGTGAACACATCCGTATGGATGTGGGCAAGAATGGCTGTAAGAGAAACAAACATTATTTTTAATCCTGAGTAGGTGGGGAAGGGGGCAGCAGTCATGGCTCATGGGGTTGAAATTAACTGCTTTTAACATTGTGAAGAATGATGATGATGTAGACAAAGTGCCTTCCTAAAATTTATGGCATAATTCTTGGCTCAGATGTATACTTGCAGAACTTTATGATAGAGTTACTTAATCTCAATACAGTAAAGATAAATTCATTAATGGTTATGAGGTGTTGATATAATTAAATAGAGAATGCCAGTAAATTGCTTTCTGGTGCTCAATGACTGTGAACTCTGGTCTTCTAATTTAATCCATCCACTGCTTTCCATTCACTTGCTGAAAGGCTTTGAGAAATTAGCCCTACTCCAGGCACAGTAACTGCAAGAACTAAGTTGGTTTCTCTTAAAGGAGAGCCTTGGATGAGGACTAGAAGTGTTTCCTCAAGAAAAATTGAGATTGGATGGAAAAAGGAGAGCAGAAACTGGTTTTTACATTGCTGATAGTGTTCAGAGATTACTGTGTTTCTCACTAATTGCCTGAATTTTGTGCTGGCTTGTGGTAGCTCTGACACTTACACAGAAGAAAAATTAAGATGCTTACAGCCCAGTGGAAGAGATACTGTCCAAATGAGAAAAACAAGCTAAGTTAATTTCTTTCACTGGTGTTGCAGTATTGCTCACATCTGGCTTTTTGACTATTTGAAACTAATGTTACCATTCTCTCAGCAGACGGTCCATTTTCCTTGTGAATTATTTAAATATGGGCAGAAATTATTTTATGGCGAAATTAGATACCTCTGAAATTAGCCTTTCACACAAAGGGTAGTTTAACTGCACGAGGTAAAAGTTCACTTCATGCTTTTAACCTGAGCTCTTAAGAATAGCGATGTATGAGAAAATACATTCTTTAGGAAAGTGTCAGTGTTTTGCCTTGATAGGTTTTTCTTGTGCAAGGCATTCTTCATCATTTTTCTGTTAATTTGCTTAATACTGTATTGAAGTGTAACTGTAATGTAACCCTTTGAGCTCTAAAAGGGACTTAAAACCATAAAGTCAGTGAGTTGGAAAAGGCCTAAAAGATCATTGTGTCCAATCTTTGACTCATCACCACCTTGTCAGCTAGATCAGAGCACTGAGTTCCATGTCCAGTTGTCTGCTGAACACCTCCAGGGATGATCATTCTACCACCTTCCTGGGAAGTCATTCCAGTGCTTAAAAACCCTTCCCATGAAAAAATTCTTTCTGATGTCCTGCCTGAACCTCCCCTGGTGCATCTTGAGGTCATTTCAAGGTAAAAGTGCCGTGGATTTCCAGTTAGAAAAGAATGGGAAAAATGATTGATTATATTGATTTGGGAAAATACTTGTTGAGCTTACCCCCAAATCTTCTGTTTGCTTCAATTATAGAAATAATGGGATTAGTTTCCTTAAAAGCCTGCAGAAAGAGATCTGTCCTTTTGATATTTCTTACAATGTTTCTATAGGCTTAATATGAATGTGATATTTGGAAGATGAAGCCCTATTATTGCTGAAGCACATCAACTACATTTCATTGTTCCAAAACCTTCTGTGCATTTTGAGTAAAGAGGTTGTGGTTTCTACTGCTCAGTTTGTCAGAAAATTTGAGGGGAAAGTGAATTAGCTACTGTTCAAGTGTTCGTAATTCATTCTGGAATTTTCTAGTGCATTAAAAAAATTCTTTAAGTTAAATTTACTTCACATATGTGTGCATCTAGTAATAAGAACTGTGTAAAACAGCTAATAATTTTACCCAGAATGCTTCCAGTTCAACCATGTCTTTCCCACGGAACATGTTTTGCATAAATGAAAATTGTGCTGCATGATTTTACTTGGCAGATATGAAGTACTTGCGGTAAAAATTCTTCTAGCAACTACACAAGGCTAAACTCTGTAAAAGAAACCCCAACTGTTAGCTGTTCTGCAAGTCATTGTGATATACATTGTACTTGTGACTTGATCAGTGTGATTGTTGCAATATAACATCAAAGGCATTGCTTCTTCTGTAGCTGTAAACTCCCCGAAGGCCTGCATTTTTGTTCTTGGTGGGAAGAAGTTAAAAAAAATTCTAGCAACATGAAAATATATATAGTGAGTAGCTACATAAGCTATGTTTTTTCTGTCTTTGGGTGGCAATTTTAACAGTTTGAAGTCTCTTAAAATTCAGTATACTTGAAATAAAAAAAGCCATTTCTGTGACCGTTTGCAAAGTTTTAATTTGTTTTAAGCCATGTTGTTGATCTAGAGCTTTTGCTCATTTAAGGTTGATTAATTGCTTTTGCCACTTTTGTTTGCAGTTCAGTATAATCTCATGCAGACTATTGTATTTTTTTTATTTTAATCTTCTGTTGATGGTTGTATGTTTGCTTGAGATGTTAAATTTGACCACTAATAACTTAAGGATTTAAATAAACAAATAAATAAGATTGAAAACAATAACAAAAGACTGCAAACTGGAACAAATGCTTGGCATTGCAAATTTATTTCATGAAACATAATTTCTGCACCTGCTGTACACCCCATTGTGGAAGCCCTTGTTTTCAAATTTTTTTTTTTATTTAGAAGAACGAAAAGGTTATCCTGTTTTCATTCAAGTACCTTTATTTAAGGCAGATTTAACAGAAACAAGAATAATAAGCCTATCTCTTACATTGAATGTTTTTTAAATGTGTATGCCTTTTGTGATAATTACTGTTCATTAAGGCTCAGTACTCTTTCTTTAAAGGATAACTCTTTTATCTTACCTGTAAAATGAAGGGGTAAATGTTGGCTGAAGTCACTTCATGCAAGATGTGAAATACAATTCAGACATGGATTTGAGGAGATCTGTGGCCCATCTGCATTGCTGCAGTGCCTTTCAGAAAACACAGACCCTGCTGAGTGCTTGGGTAAGTCACATTGATACAGTGTGACCCACACTACAAAGGATTAGTCTCTTACTGATGACGGGCATGGTTAACTTGGCCCAAGTAGGAGCCTGTGATTTCTGCCTACAGGGTGGAACCCAGGTCATGGCTGATGATGCAAAGGAAGATGCTGTTACAGTTCATCTTTGTAAGTGCCTATGTGCTGCTCTTAGAAACTCACAATCCTGGTATCCTACATTTCACTGCTGTCTCACAAATATTTGTGGTTGACAAAAAAGCTGAATTGTCACTGTGTAATGAATAACACATAATCCACCCCCTGGTGTTTTCAGTATACTAATTTTCACATGCCTACATACATAATGGGCAGACAGTTCAGAAATCTTAAGGCAGGCCAGATGGAAAATATGTTCAAATTAAAAAAAAAACGAACAAGAACAGAGAGAGACAGGAAGAAAGAAATATAATTCTGCTGATAATGAAAGTAGGAAGAAGAAGAGAGAACTTCTGCTTTCCATTTTTTAAGGAGACTTTTTTTATAGTTTTTGAACTTCTGGGATTATGATGCTTTTTCTTTGTTATAGAACTGTCAGAAAATACAAAGGTTATACCTGTGCAGACAGCTTAACTTGCTTCTAGCTCTCCAAAGTACTTTACCTCATTTCATATTCAGCTGTTAAAAGTGTACAGGTCTTGGAAAAATTAGAGCATTTTAGCTGTAGCTGTACCCTCCCGGACAGCCAGGACAGAGCTTTTGGACAAGAGCTGTGGCAAGGCATGTGATGCCCTGCACAGTGGCAATGGCTTGTCAGGGCTGAGATGCTAAGCAAGTGTGCCCCTGTAATCGGGCTGTGAGATACTTCTGGAAGCCAGAATATGGGTCAAGGAAACCTTCCTCTACTGTAATACTTTCTAATCTTTGCTTTTGGAAGTTTTCAAGAGCACTTCTAATGCTAAGGAGTGTAGCTCAAATTTTTCTGTTTGCTTTTTCTTGCTTGTACTTTTTCAACTTTTACTTTCCTCTTGTGTTTGCTTGAAGAGGATCCTAATAGTGGAGGGAATGGTTTTAAAAACGTGGTATTTCATCAACAAAGGAGGGTCCTAACAATTCTGTCTAACTAGAGGTATACTGCAAAGTGAAGAAGTTGCATAAGATACAGTGGAAGTACAAGAAATCATCCCATTTTTACCAAAATCATTGTACAATGGAAAGTGACTCTTGTCAGCTGAAATGTCAGATATATCAGGAAAAAGTTAAAGTGGAACCTGATTTCTATAAGGCTAAAGATTCAAGTAATTTGCTTAGAGATGCGGTAGAAAATCAATCTTATGCTTGAAAGAGGAAATTGTAACCTTCAAGTCTCATATCATGTTTTGTAGCTGATTGCCTGTTTTTGTTATCTCCCCCCACTTTTCCTTCAGTACTTACTAATGCCCTTTGGTTAACACCATTATACCTTTGAAAAACTTATTGCAGAGCTCAGCTTCTTTGGCTTGTTTGCTGGGTAAGCCTCACTGATATTATTATAATTAATAGGATGTGTAAAAACTTCCCAAACCAGTGTTACAGAATGAGGCTATTAAAACTCGGTACCCCATATGTTCTGCAGTGTGCAAGATTCCCATCCTCTGCAGCTGGGGCTCATCAGAGAAGAGGCTAGAATGGCATTGATCTTGCATGCTATGGGGGAAGTTGGTGTGGTAGGAACACAACTCAGCTTGTAAAAGAATAAGAGGGATGGGAAATAAAGTCAGTTTATAATTTGGAGGTGTCTCTCTAATTTTTTTTTTTTTTAATTTTTATGCCACAGGGATAAAAATGAGAGAGGCATGGGCTGTATTTTTAGATACTGAAAGTCTTTGAAGATCTGATTCATAAGTGAGAGTTGAAACTCTTTTTCACAGTTGTCTGTTACATGATAACAGTTTCCTTGGTTTGGCTGTTATTTTCATTGGATGGTACTGCTTTGTTTCTTCCAAGAACTTTCATTTTAGGAATTCTTTTTAAAATTATGAGAAAGTAATAAAGAATAATAAGAGCTGAAGTGAACAGCATGATATTTTTAAATTTTTCTTTTTTGTAACTGGGATGTATCATCAATATTTGTAACTTGCTAGTTCTGTGAAAGTAAACTATGAAGCTGATCAAAAATTTTACAAAGTTAAGAGGAAATATGTCAACTGATAAAACACAAAACAAACAAATGCATGATTAAGAAGACAGGAAATTATATTGAAAAATTAAATACAAGGAAATACAGGGGCATACTTCTAGAGACATTGCTGATTTTGCTTTCAGTAGTAGGATCTGCGTCAAGACTGGGAAGTTGTGCCTCTGAAAAAGACATGTATTTATTCTGGCTAATCAGGTGAATGTAAACGTTTTATATTTAAACTGGGAATTCATGCCTTTGGATGTATAAAAATATCATAAATAGGAATAACAAAGCTATTAGATATAACAAAGCTATTTAGATATCTTCCTAAATTCCTTCCTTCCTTTTTTTTTTTTGTTGATGTCAATGTTTTTTGATACATTCTTAAAAAGCTATTTGGAAAAGAGGCTATGTGGGGAGAAGATACTTGGTAATAGAGTGTTGTCGATCCACCTTATGAGGGCATAACAAAGCCCACTGGAAGAAGGGTTGTTTTTAACACTGAGAGTAGTTATTTGCAAGAGGACATTATTAAGGACTTCAAAGTAGATTTCACTGGGATGCTCCAGATTGTGCTTTAAGGACTTTTCTAACACACACTTATATTTTCTGAAGGAACTATACTAGCAGTACCTTACTTGAAAGAAGCAAGACAGTGCTTAGTGTGCTTATTGGCATATCGATATTCGTTAACTTCATGCCTGTCCTTTGACAGTGTTTTAGAGACCTGGATGTGAACTGGAAGGCACCACTGGGTGCTGTGCAAACAGAGAACTGTGGAGTCCCAACCCAGAAGTAGGACAATTTGCATACATGGGTAGAGGCAATGTTTAGAAACAGGCAAAGGAAGACAGAAAAACAAGGAGTTATCACAGCATCTCAGCAAATAATTGGTTTTAAAATTTTCCATAGGTCTCCTGCCAAAGCAGTTGGAAAGAGGTTAATCAGTTAGTCTTGTGAATGTTCATAGCAATGTGAGGTGTCAGCCTGGATAAAAAGCTTGAAGACACTTCATTGAAAAAATAACACATAGATGATGGAAGCTGGCAGCCTGGATGTAAAGGAGAAGGGAGTTTGCCTCTAGATATGGAATGAGAGATGATAGGAAGGCTTTGACATGGAAGATAATTGATTAATATATAATGGAATACTGGATTTATATCAGTGGAACGAGATTACATTTGTCAAGATTAGAAAAAAGATAAGAACAAGATCTGAAATAAGAGCGATGGTAGTATAATAGTTGTACACTTTGAGAGAAGAGATGTACTTTAAATGTAGTGTTTGTAAAGATCCTACAATATTTGTGTGTAAATCTTTTGAAAATATTTGAATCTATAGGACCTAGATGATTGTGTCCAAAGACTGAGAGAGTTGATATCCCAGTTGGCGTAAATGAATGGTAATATTGCCCAAGGAAGGAGGTGAGAGGAATGCTTATTAGAGGAGAGTATATGCTATCTTCTAACTGTACAAAATTGTGATCCAGCTCAGAGCAGGAGTGTGCTATTAGAGATAAGGGGAGAATCACCTGCCCCAGGTGAGTGGTAATCTGCTGGGGTCCAGAATTTTTTTGAGGTTTTCCTTTACCATTCCTCTTGTGAAAGAGGATGCTTCATAAATTTATTCAAATATTATTGTTCTTTGCTGTTTCTGTATTGATCTTTAGTGGCAGCATTTGCAGTTGAAGGTTACGCTAAAAGCGTGTCACACCATTGTTGATTAAGTACCACGGAAAATGTGTATAATACCCCAGTAACGTGTTGAAGTTTTTAGATTTTCAGAGCCAGGATTGACTTGACTGCATTGCTTACTAGTGGTGAAACCATGAGTTATGAAGATCAGCCAGGCTGAGTGCCAGTAGAATTTCTGCCATGGACATGATTTTACATATATAGGATATATTTCCACCTACTGGGAAAAATGGTTTGAAATTCTTAGGCAAATCATCTCTCTTGATCTATGGGGTCAAAGTATTTCATTTGCTTATTTATAGAGGGATAGAGAAGACAGTATTGCTATGTAGTTCTTGTTGCTTACCTCCACTCTCACTTCTCTATGGACATCCTGGAATAGGGCTCTCATGTTACTGTGGATATCTTTAATTTCAAATGGAAAGTGGTGGAGTAATGCAATGTGAGGTACGTCCAAGATGCTGTGAGGTTTTTTTTTTTTTTTTTTTTTTTTTTGGTTGAGACTTTATACTAGAATAGAGCAGATATTTTACTGAAACTGGAAAGTGATTTTATATCTTTTTACTTTGGTCAGGTCTGTTGTATATTTACTAAAAATGTTGTCAGTTTTGTTTTCTTTTTAAAAATTTCTCTTTGGTGTGCTTCTATATGAACTGTATTAGAGGAAACTGAAAAGTTGGATCTTTTTTCCTTTACTTGCAGACTTGTGACTCCATCTGCCCTCTGAGACCCCACCAGAGATCACTAGGTACAGTGTGTTGCGGTTCCTCACAGAGGGTTCCTGCTAACCCCGGTGAGAGTATTGCTGTGCCGGTTCAGTCGCTGAGGACTGCTTGATTACCTCCCCGCTGCCCAATGCCCTTTTTTCAAGCTCTGAAAAGTATTCAGCAGATTTATCACTGCTTTTTAAGAAAGTCTTCATGAGCATGACCTGAGGTTTTACAGGAAGTCTTGAAATAAAAGTAATAATATTGTTATACATTCTCTCACATTCAGCCACACATGCTATCACAAAAGTAGCCTTGAAGCTGTTTTAGTTTTACAGCAAAGAGTGTTTCTTTTCATATCAGGTAATCCAAGCTGCTGAGTTTTTTTCCCCCTTGGCTTTGAAAACATGCCTTTATATTAATAATCCTGGATTTTGTGCTGAAAGTTGATTGCTCTAGTTGATGATTGGTATTCCACAACACTAAATAAAAGCTCAAAATTTTCTCTTTTTCCTTTTCCGATCTGAAATCTATCAATGTGTATTTTTAGAGTTCACCATTAGTGGAAGTATAATCTCTGTGCTTGCTTTTATTCTTGGCCACTGGGAGTTTTGCTACCAGCAATAAAAGACAACCTCCATGTTGTACTGCACAGTATAGGTATTGTAAATTTTGGTCTTGCTTTCCATTGATCTGGTTTGCCATATGGGAATCATATTCAGCTGATCTTTATTTCCTGAGTCAGAAATCCTGTTTTACCCATCTTTGGGGCTTTCAGCATTTTATTCTCAGTGGGCTGTCAGGTATTGCACATGAAAGGAAAGGTTCAAAGGCATATAAAGAAGGTTCAGGTCTGAAATGTTTACTTAACACTGTCTATTTTTTTCTTTTTTTTTCATTTTATAAACATTTGCCAGACTGAAGGATCAGCATGAAACCTCAATAAATTTTAGATGTTTTATTCTCTATTATGAACATTTTACACATACATAATTTTGGTATAGTCTGGAACACATCAGCTGTAAACTTGCTAGTGTGGGTTTGCCAGCGACAGTATTAAAAACATTGCAATTTTTTTTCTTAAGTTTATAAATTATTTTTCTTGGAGGTTTGTTTCCTTTCATTTCTGTTTTTGTTTCTGGAGCTACCTCTAACAGACTGCTATTGTGCTACAAAGAAATTTTAAATGAATTGACTATGCAGATTTTAATTAATATGACGAGTAAAATTTTAAAAATAAAGATACCATCCTCTCTCCTTGCAATGTCATTCTACTGAGAGAAATGAATTTGAGGAAAAGTGAGAATGAGCTTGTTATTGCTCACCTGTGAAGGTGCTGCCACCAAGGAGGTAAACAATAATAATCTTAACAGCTTTTGTGTCTTAATTATTTAATATCTTGGGAAACAAATCCCTATAATTTAAGGGATTTCAGTCACTTGGAGGCAGTGATATAGAGGCTCTAGATTCCATTAGTGTAGTTTGATTTTTTTTCTTTCTCATTTGTACGGAAGTGTATTTAAGACAGCATACTGGAGTGTGTTTGATGTTGCACTTCCATCTCCAGTATATCTCATTTTCCTTTTTTTTTTTTTTTTTTTTTTTTTAAACAAGGAAATTTTAAGTGATTTTGCNATTAAACAAGGAAATTGTAAGTGATCTTGATACCCATTACTGGGATTCATTCTTTCTTCTTCTGGCCCCTTTCTTCTTCATTGTGAAGAGGATGTAGAGCACTGGAATTGGCTCAAAGGGATCATTTTTGTCTAGAAACAGCATGTCTTGGGTTTGCCTAGGGATATATTTTGCTGTTGAGGATATGGAAACAGATGAGAAAAAGTTAATCAAAGACTGAAAGAAAGGTGCGGCTTCCCCCACAGCTCCTTCACCTTTCATACAGCAAGAATAAAGCTGTCAGAGAACTGTGCTCTCTCACAGTCACAGACTCCTGGTTTTGCTCTTCTGGACTTGCATGGCCTTTTCATCATGAAGTTATGCTGCAGGTTTAGCTCATGGCTTAGTGTTCAGTCACATCTGCCTCCTTTTCTCACTCATTGCTCTCTCAGCTGAAATAGAGAATGGGACTGTGGCCTCATGGACAGCTTGTTTCAAGTTGACAGGTTACCATAGTCCGCAATGGGTCTTCTTTTCTACTGTCTTCCTGTTTCGGTATTTGTTAGTTTATGTGACACTGAAACATTGCGCTCTCATTCTCCTCATTCAACTTTCCTCACTTCAGCAATCAAGGATGGTTATGGCTCCTCGGTGGTCCTGGCTTTCCCCTCACATTGGCTAAGGCTGTGAGACGTTTCCCATCCGGCCCTTCCCAGGCTTTGTCTGTTGCACTAGTCTTACTTTGAATTGGGAAGAAAACCACACGGTATAAACCATGATTGTATGGCTCCTGTGGCTGGAGTGTTGGAAGGACAAGACAGGTGGAGGAGACAAGGAGGGTACATCGCCCTGTGTGTCGGTGACCAACTGGAGTGCCTGGAGCTCTGCCTGGGGATGGAAGAGGAGGCAACAGAGAGTTTATGAGTGAGGATTAAAGAGAGGGCAAGGACAGGTGACATAGTGGTGGTCTGCTACAGGCTGCCTGACCAGTAAGACCAACTGGATGAGGCCCTTTATAGATACATAGGAATAGCCAGGTCCTCATGGGAGACTTCAACCTCCCAATAACTATTTGGAGGGACAACACAGGAGCGTATAAGCAATCCAAGTGGTTTCTGAAGTGCATTGATGATAACTTTCAAGTGATAAATTTGGTGATGGTGCTATGCTGGACCTTGTTCTCACCAACCAGGAGGGACTGGTGGGGAGTGTGAAGCCCAAAGGCAACTTTGGCTGCAGTGACCATGAAATGGTGGAGTTCACGATCCTTAGGGCAGCGAGGAGAACACACAACAGGCTTGCTGCTCTGGACTTCAGGAGAGCAGACTGGCCTCTTCAGAGAACTGCTTGGTAGAGTAGCATGGGATAAAGCCCTGGAGGGAAGAGGGGCCCAAGAAAGGATCACCTCCTCCAAGCATTGTGATATTGTGATTTCCCTCCATGTGTTAGTGGTGGGACATCCTTTGTAGGTCCAGAGAGAACTAAAAATATGTGGCATTTGTTTAATCTTTTCTCAATGAGCTTCTGCCAAGAAAACTGCACGAAAAGGTATCTCTGGTATCTCACTGCTGAAGCGGAGGTCAAAACAATTCTAGATCTTATAACCTATTAAATACTCCCTAGACAACACTAGAGAATAAATACTGAAGTATTACTTGCACTAAATGATAAATTGTCATGAGTCTCATTGTGAAGTATTGTGAACAATTGTTACACACCTGTTCAATGGATGCATTAAAACTCCCCAAAGTGTCTTTTTATGGGGAATTGTGTGTATTTAAGATTTTCTGCAAGCTAGGACACTATACCACCTTGTCAGCTGGTGATGTAATTTTCAGTATCCACACCTTTTTCAAGCTATACTTTCTGTACTACCTGTGTGGCACAACTATGTGAGGATGTAGCAGTTGAAAATGTTGAAGTAGGCAGAACATGCTATCTTTATTTTTGTCATCTCCTCACAAGACTTTGGGAGAAGTTTGGTGTCTTGGTGTTTATTTTCAAAGTTCTTGGCCTGGTTCCCCATGAGTTTAGGACTAGAGCCTCTGTTGGGCTTCTCCAGGAAACGGGAGCTCCCTGTGAAGGAAAGGCTGAAGATCCTCGCTGCAGAGCAGAGATCTTGTTCAGGGACCTGTTTATGTCTTGAAGAAAGAATAAGTGAAGACCAACATGATTTTCATATTTTATGTCTAATACAAATTCTAAATTATTTTTTTAATTTGAGTACATCAGAGCTTTTTTGTATGTGTATTATCAGAACAAACCAACTTTCCAGTAGCCCCTAGGACAAAATAACTCATGGAAGTGGAAGAGAAAAGGACTTGAACAAAACAGGACACTTTTCTGCATGTTTCTTCCTTGTGGGAAGAAGACCCGAAGTCAAATATGTTACGGTGGCAGAACCGGGCACTTTCTTATTTTTCAGTAATGACCACGATAATCCTGCAGAATAGTGTATCGTGGTTAAAGAAACTGCTGTCTTTCAGTAATTTTCAGAGAAATAATGTTTGTATAGATCAGAAGCACATTATTAATTAACAGGAAGTAGCATCTTGGAAGCTAAATTATGTAGTAGGAGCTGAAGTATAGCTAGCTAATGAAAGCAGTATGAAATAAATTAATCTCTACATGGTGGATAGGAGCCTTCTTGACAAAAATATTTGTGGTATTTTTCATATTGCTCCAGATCTTAACTTTCATTTTGAATCTATATATTCTTATTGGGATAATAATTGTAATCATGAGAATGAAAACTTACTACTCTGATATTTTCCTGATTCTGCTGGTAATCTGAAACACGAACTCTATCCTTATTCCATTTTCATTATTAATGCTTTTTTAAGATACTCTTTCTAAACCTAATAATGATATTTAAAATTCAGCGTTAAAAATTTCATTAATGATAACTTTTCTAGCAGGGAAGGGGAGAGTGATGATTGTCAGGAACATCAGCAAGAAGAAAAGTGGAGATTGAATAAATGCAAGATGGGCAAATGGGAAAAGAAAAAACCAGAGTTAAGAGGCATAAATATGGTAATTGTAAAGATGAATGTATTTTTACTTTGATATTAGACCTAACAAGCAGGTAGTGGAAAGTTATTCAAAATATAGTTATTTTATTACAGATCATTTTCTCTTCCATACCTTCATTCAAAACATATCACTCATGGGAATGAAAAAAAGTTGATGGCAGGTTATGGGCAACTGATTGCATTCCCATGCTTGTATGCCAGAGTCTGGAACCAGGAATCTGACAGTGTCTGTAAAGTAGGTATGATGCACCCCACTTGATTTCATCTGTCTGCTCCCCATCGATGTTTAGCCTACGCTCCCAGCACCATGACTGAATCCTCATTCTGTTGTCGTGCCTTCTGCACTTACTCCAGTGCACTGACTGGTTCCAGTCCCTCTTCCAAAGCCCTGACCTCTGTTCAACTTCTCAATGTTGCAGGCTGTCGGCGGAGTTGAGTAAACTTCTGCTAATGAAAACAGATAAAAAGTCACTGGAATTTATTAAAGCTTTTGCATTAACTTAAATCACGCACTAAGAATGAATGTAGTATTATTAAAAAACGAAATCGGATTATAATGAAAGGAACCTGCAGATTTTAGTTAGTTACTTGCATGCATCTCTGTATTTTGTTTAATTCTAATAAAATAAAGTGAATCCCCATTAACTGTGATGAAATAAAATTAAGCTCTCCCTGACTTACATTCATGTAGTCAGTCAATGCTATTATTTGAAATCTCATTGGGCTCTATTTGTCTGCAAGGACAACAGAATTGTCATTTGTGCTAGAGGAACTCTGTTGGTAAGAAAATAGCAGGACTAGGTCTATTTTTTCTGGAAAAACGAGGTTGCCAATACATGGGGTTCACGTGATGTGTGCTACAGAAGTTAACATGATGCTGCAATTTTTTTTAAGAATCTGTTTTGAATCTGTATAATAAATACTTATATATATTGTAGTTCAAATATATACTGCTTTGTTGGAAGATGTTTTGTTTCTTTAGTATCTTCACATGTCAGTAGGTTAATATAGTTACATTAAACTGCCATGGACAAGTTATGTTCTAGCTGAAAGTTTAATTAATATTTTTGGCAAAGAGGTAATTCACTTTTGTTGTGTTTCAACCTAATAAAAAAGTCCATCTTATTTGGCTTTATTTTTCTTTTCTCTCTTTTTTTTTTTTTCTTTTCTAAATCCATTGGCTTTATTATGCCAGATCATTGCTAGCTTTACTTTCTGCTGCATTTTATCATAATGCTCTTTGAGTATAAATAAACTCTGGTATGCTAAACCTAATAGCAATTAAACTGGAAATGTTTGTGTTTCATCACTGTGAACTTCGCAGAAATGTTTCCATGACAACCTCCATGCTAGTTAAGGCAACCAGAGGTGATCAACAGTTTATATATTTTTTTTCTCTTGCAAGAATGGAATTTGTGTTGACAGTTCTGGCCTTTAATGGCACTTTTGTACTGTGTGAAAGTATTTGTTTACTAGATCATATGCTGTTAACTGTCAGGCCGAGATAGAGTGACTGCTTTTGATAAAAGGACTGCATTACATCTCTGAGTCTCTGAAGCTCTTGTACTTTAATTACTCACATCAGTACAAAAGTATCCATTTGCTTCACAACACTTAAAAATTAGACTTATTAGTTCCAAAGCATTAATGGTGAATTAATTTTTTCCTTTACATTTTTGGGAAAACAATAATCTAAAAGCTGCTTTGTTGTTTTAAATTTAAACTATTCAATTTACACTGATAAAAACCACATTCCATGGCATGGGGTGAATTGTAAATGCTGTAATTATTGGCCCTTTGAATTAGGATTTCTGGGCCCTGTTTTCATATGTAGCTGATGAAAGTTGTTATGCTGGTGGCTGAAATACGCTAGCCGTGTACTCTGTCAAGAAAAATTTCATTTAAGTAGAGGTGTTTTTTCTCTCCCAAGTTTTAAAAAAATGGAAGTGTACCTAAGATGTGACAGAAATAACCTGAGTATAACATAGTAACAGTACAGGTAGACTGTTGCATATCTTATGCAGCACCATCACCACGTTAGAAAGCTTTCAGAAGAAAACTTTTTGGTGGTGTGTTTTGTTGGATTGTGGTGGTTTTTGTGTGGGGTTTTTTTTGGTTTTGTTTTGGTTTGGTTTGGTTTTTTTTTTTGTTTTTTGTTTTTGTTTTGGGTGAGCTATTTCTCTTCGTGGAACCCTATCTAGGCAGATCATCTGGAAGTGAATGGATGAATTATCTAATCTGACAATCAGTTAATAACTGCTACTACAGCAGGTGCATTCACTACCAGCCAGAGTTTTCAAGGTGTTACCTGTACTGAGTTGAACAACTTGCTTTTATTATATGTCTGTTCACTGTAAGGCTTATGGAAAAGTGTCTTTTTGAATCTACAGAGTGTGGGTAGCACAGGATCATTTGGTTTTGATTAACTGAAAAATGTGAGTATTTGGAAGGTACCACAGTATCTTCTAAAAGTCTGTTTCAAAACAAAGACTAAAAATTTTGTCATAATAAAGACCTTAGTCTGGGGTGGCATAATATTTAATAATACTCATGTATATTCAAGTATGAGACGGGGTACTTGTTGCATGTCTTGCATATAAAGACATCATTTATATTCAGGACTCATCTTTTGGGCGTGTAGTTTGTTTTAGTAATTGCTTGCAGAATGTTTGTTTCAAGTAGTGATACCATCACTTTTTTAACCAATTAAATCACTCTTCAGTGATCTGCAAAAGCTACTAGAAGTTGCAATTGTTGAAGCTGTTTTGTGTGGGTTTGTATGTGGAGGATGCCATTGCTTTTTGCACAGTGTGTATGTGTGTCTGTTGAGTCAGAAGTTGCTTCTATGGTTGTTGACAGTTGGTGACACTAGGAAGGGAAATGGAAATGCTGAAGTTTTACACCTAAATTCCTCAAGCTTTAAACTGTAGGCAGATGACTTGTCTCTACACACTCAGTGTCAGATACTGCCTTTACCAGAATACCTTCATCTCAGCTTTGGGGGTTCCTTGTGCCTTCCTTTGTGTAGGAAATCTGGGATATTAAGGAGAAACTTCTCGGAGAAGTAAGGGGCGAACAAAACTAACACCATGTGCACTTCTTCAAACTCTGACCTGTTGTAGCTGGAGGCTGTAACATTCCCTGAGTGCATAGGTACATGCATAATCCAAAAATCCTGTTTATAATATCCTTGCAGGTAAAACTGCATGGGTTACTAGAATGAGAATATTACAGTACTAAGAAGTAGTCTTTATTTTCTTGGTGGTCACTTGGTTGTGAAAGACTGTACAGTACTTAAGCATCTGATACAAATAAACACTGTGTGCTTGTTTTCCCAAGTTAGTGTTTGTGAACAGTAGTTTGTTATCATGTTTGAAATAATACTGTGTAATCTGTAATTAATGGGGTTTTTTGTAACTGATATAAAGAGGACACTGCCTAAATCTGAACAGTAATTCTGGTGACATGACACGAGTATTGTGGATGAACTGGGATGGACAAAAAAGCTATTAGCCCTAACACTTTTTTTCTTTCCCAGGAAAAATGAATTCGTACTGGAACAGCAACAGAGGTGAGCTGTGGGGGTGATCAGGAAATGGAAAGCTTATCTTGCAAGATGAGACTAAGAAAGTGTGACATGTTTGGCTTAATGAAACAAAGACTGAGAGAGGATATATCTCTTTCATGTTTATAAGTGTGTAGAAAAAGGCAGAGAAGGCATCCTATAGGGAGAAGAACTGTTGAAGCTAAAGGACATTGTTAGAACAAGTACAAAACAAGTGTAAACTAGCTATGGATAAATCTGAGCTGGAAAAGAGAGCATTTAAGTAGTGCACATGGGATCAGAGATTTCGAACAGGGAGTCTTATCAGCAAAATTGGCATGATGCAATTGCTTTAGCATAAAGATTACATGTGGTCACTCAGATTGTTCTTTCTAATCCTCTGACCATCTTTTCACCTAACTAGGTCTATAAACCCTCATGCTTGCTTGTTGCACAGTACTGAGAAAACTCGTAGATGGAATCTAAGAGAAGCCTTTAAAATTATTTTGCTTCTTTCAGTTCCAATACCTGTTTAATTCTTGGGTAGATTCCTCAGTATGTTTTCAGATAAAGTGCTTCAATGTTATTGACAATAGTATCCTGGGACTTTTAAAACTTTTTTTTCTTGTCTGTTTTGTGTGTATGGGGGTGCTACTTGTAAATTTTTCTTTTGCTTCATCCTGCTGCAGTTAGTTACAAGCTTTAATCAAGCCAAGTAGCTGGCTTTTTCTCCTTTGGTATTTTCCATGCAACTGAAAAGATAAGGTTATTATTACCATACTCCTTATCTTTTATTCTGTAACCAGTCCGTACATTCATTTAGTTCATTCAGGCAGTCATTTCCAGTCCCTTATTTTATAACTTCCTGGCAATACTTTTTTATCCCGCAAAGAGAAGAGAACTCTGAAGATTACTTAGTCCAGCCGCTCTTCTCATGCAAATTGGAGCAGGTTGTCCTGGATTTTCTCAAGTTGCATTTTGAATTTCTCCAGGAATATGGGGTCTTGAACCTTGATGGAGAGTCTACAACATCTGTGGGCAACCTATTCCGTCATTCAGACACCTAAAAGTAAAATTGTATTATTCTTTGTCTCAAGAATGTATTTCTAAGAGATTGACAGATACACATAGATCATGAGTATATAATTTTTTTCCCCAGGATTTTAAAAAAATTGGTTTCTAATACTTTCTCTAATCTGGAAATGATTTTAAGTATTTCCTTTCCCTCCTCCAGAGTACCATGCATCTGGAATAGAGATGTCCTTATTGTCTCAACATTAAAAGGTGTTTTGCTTTTTATGAATGTTGTTACTCTCTTTAGATGGTTTCCCAGACTTTTTGTCCCAGTATCTGTCAAATACAAAGGTGCAGCTACCTCCACGCAGAGTCTTAAAACTGCAGATTGAGCCAGCACCATGTTGTAGTCACAAAGTCAATTCTCCTTTGAGTACAAGGTACATCAGTGGCTCACTGTCAAATATCTGTATTAATGCAATTTATCTAGGGATTGCTTGGAATGTTGTCCAAATTCACTAAACTTCATATCATTGGAAAAACATCCAGAGGCAATGTTTGCTTTGTTTCTTTATATAGCAATGTTGGAGCCTTGCTTAGGTGAAGGCCTCGTCACACCTACCTCAAACTTAATGGTTCTACACTACTGCTAGGCATCAGTGATAGGGTGAATAATGTGGTTGTGATTTGTTACCCAAAGAGATGTTTATTACTTGTGGTTTATTACTCAAAAGATGAAAAGCTGACTTTTACAGACTTACTATATACATAGTCCATATATATGTTGGTTTCTCTGTTTCACTGTTTTCCTCAGTCCTTCAAAATGCTCATCTTAAGATTTTTAAAAACTGAAATGTATTAAACATTCTCGGTTGTGTGAACTCATATGCCAAGTTAGAGGAGTGATGTAAGCACACTCTCCACAAAAGTTATGACAGTACAAGCTCTTACTGCAGTGTGTCTACTCACAAGGAAAATCATATATTGTCTGAATGTCCCTAGAAATCTTTTTGGAAGAGCATTACAAAAGTTGGACAACTTTAGCAAATTTCATTTTGTTACTATATTTTAGGTCTGTATCATTGAAAATACAAAATAAACTTTTAAAAAGTTGTCCAAGACGATATCTGTTTTGACCTGTGTAGAGAGCACTTCAGAATGCTGATCTGTAATCCTTGCATGATTGTACCTTTTTAGGAGATTTATATCCCCACTATACGGTTTGGTTTTTATTGCAAATGCAATAATAGGGCACTTTCCAGTGTCTGTTTATTTCTTTGACCAAGACTTTACTTTCGTCTTATATTTTTACCTTGCCCATTATTCATTCCATATGAAAATTACTTCTATTATCAGAATTAATGTTTTTAAAGTTAATTAGACCATTTTAGAAAACATCTGTCATACAACACATTATTTCACAGACTTTTTTTACTTAACAATAGTTTTATTATTCCACTTATTTCATAGGTGCCAACCATGGCTGATTAGTTTAAAATTCTTCTATAGGCACTATAATGCTCAAACTCATCTGTTTAAGTAATTTGGGAATTTGTCCAACAATGTGAGCTTGCTCTTAAGAGTAGCTTACATGCAGTTGTAAATAGAGTAGTATTTGACTGATTAAAACCTTCCCGACATTGTAGTTTTAGGAAGTGTAGACACACAATTCTTTCTGAAATGTAGCAATGAATAGATGATAAATTCAAGTTTATTTAGTTTATAAGCCTATTTGCTCGTATGCTTAATGTAGTTGCTGTGGTCATTCTATCAGGGATGTTAAGTCCTTGCTTCCTAAATTGAGTAATAGATTCTTGACCCTTTGAAAGTCCTGAGTGACCTGATCTGATTTCATGGTTGAGCCTGCTATGAGCAGCACTGGACTAGAGAACTCCCGAGGTCCCAGCCAGCTTCAGCTACTCTGTGATTCTGTGATTGCCTGACTACTGTCTCAAGCTGCATCCTAGATTGTGATTATCTTTCTCTATGTTTCTGTGTTTTTCTCTAAAGCAAAGTTGTATGGCACAAATGAGATAGTGTCATTTTTTCTTGTGATGTTTTTGTGATCCTCATTGAGGAACTTGATAATTCAGTAAATGATTTAAATGACCTAATTGTATGAGAGGCATGTGGGCTTAGTGAAGTCACTTTTCTATTAGTTTCTTTATTTTATTGCAGGAAAAAAAAAGCAACAGTGCAAAAGAGTGTAGGGATGGTATTGTAGCTGTTACATCTTATAAATAATTTTACTGGGTTTGTGGGACTCCATATACTGATACTATTAATTTTGTTTAACATGAGATTATGATGCATCTTTTTAAAGGGGCAGAAGTTACTTGGAAAATTAAGTCTGTAAAGCCAAAGAGGACCATTGTGATCTTCACTATAACAGTATCTATAGAAGTTCTTGAATTAATTTCTATTTGAAATACAACATATCTTTTTGGGGAAAATAAATCAACATTGTTTTAAAATACTGGTGATGGAGAGCCCATGACAGTCCTTGGGAACTTCCTCCAGCTGGTAATCTAAACTCTAAAAATTATTTCTGGTCTAAACTTTTCTGACTTCAAATCCCTCATTAAAACTGTCCCTTGCTGTGTTGCCTGTAGAAAACGTGACAATGGATGTGCTGTGGATAGGAGTGCTCCTGCCTTTCCTGCTGACCTGTATTATTTCCTTGTTTCCTCCTGCTCTCCCCCTGAATCCACCTGTTTTGTCTTCTGTCATGCGTTTGGGTTTTCAACTTTCCCAGGCAGGGATTACCTACATGTTGTGTTTATATGGCATGGAATAGAGCAGGGTCTTAGTCCCTGGCAGGTGATCTTTGCTGATGAGCATGTCATGAGGGCATAAAGGATTAAAAGAGGTTTGAGCTATTGTTCTCCTATTTTATCAGCTTTTAAGCCTGTCAAGAACAACTGTAATCTTTGGGTATGACTTCCTTTGTGGCGAGGACTTCCTCCATTTCTGCCTTAAGGCCAATAAAGACTGGAGTAAATCATACCTCTCAGAAAAACAGCTGATCTCAATGGAGGCGGGGGTAAAGGGAAGGAAAATTTCCAGAGATAGGAAATCCCTTGCAGCCCTCAGCAGCCTGCTGTAGTGGTTAGGAATTCAATGTTTGCTCATCTCTACATTCTCTTCTGCATTTATCTTGCTTCAGATTTCCAGGATGTTGTTACACCTTCCTTAGAGAGGGAGAGGGAGGAATAAAAAAAACAGTGTTAAGGTTCTGCCCTGAGTTTAGGTACTTATGGGCCGTGGTTAACTGTCCTATAATCTTCTGTTTTGTAAACAGATTCACTTTTTCATGTCTACTCCTGTTTTTCAGTCATTTAATGATACTTAAAGTGTGTTCTGCAAATCCTTCTCATTTGAGCAGTGTACTGAGTTGTGGCTATCAGACTAGTGACCCTGTTTTATTAGGAATGACCCCAGTGTCAAATGCTCAGGTAGCATTGCTTCTCAGATTTCCTTGATTATACAGAGATTACATTAGTCCCTTGTCCATGCTAGCTCACATTCATGGTGATTAACCACTGTATTATTTCCCAGAAGGGTGTTCTCCATCCTGTGAAATACTATGTGTTGCTACATATAGCATACATACAGATACTTGTTCTCCTGGTTATAAAATTGATGTTGTCTTCTCTCCATGAGACTTCTATGCCAAGAAATAGGGCACAATCTGAAAGTTTCACAAAGGCTTTATTGTGAGCTGAGATCTTGGGCTAATCTCTTGATTTCCCAGCACTGCTGATAGTCGTACGGGAAGATTCTCTCCTCTTTGAGTCTTCATTCTCTCAAATAAGCTAATTGTCCTGGAGGTGAGGTAACTGATGGCAGACTTGAGATGAGCTCAGTTTGTTAGACAATGATGCTAATAATGATGAGGTTCGTGGGTTCAATCCCAGTACAGGCCATTCATGTAAGAGTTGGACTTGATGATCCTTGTGGGTTCCTTCCAACTCAGAAGACTGTCTCAGTTTTTACTCATTTCCATCATAACATCATGCTTTCTTTACCCATCATAACTGGTAAATGTTGATATGGACTTCAGGAGCAGCAGTATCGTGCTATCACTCTCTTGTCTTCCCGTCATCTTCTCCAGGTACAAATCTTTTCCTCTCCTCAATGTAAATCCTGTCCTCTGCCTAACTTCTCTTTCGTGACGTAGAAAAAACGATTCCTGTGTGTTCCCTGAGCAGCAGGTGAGGAACAGAACTGTGGGCTAGTACAAGAAATCTGGGATAGGGTGTCCACTAGAAGAGATTGGAGTGAGAGGGAGCAGGACAAGTGGCGTCTCTTTTCTCTCAGAGCTGTTTCTGAAACCAGCCCTGGCTGGGCTCAGCCCCCAGAGAAGTAGAAAGCCTTGTGCTGTGCAGTAAAAGGAGAGAACGTCCCAAACTGTTGGGCAGTCGCGAGGTCACTGACCTCTGGCTGTGGTTCTCATGGGAAGGATCTCCTGAGGGTTATGGTGCTGTGGTGGAAAGAAATGTCAGAGAACTAAAATTAGGCTAGATTGTCTGACATGTACTGTGATGCATTTAAAAGCACAGAGAACCCAAAAGAGGAGAAAATGCAGAAAGGGAAACTGTTCTCTGCCATGGAACAAGTTTAAAGAGAATCTTCCTTGTTTAATGCTGTGGCTTTTCTTTCCATAGCTAATTGGATCAATAAAAGAATGTAACAAAGATCTCTCTACCTTACCTTGTTATTTTAGCTGCATCTCAGTTCCTGCCCAAAACTGATACAAACTTAAGTAAAACCTATTCTTCATCCTATACAAAAATTTCAGGTTTATTTGGCAAAAAAAAAGAAAAAAAAATCAGTAAAGCATTTTTCAACAGTAATTCTTCACTCTATTTTTTGTATTCACTGTTAATTAATTTCGAAAACTAGAGGTCTGTGGAACAAATGAAGAAATAAAAAGCTCTTATTTTGTCTGTTTTGCCTGCTTGCTTTTTGAGTTTTTTTTTGTGAGCCTGTACTCCTAGCACGTAGTCTCCAGGCGCTATGTAAGAAGGTCTGGAAGGAAAACTGCTAGCTGGACATACCATTACTGGATTTAGAACTCTTTGGAAAAGTGAGACCTGTATTATTGCTGATGTTTACTCTAGTTTCTTCATCAGCAGATTCCAATGAAGTCCCTCTCTGGTGGGCAGTGTGCAGGGTTACCTGTTACAGTGCTAAGCTCTTTCAGCACATTTTCTCTGCTGGCTGCTAAAATGGGATTTCTAAAATGTCTGAAGTGTAGTCCCACTTGCAGGTCATAGGTTGCAGGTATCCATTTAACACAGCTGTCCAGTGTTACTGTTACAAAACTTTTGGTATGTTCAAAATTGTATGTTAGAGAGATGCAGAGAATGACATGAATACTAAATACAGATCTAAGAACTCATGGTGCTGCTTCTTTTCAATTAATGACTGCATCATACACCGTGTCTAATTCAAGTGAAGTGGTTGTAGAACTTCTGGAAAGCTAATGGAGTGCTTCAGATCTTGTTTATCAGATCCTGGTTAAAAAGCATATCATTTGAACATAAATGGTGGTATGTTATAATTTTCTACTGGAAGATTTACTGAACTGCTCAGGAGAGCTGACAGAAATGGCGGGTGGCAAGAGAGACATGCTTAGTTGCCTAACGTGATGGTCTTGTCATACTATGATATACTGGTCTGAAAATTCTTCAGTGTCTTACACATATGGTAGGAAGGAAGCTTTAACATGTCAAATTAAGAAACAAAATTAGCCTATAATAACAGTGTTGCAGATGATTTGCAGGGAGTTTTTTTAATCACAGATATTTCATATCCCCCTTTACACCTAATTCGTCTTGCTTTCTAGGAATGCGTAATTAATATTGTACTTATGCTAATTTGGAACGATGATGATTGCAGCTCAGTGAAATTATGTGTTCTACTTAATTGAACTTGACCAACGTTACTTAGAGATTACTCAATACTGCATATGGTACATTCTATCAATATAACCTTTTACTTTAAACAGTTTGAGACACAATCTGATTATTTTATATTTCTGTTTCTTTATATCTATGGCACTGAATTTTTGCATGATGTTAAGTTGTGCTTCATCCATGGTTCAAAGAGTGCATAAAGTAAACTTCCTTAACAATCTGCTTTGGTAGGTACTAGTTTCTGATATAGAACAATACTACAAAAAAACCCCACGTGGCCTGCTTGTTTCAAAGCTTTTTATGACTTTCAGCATGTAAACTCTATATCTCCAGTATCCACAAATATCATCTATCTTTGAGTATTACTAGACTTCAGGTGGTGTAAAAGTGGTTCGTACATGGATGCTGGTGGCAGCCACTCCAGCAGGTGCACTTTTGTGCTGGAAAGCGCATCCCTGGGCCAAGGACAGATCTGTGAAATGGCTTGCAGCCAGGGTAGCCTGCCTCCTCAGGTGGCAACAAGAGGCACTGCAGCAGGAACAGGCACTTGGGAGTTGGCACAGTCCGAGGCTTCGGGAGGAGCTGGCAGCATGGACTGCGTGGGACTGGTTGTGGTTACCTCTGCTGAAGAGGCTGCTGCTGCCTTCCTGCATCTCTGTCCTCTCTGCTTGTGCAGGCAGAGCTCTGAGCAGTCAGAGAGGAGGCAGGGAAGGGGAGTTGTACTTTCCTGGGTAAAATGGTATGTAGCTGTTCCTCAGGGACTTCTGCTCCTCTTTGGCCTGAAGGAGGACTGAAACAAAGACAGACGATCTCTAAGCTGAATGCAGAATCGTTTTGTTATACAATGTTAAACAATATTTTAAAGGCTATTCTTATTATTTGGGGAAAAAACCCCTGTATTTAGGCCATATAGGAATACCATCTTGCATTTAAAAATGCAAAATAATGTTTTTGATCCTCCAGTAAAACTTTTGGTTACTGTTTATGAAATAGAATGACATTTTCTTACCATGTGATTTGAATAAAACTTTATCGAAGTCTCTCTACCAAAATTGTGAAGTTGGATGCTGATGAAGGTAAGTATTTTAAAGCATTTAAAATGGTTTGAATTTCAATATGCTGCATTTATGTTTTGATCACGAAATACAAAAAATTTCTTAGTCTCAAGAATGTTTTTACTAACAAGCATAAAACTTATATGCTGACAAAACATACATTGAATTAATAAAAAAATTAATTCTGTAAGCAGTTCCACTTATTTTTATTAGGAGGAATCTTATTTTTCCAACCTCTAGTTGTAAAGAAGCATGATTTTTACTTAAGAGAAGGTTTTATAAGATAAGCTAACAGTGTTGCAGATTAAAAATGTAGATGTGTTTTCCTCTTATTGTTACGTATGATGTGTTTTGAGTGTGGGCATGGAGATGGGAACCCTGGACTTTCAGACACCTTAGTTCTTAATACCCAGACAACAACATACTGCTCAAAAAAGTTCCCAAAGCCATAAGAACCTTCAAATGCCAGTCTCTGGTATCCATGAGAGTAACTTGAAATTTAAAAGTAATACAGAAATAATGCAAAATCAGGCCTCTTGTAATTAATTATTTATGTCTCTCATTTAGCTATAGCTCTACTATTAAAGTTGACTTGAGAGACTTACCTTTAACTAGCCCTATGTCCTAACACAATAACATCAACGTAAGTGAGGCAGCATTAATCTTTCCTGAATTGAATGCAGATTGACATTGTTAAGAGTATGGTGCTCTGCAGTTTTCAGTTTTGATTTTTTTTTAAATAACATAGTCTTCCAGAACTTTGGTGGATTTGTTTTTCTGAGAGGAAATTTTTGCATTTTGTTTTTATCTCTGGCTTTTAATTCAGTAATTTACTTAAATTTTCTACTGTTTTAATTTTAAACATGAAAGACTTTATGGTTTCATGTGAGCGCTTCCTCTTAGGCCTCAACATCAAACACTAGTTAAGTAAGTGAATTTTAAAAAGAAAAGCACTGGAGAGAAATGTATATGTGAAAAAAGGAAATGTGGGGACAAATGAAGTAGTGTAATGCAATAAACTGTGAACTTAAAGCCATGTCCTTGTATGAGTTGTTGTTTGGTTAATTGTTGTTTTCTGAAATGAAAATTTTGAATAAAATACCATGCTACTTTGAAGTGATTAGATATATTCCCTGTTGAGGCATTTCACAGAATCACAGGTTCATTTAGGTTGTCAAAAGGGCATTTCACAATGTCCTTTACTTGCATTTATGTGGTAAGCATATTTATATATTATCCCATTATTTGAGAAATCTCTTTCAAATTTGTATATATATCTCCTTTTTAAAGGCTTCTGCTTCAGCTATCTCCGTGTCAGTTTGTATTGATCTGGTCGATAAAGAAATTTCTTCAGGAACAGTTTGCCTTATTGAGGTGAAAAACCTGCTAATGATGCAAGAGTGATTTTTTCCTATGGTAAGAAAAGGTCTTCCTATCTGCCTCTCCAATATAATTTTTTTTTAACCTATGAATGTGTGTAAGGTAATCACAGCTTGACAATGTTGTCCAATTGTTGATCATATCAGGTTCACCTGTCTTACTCCTGCATCAGGGACCAGAGTGACTTCAAGAACCTACTTAAATGGTAATAAGCTATTTTAGGCTTTCCATTAATAAAGAAGTAGAAACGTGATAAAGTCTGATGCATCGACATTTTGCGTGAGACTGGCCACTGTGGGGTAATTTTAGAGCCAGGCATTCTGCTCCAGCCTACTCTCCTGCCACCAGGAGGACGTGGCAAGTAACAGCAGGGTCCAGGGAGAGGACTTGCTCTATGTCCCTCTTAGCTCCTCATACTTGGAAGCAGTTGCTGTATTCAGGAGAGTGGAAGTAAGTCTGTTCAGTTGCATCACTGGAGTTTCATCTCGTAAATGAGACTGTTGATGTCCTGTGTTTCAGATTTCCTCCCTTTACATGTTGAAAGCCTGTACTCTAATGGGGTCAGAGGCAAAGGCAGTTGACAGAACATTTTTACTAGTCTCTGTAAATGTCATAGAATCTACTGGGCAATCTGCATTGTCCATTCCTATGATAATAAGTTGGCTCCAGACATCTGTCAGTGTCTTCCTCTTAGGTATTTCCTCTTTCTTCAATTCTTGGACAAGTGAAGATTTCATCCCAGGTAACTTAGAGCCAATTGCAGGACACCACAGTAGAGTGCATTATACAGATGGTGTTTCTTGACAGAAGGGTGTTTTGGCACTCTGTTCCTGTCTGAAATTTGTTATGGATGTAGGCAGCATTTGTATGGATATTCAGTATGTGGTCTGTAGCTTTTTTGTATTGTGGGTGCATACTGTCATATAGTTATAAATCTGACCTCTCATTAATAATTTATATTCTTCTCAGATGGTAACTGTGTTCATTTCAGGGTTCTTCCATATGTCCTATCTGTCACCCTTGAAGTTTTCATCATGGTGGTGGTAGTCATTGCTGTTAACTTGTGTCCCTGTGTGCCTTTTTTCATTTACTTTTACAATTGTTTCCTTGATAAGGGCTGCCACAAAGGTGCAAAACCTGAATCTCTCCAAATGTCTCAGTCTCTTTCCAAGCATCTGGGTCCCAAGGTGAACACTTGAAACAAAAATTATATTTCTGCAAATCCTTGGGCTCACTGGAGAAACTATTGCCTCTCAATTTGTGAGAGCTCTTTTGTCTGTGAACAGATTCCAGTCTGTGCTTTCTTTTTCTGACAATACACTTCCCAGCTAACCTCTGTGATGCCTTGTGCCATACATCACCTAACACTAAGTATGTCTAACCTTTGTGAGCTCTCCCACTCTGTGTCCTTTCAGCTGGCTGGCTATTGTTTCTCAAGCTACGGAAAACTTTTGCTATCGTGGCAGTGTGAGGCCACAGGACGATGCTCCTCCAGTTCCTTGCCCAGTCAATCACGCCTGACAGATCTGTCTTTTTGACTTTTGCCACTTTCCCAAAATACTCCATTGTCACTGTGTGGGTGCTGAAGGCTTCTAGGAGCTTCATGAGTGTTTTGTGAGTACAAGTGAGAACATTACTCTTTACTTCAGTTAGACCAGTCCCTATAAATTCCAGAGAGGGATGTTTGACATTTAATATGTTTGTTTGTGACCAGTTCCAGTGTCCTCTCCCTCAGCTCTGTAAAAGCCCATCTGTCACACGTCTGCTCATGCTCACCGAAGGAGTAAGCCTCCATTTTCTGCCCTTTTCCAGGTTCATCAAAAGCTTTATTAGGCTTGTTAAGATATTTGTCTGGTGGCTGGTTTGACTTAAACCTCTCAATGCACAGCTACATGGGACTGCCTTGTAACCTCCTAACTGCCCGTGTGTGGCTCCACCTTTCCATGAGGGTATAAGAAATCTGGGATAAATGAAGGTCTGTATTTTCCATGCATATTTTTTAAGTCTGGGTATGTGTAGAGGGAAACTTCTACGGTTGTGGCCACATTTTATCTTAATCTCTGTTTTTCCTCCTAAACTTTAGACCTGCAAGTTTCCTCATTCAGACACTTGACAGCAGGGCAGCACAAGCAAGTACCATGTTTTTGTATTCACACATTCAGCACTTGAGCCTGTGTCCTGGCCTTTTTGGTTTATTAGCATGGAGAGATCCTTCATTCTGTTGCTGAAAGGATTAAAGTTTTCTCCATGTTTGCTGCCCTCTTAGTGAATAGAGATTGATCAAGATTTTCAATGAATGGCCAGAGCAGGATCTTTTAACTTGATGAACCTCGAGTCCTGTGTGCAGTTTTGAGATCCACAGTATAAAATAGATATAAAGCAATTAGAGAGTGTCCAAAGGAGGACCAGGAAGATCGTGAAGAAAGGAAAGCCATATGAAGCCATTGATGACCTCATCTTGGTTTGTTCAGCCTGGAGAAGACTCATCGCAGGTGTCACGTTCCACTCTAAAAAAAGCGGAGCTGGGAAGGGTTCTTTCAATAGATTTTCTGACGAAAAATTAAGCATGTAACGGCAATATTGTATCTGAAAAAAAAAAGTTTATTGAAATAAAACAGGAAAAAAAAACTTAACTAAGTGTTATTTAACGTGGTGGGGGGGAGGACAGGAAAAAGGAGCAGAGAGAGAGAGGAGAGAGAGAGGCGGGGAGGGGATGAAACAGAAGACAGAGACAGTGGTACCACAGGAGTCCGGCTATCTCTCGGCTTGGCAGATGGAGTATTACGAACTGCAGGGTGTTTGCGTGGCTCTNCAATCATGGAAGCCTTTTCTCTCCTGCTCTGATGAAGGCTGCCAGGTAAAGTCTCTCTGGGGACAAGGCAACAAAGGTTTTCCAGGAATTTTCTTCACCTCATTTGTGACATATGTTGAGGCATATATCTATTGGTCCCTCACAGCAGGTCTACAACTTACCAGAGGAAGAGGAGGGGAAGACACTGATCTCTTCTCTGTGATACCCACTGACAGGACCAGAGGAAATGGCATGAAGCTGTGTCTGGAAGGTTTAGGTTGGATGTCAGGAAAAGTTTTTTCACCCAGAGGATGGTTGGGCAATGGAACAGGCTCCCCAGGGATGTGGTCAC
>VZTH01005518.1:39865-114896 GCA_013397815.1 Aleadryas rufinucha
AGCACCAGCCTGCCAGAGTTCAAAAAGCATTTGGAAAATGCTCTCAGATATATGAGGTGATTCTTGGGGCTGCCTTGTGCAGGGCCAGGAGTTGGACTGGGATGATCCTAATGGGTCCCTTCCGACTCGGCATATTCTGTTATTCTGTATTCACATTTTCATCAGACATTTTGTGGTGTCTGAGACACTGAAGGCATTGCAGTTCGCAAGCTTAGTGGCCTGGGGACATTCATGGTGTGAGTGTACATGTGGACTGTCATTCAACTGAAACATGTATAATTTATATATTTTATTTTTATATAATAAGTATCATATTCTGCATCTGTTTTTGCCTGACTGTCCCATGTACTTCTGGGTTTTTTGAAGTTCTGTGTTTCTCTGTGGTTCAGAGGGATTTAAATTGCCACCTGGAAAGCCCTTCTTGGCCTTCTCACTTGCTCCATGAAAGAAGATTTTACTAGCCCTGCAAAGGAGAAAATTACATTACTCTCAAGTAATAAAGCATTTCTCAGAGTGTGAAAATACCTGTGGAGTGCACATCATGAAAAATTCCAGTGGCTAATAGGTAACTTTTAGCATTCTCAAATTATTTTGAAAAATTCTAAAGGCTAGAAGCAGCATAAGCCTTACTTGTAGAGCACAGCACTGCTGCTCAGGAAGGTGCAGGGTACGGTATGTACCAGCACAGTTTCAGCCCAGGGTGTCCTTTGATAATTAACAGAGGGCTGTCATTTCTTGTGGAATCTCTCTGTGTGTCAGCATTAGCACCAAAGAGAAGAAGGAAAATGTACATAGCCCCTGATGAATGCTGCTCTCCCCTGTGAAAATAGGATGGCAGCAGTGAAGTGTGTGTGTGTCAGAATCTCAATCCTCCCTTCCCATCCCTCTCCCTTTTCTATATAGGACTGTGCATTTGCATTGACCCCAAAGAAAATGGCTACTATTCTTTTTTTTGGTTACGGAAAATAACAACACGAGGCTATTTCAGCCAATTAACAGAATGCTAATATCTAACATGAATGGAGAAACCAGACTTCTGGAGTCCTCCAACAGGAAATAAAGATTGTGTCTCTTAAGAGACATAATTAGTAACAGCTATCTCTGGACCTCATGATTTCTTATTCTTAAATCAGTTTGTCCTCTGCTGCCTTCTGTTCAGCTGCTGAGTTTGATCTGCTATTGAGAGATGGTATTTGCTGCCACTTATGGGTTTTTTTTCATTGCCACTCTTTTTAGCTGAATTGTTTCTTGTGTCAGCATAGGACCATTGCCAGATTTGCTCTGAATGTCCTCAAGGAACAAAACACCCATGATTTTAGATGTCATTTATTCTTCTTGAGGGTTTGGTCCTTAAGGTTAGGTACAACCTTGGTACTGATGTTATAATGGCAAATTGATCATCTGCCAATCATCTTCTGTTTGAAATTTAATGCTGATTTTTTTTTTTTGTATAATATACAATCTCTTTGCTCAGTTGTAAACTATATGCAGTTTTATATGAGAGACTGACATAAGAAGATAAATAAATAGATGAAGTGTTATTGTTCAACACTGAAATATGGGAACTTTAAATAGGCAGGCATAGATATGATGGTTCCAGTTAGTAACCTGATCACATAGAACATAGTTAAAATATTATGTGCTTAACGGAGTATGTAGTTATTCTATATCATTAAACATTTTGTATGTTTTTCTATCCAGTGGAGAAGGTCTGAGCCTAGATTTTTAAAATGCCTATTAAATTATCTTAAGCAAAACTAGTTAACAAATTACTAACCTAAGTGTAACTTGCTAGATACTGTGAAATTGTTGGTGGCTACAAGAATAATTTTAATGAATACAAAATCTGCATTACAAAGGCAAGGAATCTATTAACTGCTGTTTTTGGTACTGTGCATGATATTTTCAGGTGTAGCTATCCCTGCCTTTGTAATTTGTTCCCTGTAAGAGGCTGTTTCTGTCCTGTTGTCCCCAAGCATTCCTGACATTTCCTCTATACACTACTATCTCTGAGTAGTTATGGTAGGTGTGTCCATTTCACTTCCATTGAGCTTGCCCTCAACGTTGAATATGCTTGATATTAAAATAGGTTTATTCAGACTTAACACCATGCTTTAGGTGGAAACACAATGTGGTGAAAAAAAAGAAAACAGAATTTTAGTTTAAACTGAGCAGCTGAGTGCTTCTCCAGCTTTTTCATCCTTCATACTTAAATTTCTGAAGTAGTGTTTCAGGTGGGAATTCCATGTTCATAGCAGGTTGTTTTGCAGGTATTGCCTTCCAATCCAGGGCACTGGGCTTCATGAATGTGAGCAGCTCTGGGAAATGCCATCAAAGTTCTTGCTTTCTTTTATCCTGTGCCTCCATAGTGGCAATGAAATGGACACCTAGGGAGAAGGGAGGTGGTGAGAGGGATGAGACAGGACTGTCTCTGACAAGAAGTGCTTACCTTTTCCATCTCTCCTGTGCTTTTGTGTTTGCACCTTCCTTCTGTGCAAAGGTCTTTAACATTCATTCATTCATTTGGAATTTCTAGTTGTTATAATACTCTCGAGACTGACAAATTTGTGTAACATTCCTAAAACTCAGAATAGAATACAAGTCAAACCCTGTTCAGATTCTTAACTATGGTTAAGAAAAACCATGGTTTTTGGTTTGATGCCAGCTCTGTAGTCATCCTATACTGTAAACTCAGATCTCGGATGCATTAGCACTGAGGATGGCCCTTCCAGCTTGGTGCAAACTTGCACAACCTTTGCCTTATTTCCAGCTCGTTTGTCTTTCTGCATCCCTCCTTATGCCTTGTAACAAAGTTATGTTCTCTTTTCTATGAAAAATCACCACTGTCATGTCTGTCTCAGTCCCAGTTATTTAAGGAATGTTACAAGTGTCACCTTTCAGAATCGGAACAGGACAGTAAAATTAATTCAGTCATTTCAAACAGTATTATCACATGCTTTTAGGAACTCATGTAAAATTCAGAGGCATCAGAATGTACGAAGTGTTCATTATTTTTGATATTTTTAAAAACCTTGTCCGTAGGTTGAAGACTTCAGATACATTTTTGAACCATCTCTGATACGAGATACACATACTTCTTTTTTTAAGGCATGAAATTCTGTTAGAGTTACATGGAATGTATGCAAGTTGGTATAAAAATATTTCTAATAACCTTTTGAGAACTGGCAATACCACAATGAATCCCAGTAGCACACATATTGTTGGTCTAAATTGAAAAGCTGTAAGCTAGTAAAAAAATCATTCTTACAAGAGAAATGGCATATTTTTAGATCTTATTGGCTTATAATAAAATCCCTTGTATCCGTGTAGAGCTTCTTGACACACCTGTGAAATATTTTACGGTAGAAGGTCTGAGTGCTGAGTATTGTGGACAGCAAAAAGGAGAAATTTTAAGATTTTGGGAGAGTACTCCCTTGGCATTAAATATCATACATTACTTTTTCCCAGGTGTTCCTGTGCTCTTGTCTCCCACGGCTACCTATAAACTCCAGTGCCTTAATGCCATCTCAGTTTTCTATTTTTGTTGTAAATCTCTTTGTTCAATAGGAACCTGTAGTGTTCCTTCTTTCTGTTAAACATAATAATAAAGAGTATGAACAGAAGAATGAAAGCGGGAGAGCTGTGACTTGTACCATGTGAAAGCTGCCCTTCTTTCTGAAGGAGATACAAAAGGCGGGACAACATTTGAAGGACTGGAACTAGGAAAGAAGTAGAAAGAATCATCAGAAGGAGGATCTCAGAGATACTTCTGTAAATTTAAAATAATGAAATGAAAAATTGCAGAAGAGAAGCCAGATATTGAGATAACTTTTCAGTAAACCCTGTGATACTGTCTCACTTCAGTGTAATCTCTGTGCATCAACTCCAGTATGCCTTAGATTTCTCTGAATCTTTTCAGCATGCTAAGTTGATAATTATGCTATAATTTTTGTAGTCGTGTTTGTGTTGTTAATTTTGTGCTGATTCATGCTGCTCTGAAACAGTCCAGTCAGTAGCCCAGAAAACATGGAAGGGAGCAGGCTGGGAAGGATGGAGGTCATGAAGGACTGGGCTTGGAAGTAAACTTCAGTTGCAATAGGATTGCACCTCCTGGTGTAATCCTATTGCAACCCACAGAGCTGGTGTACTGAGATCTGCTTTGGAGCCATCTTCCAGGTAGTTCTTGCAGTTCCAGGATTTCAGAGGGGAAACAAGTAAGATGGTCACATGATAGGAGAGATCCTTTAGTATTGTGGTAAAATGAAAGAATAAACTTGGACTCTTTCCTCTGGGCAAAATTTCTCTCAAATTATCATGTAAGGCATTGGAGTCTGTGTGAATCACTGATGTCATCATATTGAAGTTTAAATTTCCATAATGCCTTAATTTGCATGAAAATGTACTTATGCTCAGAACAGTATCTTATACTTTTCTAGATGTTATATCCACATCTTCCAAGTACCACAAATAGTGCCTTTAGTAGTGAACTCACTCAGCTGTCAAGGGGAGAATACAGATGCTTCTCTAGAAGAACTGTGGATATTTGCTGTGGGTAAAAAATTAGCCTGTGCTTTGCTGTGAGTAGGGAGAATCAAAATGGACTGAGTAGTTGGTTTTGCAGCCAAGAAGCATGCGTCAGCAGCTGGATGTGTGTCTGGATCTGGACCTGCAGCCTCCTGCAGATTCTTTGGCAATATGCAGTATGCAGTGTCCGTTGGAGGATCTTGTCTTGCACTTGGTAGCATAGGCTTTTAGCTCGATAATAAATCATTCTCAAAAGCCAATTTTCCTTAAAGAAAGGATTCAAGGATTGAGTTGGAAAGTCTGTGTAAAAGTGACTGTGTTCTTAAAACGTTAAAGCTTAGTTTCAAGCATTGAAAGCTTGAACAACTGTTTTTCAAGTTGTTGACAAAATGCTTAGTCATCATTAAATTGGAGCTTTGTAGTAGCCTGGAAACCTCTGAATGTCACCAGTGAAACCAGGTTCTACTACTTTCATAATTTTTTGTCCCCATCTGTTCTCTCCTGACATCTTTGGCCTCCATGACTTAAAGGATGACCTTTAGTTAATGTCTGCCTGTGAGTCTTGCTTGCAGTTTATCAGCAGGACCAAATGATGCTTAGTTCTCCAAATACCTGCCAAAATGCCATTTCTCTGCTTAAGCTCTTTGTCTTTTACTTTCAGGAAGTGCAAGACCTTTCTTCCAAAAACCCCTTAAAATTATTTAAGAGTTCTCAGTGTTGCATGTTTTGGTTTGCAGTAGCCTTTGCTCACACTACTGACAAAGTAGTTTTATGTCCCTTCACCGCGTTTTTTGCAATTTGCTTTAATATAGACTGAAAGTGAGCATAAGAGCAGAGTACATACAATTGTAAGTAAATCTATTTGGCAAGTCCTGGAACAGTCATATGGGACACATGATGGCTGAGTAAAATGCTCTTTTTTTCCTTTTATTGTTCCCTGTTTCCTCCCCACCTCTTCTAAGTACAAACAAACAACTTACAAACTCAGCTCTTATTTCCATTGTGTAAACTGGAAGGAAGTGGCATATAAATTTAGATATTCTTTACTATGAGACAGATTGAGTAGCAATTTGAATGTAACTCTCAAATTGTCTTAACTAGGGATTATTGTGAGAGTGGGAAGAAATGTGAATCTGGACTTATGTGGCCAGGATTGCAGTAGGTGTTGGAGGTACTAGATAGCCAGTGCTCTGATGACATATACAGACAGTGGACCCAAGTATTTTCTGAGAAGCAAGTCTGAGCTAGGGTCTTTGGAAGAAAAAAAATTCCTGTGCTTGAGAAAGTAAAGAGACAATGTATGAATGAACTAGAAGTAGGTTCATTGTAAGAACTGAACTGGAGACAGTCAGTTTAGGAGCGGAGTTGTAGTTTCACGGATAGGTGATCTCTTCTCACAATATGCTGTTCCTAATTTTTAAGAGAAAGGGTTTCCCCTGGTCCCCTGCCTTCAGCCCGCCATCCTCTTTCCTCTTCTGACATCTGTGGGCTCATGTATGTGGGCTTGTGACCTCTCTTGGGCTTCACCTGGAGCTCAGCAGACCCTTTTCTGCATCAAGTTAACTTGGCAAAACAGTGAAAAACAAATTTAGCAGAAGCCTGTTTAGGCTTTCTTCCTTTTCTGTGAACTGAATTGACTCACAGGGGGATCTGAGATTGCTGTAGACTTTATAAGGTAAGCAGTGGGAGCCAGTGGCTGGTGTGGAAACGCAGAGAAGAGGTGGGAAGTATTCCCTTTGTGGTAGTAGTGAGCTGTTAAGCCACTAGCCTCATTTTAAGAAAATTCTGTGACCACTGATTGGCCTTAAAGGATCACCTGCATCACTGTGAGCAGTGTCTCTACGGGTGGTGTTCTTGCAAAACAGTTGGCAAAGTGGGGATTGCCCAAGTAGGAAATCTCTGAATTGAAAAACCTACTAAGAACCAAGTTTGAGATATAAGAAAGCAGAGATTGTGGCTTCTTGCTCAAAGTCAGCATGGTATTCATGTAGATGCAGGCTGGAATGCATTTGAAGCAAGGAGCTTCTGTGTAATTTTGCTTGGGTAGCCGAATTTCATATTGTTAGAAGTCTTAATCCTTAAAGTATATAGCATGCATAGTTGGTTTTTTTTGGCAGCCAACCACTTTATTAGTTTGTTCCAAACCATACTTTTGCTGGCAGGAACGTCATGCAAGTCATCAGTGTTTTTGATTCAGCATTTCCCCAATTTCCTAGTGATGCGCCATTTAATCCTGCAAGACCTATCTCGTTACGTGCAGTATAATCGCATGCTGTTCCTCTCTGTATGCTAAAGCTGCATGCTTGTGTTGAGTTGATGATGCATTTCCAGAAGTCTGTATATGATGCACATCACCATGGTGTCTAAGCAGCTATATTGGTGAGGTTGCTACATAGTCAAAGTATTCACTAAGTGTTTTAAGCATTTCCTTAAATATTATTTGAAGACTATCAAAAGAAAACTTTGTACTCTCTACATTTAGGAAGGATTTATTTCTATCTGATATAAATAAGTCACACATGTGCTCTTATTTTGTCTTCAAATGCCAAGTATTTTTCTAAAAAGGAACAGCAGGAGTTTTGGTGGGTTTTTTTGAAAGTGAATTAGGTTGATCAAAATGTTTACTTCTGGCTCTTTACTTTTTGTAGTCTCTTTACTTTTTTGTTACAAAATACCAAATTAAGCAGATTCTGCAATCAGTACAAGATGGCAATTTTGATAGGACAAAATCAAGTAGCTTCAAAGCTCAGTTTTTCTTTTCATAGCTGTGATAACATTGAATTATTATATCGTTACTTGAGAGTGAAGTTCTAGTGAATAATGTTGTGTTACAATAAAAGATAAAATAGTAAACAAAGTCTGCAATTCAAGAAGATGTTGATTAAAATTGGTTTATTACTTTTAAATCAAATCCCCAAATTTTAGAACCTTGGTAACAGCCTGCGTTTATAAATAAAGCTTCACAGAAGAGCAGAAATTAAGATCTGCTCATCATATCAAGAATGGAGAATTTTGAAACATGAAGAAAACCTCTGTTGTGAGGCATTATAAAGTATATTGGGGTACTGTGTAATGTTGCAACGAGCTAAAAATCTGCTTGGAAAACTGATGTTTAATCTCAATGATGAAGTGTTGTTTATTGAACTTCCAATAGTTATAAGAATTTCCAAGGGGAAAGCAGCATATCTTTAATGTGAAGCTGCTTTCTTGTAGGTGTCACTCTCTTGTAAATTTAACTGACCCTAGTAGTATTGGTCTTTGAAAGCACATAAGAATAGGATTTATGGTTCTGAGTTAATAAAATATGCTGATGCCACTGTAAGCCCTATTTAGATAGACAGCAGTAATCTCTGTTGAGCAGTATGAAACCATCTGTCTCTAAGTAGTGGAAAGCTAATAGTTCACAGCAAGGTTGTACCACATCTGGAGATGAGAAAAATGTGTCTGAAGTCAGAAGAGTTTTAGCTGCGTGATTTTGTTTTCTTTTGTAATTGTCTTCTTTCCCCTGTGCTAATATTGTACATCATGTTAAGTAAACAAGATACCCAAAGAGCACAGAGGAAATTGTGCTTTTTAAAGTTCATACTCTACCTTACTTTTGTTGGCTTTAGCACAAGGAACAAGATTCTTCTGAATCTACAAGGTGAATCTGAAGTATGTGAAATTGGTGTTAAAGATGGGGTATGTTGTGTGTTCATAAAGAAAACACATTCAGTTCAATAATGAGATAGATTAAGAAGGCTAAGTTAATATGTTGCCACATTGTGTGTTTTGTACAGTATAAAAATGCTGTTTCTGAGTTTTTATCTTTCATGAAAGGAGTTGATAGAATTATGTTTGAAAAGATAACTTTGAATTTGTAATTTTTCTATTGTGTTTGAAATATTTGACATTTAAATACATGGTTGTATTTACATATATTGCATTTTCATTACAGCTAATCCTCTTGAAACTTGGTTGGCAGATGCCTTAAGCAGTTCTCTAAAATTGGGACAGATACAGTATTCTGCAACCTTGGAATTTAATTGCAAATAAAGAACATTTCGTAATTGTATTTTTCTACTTTTAAGATTCCGCTTTTAAATTTTAAAAGAGAACTGTTGTATGTATGCAAAAAAGAAATAGACTTTAGGGGAGAGATTATATCTGAAAATTTACTAGTTGTCACCCTATTTTATTGTAAAATATTAATAATCAATATTTTATGTGCTGCAAACATACAGATTACCTGAGCTACTTAATATATTAAGTAAATATGTCTATGGGAGCAAACCATTCTGTGTACGTCATAAAACATACATTTTTACAAAGGCAAGAGTTTTCAATATTAAGACTGCCTTATAATTTGAAAGGAGAGTAGAAAAAGAAATAATTTCTTTGACAACTGTTATGTTTGTTATAGTCCACAAATACATGATGTCCATATGTGCTGGGATTTTGATTTTTGTTTTGGGGCTTTAAAAACAAATATCCTCAGCATTTTTTCACCCTCATTTCCTAGCTTTTAATTTATTCAAATGTTGAAAGATATAGCCAAATACAGCAAAACATTTGGTTCTGTATCTAAACTAATTTAGCAAATACCCTTAAGTTCACAGAATTCAGTAACAGACACTTAAACAGTCTGAAATACAAGGGAAAAAATGAATCAGTGTTTCTCTGTGGAGATATCCATTGTAAAATTTGATGTACAGTCTGGACTACAAGAATCTTTTGCTATTAATTAAAGTTGAATTTTTTTCAAACTCAAGTTGCATTATGTTTGGAAAAGTACCCAACAGTTCCTCTTCTCTTCCAAATAACTTACAGTCCACTCCCTCTTGTGATTGATCCTAACAGTGCTGGATTCATCCATTCAAACATCAGGTGCTTTGCTAGTGCTCCTGAGCTGGAAGAGCCCCTCTCCCTGGCTTCCCATACAGAGGAAAGCCACAGGCTCTGCTAGGAGTGCTGCATTAGGTAGAGATTATATCCTGTGTAGATGTATAAAGTTAGGTAGGATGAATATTATTTTAGTATTGCAGGAAAGCAAGTAAAAATGGTTCAAATCTAAATTATTTGACCTGGCATTTCCAATTTAGTGTTTGACTCTGGATTTGCTCCTTGCTAATCCCTTTGATCTTTGCTTTTGCATCTTCCTTTAATCGATATAGTTCTCCTGAGCTACTTGTTTTCCCTTACAAGATTGTAAAAGGTCCTCCACGCTCACATGATAGCTTTTTGATACTTGTATTCTTACAAACCTTTGACACCTTTTTTCTGGAAAGTTGCTGCTTGGTGGCAGCAATTCATGATTATGAAGTGTCCAGT
The DNA here is from genome assembly GCA_013397815.1 of Aleadryas rufinucha. Classification (NCBI taxonomy): domain Eukaryota; kingdom Metazoa; phylum Chordata; class Aves; order Passeriformes; genus Aleadryas; species Aleadryas rufinucha. The sequence continues at coordinate 49,700 of VZTH01005518.1, forward strand.
GGCTGCACTGAGCCAGCAGTGTTCCTTCCTAAGCTCATCCGCCTTTTAAAAAGAACAATAGAGTGGGAGATTATGCCTTTAAGTTTATTTACCAGAGTTTTCTGTATGTGTTCCTCATGTATTGGCAGTTGGTTTTGGCTGCGTTGAGGTCCCAAGTCTCACTCTTCATGATCTTTGTGGAGGGAGGAAGGATTCTCCTGAGTCATGGTGCTGTTTTAGAATTGTTCTTGATGAATGTGTTACTGCCAAAATCCGCGACAAAATATCTGGTCTCAAAATATGTAGTTTGTTTAATACCACCAAGATAAATTATGGTAGGTCACGAAGTGATAAATGAGCCCTCAGCTTCCGCAGCATCTGTGTTGGGGAGAGCTGTGCTGTGTTTCAGGGAGATGGCAGGAGTCCACCCCCTCCAACGAGGTCTGCAAGGCTTGTTTCTACCTTTTACCAATCTCTGTCTCTCCAGGACATTACCTTGTCAGTGTAGTTGAGGGAGCTGGGCTTGCAGCGTTCTGCAGGGCAGGAGAGGGGAGGTTTCCCAGCCCAGCCCCTGACCTTCCCCATGGCAGCTGGGCGAGACGGGCATCCCTGCCTTACTGGGGCCTCTCTGCCTGCCTTGGATGCGGCACCGCTGGGAGCAGAGGGCAGCAGATAACGAACAGGCAATTAAACAGCTTAGTAAAAGAAGGCACAGAGTAAATGCTGTGTGCTGCTCATCTTCTATTTTCATAAACTCATACATAGGATCCAGTGAATTGGGAAGTAGGATGAAGGTTATTGCAATTTTGATGCAAACACTTATATGGCTAATCTCTTTCTAAATGCTTATGTTTTTAATCTCAAGCCTCTTTATATGGTTGAGCTGCACTTTTTTTCTAAGTTGACTTTGTTTTATGGGGAAATATTTCATATCAGATTGCTTAAGCTTTGGGCTGTCATGTAAATACCTTCTGTCAAGTATATAATACACATTTTAAAATTTGTCTAAATATTTATGGTCTTGAGGGGATCACCGTATCTCTTGACAGACAGTAACAATCTAGCGAGTAAATAAATCATACTTCTTTTTTTTTCAAATCTTCATTGTTTTTGCAAGAAATTTTAACTGTTTGAAAGATACTTGAATCTTACAAAATTCTGCAAGATAATTTTATTATTTATTTGAGAAAAAGCTACCTCCTGTCTTTCAGCTACCTCCTGTCTTTCATACATATATATGAATACATTCATACATATATGTATGAATATGTATGAATGTGTGTATATATATATATTTTTTTTTTTTTCTTTTTTTTAAATGTTTGTATTTCTTCTAAAAACTAAAGGCCAAAATATAACTAAATGAATTTATGTTTGCCACCACATTTAAAGTTATGTATAGAAATTATATGAAGCACATTTTTTGTTATTTTAGATTTGCTTCCGGTATGTGCTCCATAAATTAGTTTTTTCTTTAGTAGTTTTCCTGCCTATATTACATCGGTAAGATCTCTGGTGTTCTGAGTCTTTAAAATGAAATAATTAAAAGTTCAGTGAAATTCAGTGGAGCAAAGTTCGGTAATTTTCATTCATTTCCAGGTAATGAGCTGTATTTTTCCACGTTTGTATGAGAAGGAAAATTATTAACACTGAAGTTTAGAATATAGTTTGTAATCAATAAGAGTTACAATAACTGTGATTGACATCAAGCACAGATTGCTGTAATGTTAAATACATCAGAAACCATTCACCGATAAAAAAATATCTTGCCGTTTTAACTGAAGGGAGTATATTTTGGATGCTAGTCTATATAAGTCATAATACATTGTATTTGCCTTTCTTTTTGCTTTTTACAATAATAAAATTTATCCAGAGAAAGTAAATCTGTGATTTTAACATCTTTTGACAAGTACATTAGGCTGTAGAAAGAGCATCCAAGTTGGGGCTCGGGGCATATGGTGCTACCTTCTGCTAGCATAGCTCCAGAACAAGTCACTGTGTTCACCAAGGGGTCATATTCAGACTCTCAGGTTCCTTCCTCTGGTCTGGGGGAAGAAAAAGTATTTCCCCTTCACACGGAAAAATCAGAACAAAAACTGCAAACCTCAGTACCCTGTGATACCTTCATTGTGCAGAGAACACACAGATGCTATGAGATATTTTGCTGTCAATCAGGATTTTTGTCAGGGCATTCAAGAAAGGCACTATATTAGCCTATGTGGATGTTTATAGTTATTTTTTCATTCTAAAAAGACATATAATGCTACTTTGAAAGAACATATGTTTATATCGTGATGTGAAATCGTAGAAGCATTTCAAATGTATGTACATTCAAAGTATTATTTGAGCAGGTGTTTTGTGAATAAGTAGCAAATGCCACAAACTTACTTTTCATATCTTCCTAGATTGTCTTATTTTATTTAGATTTAAAGACTGGTATTTATAATAGATAATCCAAGTGTTGTGTGTCTTGGGAATTCAACATATGGATGAGGATATGGAAGGCATTAGCTATATGAGATTTGTTGACCAGCTTTTAATTCAGATTGTCATTTTTAACACACGGCAGTGCAGATGGTGAAGTTTTGACTGTCCGTCAGAGCCCAAATACCTTAGGGACAGCTGTTGCTGATAAATCATTTTACATGCTTTAGGTCAAGAGTCGTCAAACCTGTTACAGCACCTGCTTCTACATATGCAAATCTGTTGTTTTGTCATTTCATTAAACAAGGAAAAGTAGTGGTCTCTCTTGGCCATAAGTAAGCTTGGAACATATTCTGTACAAAATGAAATACAGCAAGAAGACAACTGTGGTTTCTGCAGTACAGCCATGGGATGCTGCTTCTGTTTGGGGGCTTTGTTTCTGGAAGACTGCCTGCAATTTGGAAGGAGGGTAGAAAGACAAGTACATGTTTGGAGGCAAGAAGTAAAGGGAAGGTGTTTGCTGTCATTGACTGTGGGGTAGTTGTGAAGTTTGACATGCCCAGAAGCCAGCGGGTGCCATGTGGGGCTCCCCTACACTGCATACCTCTGTTTTCATCATCTGGTGAGCCTGCAGCATGATTTCCGGGCACTGGAGCATACAACATGTCTACTTCGGTTTGGAGCTGATTGATCCACAGTACAGAACATGCTTGTGGGATCTTCCCTTGCTATAGAAGAACATAAATGATTGAAATGTTTTCTTAAGAAAGAAAAGTATCATTTGTTTATGTACTTCAATGCCCAGCAAAAAAATTTCCTGTCAATTGTCTTGCACAATGCAAGAACTGGGGCTTTACTGCACGAGGTTACGCTTGGGCTTTGGAAACTTCTAAGATATTTATATTTGTTTAATTTATCAGGTATGTAGAGAGAGTTTAAATCATGAGGAGGAAACTTCTTTGTTTATTGCAGTTCATGAGTAGGGCTGTGGCACATAATAGAAATGGCACTTAGAGATTGTTTTTTTAAAGCAAACTGACAGAAGATTTTATCCTGCACTGCCATAGATTGCTGTGGGGGAGAAAGGGAAATAGTAAAATTGATGAAGAAATGTTGCATGCTGTCATTTTAGATTATGTTATTTTGCCATGAATTTGCTGCTAATTTCTTTAAAGGTACTGTAAAATTCCGCTGTTGCAGGAAGTACCACAATAGTGTTGTCGCCTGTTAATTATTTCATTCCACGGCTAGTTTGTCAACAGTATTTTAATCAAGCCACCAGCAAAAATGCTTTTTGAACATTTTGTAGAGAAAAAAGAATATCCCACTGACCTTTCAACCTTGTCAGCTGAGTTTTCCCATTCTGACACTAGGCATTATTTTTGCAAAGGTTGGAATTTTAACTCTTCAGTGAACCAGATATCATTTTTATTGGGATATTAATTCTGGTAGGTGCTAATCTCATCAAGATTTGCAGACATTTTCCTTCATAGACCATTCTGATTTGTAGCTTTTTCTTTTCACAGCAGTATTAAATACCAAACCTCTCTGATATGGAAGTTCATTAGAGATATGTCTTTGATGGCAGCCCTTTCAGGGCTTCAGTTTCAAATACCTTGATGTAAAGCTTAAGAAGCCATTGTGTTGTAAGCCCTCCTTGATGTGTCTTATTTAGATCTGCATAGTAAATCAAGGAAAGTAAATAACAAGGCAGCAGATGGAAGCATGGAGATAAGGCCAGTGAACAATTGTATTTGTATTTTGTTATGATGTTGACAGGAGCTAAAATTCACTAATCTAGTTCAACTGATCTGCATTTCAAAGAAATCTCATTTAGCAGCAACTTGAAGGTTTGGAGGATAAAGTTCTTTTATTGCAGCTTTTATTGCATTCTTTGCTAATTTATCTGGTCAAGATTTAGCCTTGCTTACTTAAAGCAGCAAGCATGTTACAAGGAGTCTTAAATACTACAAAAGCATTAATGTCTAGACTATGAACTGAAGGTAATTACATATCCAGCAGTGAATAGGCTACATTTAGGAAATACTGTTGTCCAAATGGAATTGGAAGAGAAATGCAGATAAGGTGTTTCCCCCCATTTTCTCTAAGGGTTTTTTTTTTTAATTATTAGTTTTTAATCATGTGGAAAATTAATATAAAAGCAAATGTAAAATTATTAAATATAAACCCCAGAATTTCTTGAACTGTGAGTTCCATCACACCATACTTTGCTGCTCTGTTTACAAACTGATAGCTCATATTAAGGTTTCATTTAATGATTGCCCTCCTGTATCTATTAAACAAAACTATTAAAAAGTGGACAATAATTTAATAGAATGATGGCTCACAATTATTTTTTGTGTGTTCTAAATGGTTTAGACGATATGTATGTAAGTTAGGTACTTCATATTAGATACAGTGCAGCCATGTCATTTGGAAAAAAAAGTGATAAATTGTAAGAATCAAATGTCTTTAAAATGAAAAGGGATAGAAAGTAGAATTTAGGGTTTCCTTTTGCAAATTTAAAAAAGTTGTTTAATCTTAAGCCCAAAAACTAGACTTTTACTTTGATTTAGTTTTCAGTTTATAATATAAATACTAACAATGGACTATTTAGAGTATTGAACACAAGTGTGTCCATACCTCTGTACAGATGTAATGATAATAAACCAAAGCATGCCAGGCTGGTGTACATACACTCTAATAATGGGCCCCAGTTCTCTAAGACATGTAAATCGAACCCAGCAGCTGCTATGTGTTAATGCTATAGCCCTTGCTGCCCTTCTGCAGCCTGTCCTTGTCATAGAGCCTACACCTGTGCCCTGAAGACTGCACTTCCATCTCATTTGCTGTGTGGGTCTTTGAACTTCTTTGTAGTGTGTCTTTGTAGGCTTGGGAGGAGTGGAGGGGGAGGCAGCTGGGGATGAGGGTGCTTGCTAGACTGCAGTAATACCTGATAGCTTTTGACTGCTGGACTCTGTAGGCTAATCAGATCATGGGGTGGTAAATGCTTCTTTAGTTGTAGTACTGGCTTAAGAATCTTTTGGTTCCTTCTCCTCATTGCTATACCTCTGAAAACGTTCACTCAGTGTTCTGTGGGTCTGGTGGACTCCATAAATTTGAAAGGAGCTTTTATTTAGCCAGTTTACTTTTAATCTAGATTAGTTCCCCAGTATGGCTGACCATGTAGTTCCATGCATGCTTTCCTTGGCACAGCTCAGTGGCCAGTGCTGGGAGGGGTGAGGTGGTACTGGTCCTGCCTCTACCACTGGAAGAAATGTTCATCAGTCTACACCCGAACACACACAGGATGAGCTTCCACTGGGGAGTGAGCCATGCCACACCACAACTGTGTGATCCCACTTTATCCATGTTATGTCTCCTCACTCCTCTCTTGCCCTAGCAAAGATGACCATGTTTTGGTCAAAAGTTGATCACTTGCTTTGCAGGACTGTTTTAAAGTCAGCACAAGGGAGGAGTGAGAGTCTGCAGGTGGAGCTGAAGAAGTTCAGGGAAGTTAGGGCTGCTTTGGCTCCAGATTAGAGTGGTTTAAGTCGTTGAGCTGCTGCATCCTCTGGGAATTTCACCTTTACCTCCAGACCACTGTATGCTCTGTATGTGTGAAATGAATTAGACAGTACAAATAGCAGTTACTCAAAAAAGTGATTTGCACTGCTTTGTGAGAGAAACATATACCAGCCAATATAATGATGACAATAAAATAAATTGAACTCTCCTAGAAAACTCCACAGTGTAAATGAACATTTATTTGCATCCCAAACTGCCAAAGTTCAGAAGACGAATTTTTGAATTTAAAGATATCCCAAGGATGTCATCCTATTTACAGCACTCAGAAGCAAACAGGTCCACGAGATCAAGCACAGACATTCACATTTTTAGTTAAACTATTCTTTCTTCTCCATAACAATGTTAATCATCCCCTCAAATAACCATATGCTCCTATTGTCTGTCCTGCCACAGTCTCCAGAGTTTCATCACCCATAATCTGTTTTTAAAACCTCATGCCCTTGTACCTTTGGCTTCAGCATTGCTGACTCTCGCTCCATCCCGCGTAAGCCTATCCTGCGTTCTGGCATTGCCTAAGGTGACATTGCCTAAGGGATCCTGGCTGTCACTGAATGCTCGCCTCTTGTCTTCCTGTCCCTGCTGGCTCCGTGCACGTGTTGTGTTCCTCACAGAGCTGCATAAGGGGATGATGTTTTCAGCAAAAGGGATAGTGGGAGAGAAAATAAAGGAAAAAAGGAGAAATAGAGGGGAAAAAAACAAAATGAAATTTTACGGAATTTCTCACATCTCTCTCTCTCTGCAGAAACCTTTTACATCTCTGCCAGTGATACAGGAGTGCCTCAGCACCGTAACAGTGCTGGACAGTAATGAGTATTCTTCTCTCAGGTGATAGGGATCCAAACTAGTTAGCAATAAGGTGGATTAAAAAACCAAACTTGAATTCCTGCTACCATCACATTGGTGTTGGTGTTGATTGCATAACCCTGATGGACTGAATTGTGTGTGATGCTCCTTGTCTGGAATCACACTGAACTGCTCAGCATTCATTTCTTCAGCTCCTGCTGCATGTCCCTGTGCTGAATGACAGCCTAATGTTAGAAAGAGAAGGGCAGATAGAGCTGGAAGGAATATGGGGGAAAGGAGGTGGTACTTTATCCACTGGTGATGACTGGAGTAAAATATTCCCAGACATATTTGCCACAAGAAGTACTGTATAAATTTACCACTATCTATTTAACCTTCCCAAGCTTGGATCGTGGTTTAAAAACAGCTTACCAAGTATTACATGTGTTTGTCTCAAATCCAGCATTATATCTTGGTTGGTGGATTGCCTAGTAGAACTAGTAAGTCTGTGTCTTCTCTCATCCATCGCGTATATATAATTTCCTTTGGGATGGTAGACAGGTAGTCATGCAAGGAATATTTAGACATAAGTCTTTTGTTTTCATGCCATTCTGTCCTCTTACAATTCAATTTAAGGTTGTATTTCTGGTCAATATATTTTAAATAAGTATTGACTCAATCTGCAAGAGAAATGAGGAATATTTATCTAACTCTTAATGATAACCCAAATCCAGAAGATTTGAAGAACTTGGTATACAACTGATGAGAGGAATAGGTTTTAAAATATTACAAATTTTAGCATGTCTTTTCAGGTGCTGCAGGAGATCTGTATAAAAACATAAGGAAGATTACTGATTATCTTCATGGCACTGATGCATAGTAGAAAGAACCTTTTACCTGTAGATAGATAATTTGTCCTGCCTTTCTCTTTTTAGTATGTAGGAGAAGGGAAGTAGTGCTAACTCTGATGTTTTCTGAAGCATTGTTTTTTTTGATCATAGCATAATAAGGTTTCTTAAGTTGCAGCCAAACCAGACAGCTTCATTCATTTAAGAGCACAACATTTAGAGAAGTTTGCAATAACACCTTTATTACTTTAATTATTTACATAATGGTTGATCTCTTGTTTACTCATTCTCTTGTTTCCAGATTAGGACAATAATACCACAGCTGGAAGGAACTTTAGCACAGATATATTTATGTTTATTGTCACTGTTTCAGTATATCTTTCTTAACAATATTTTTGGCATTTATGAGCAAAACAATAATTATTTTCATGGGTTTATGTCTTTGAGATAAGATTTCTGGGTAAAGGCTTTTAGATAGACACGGTTCTAAAGACACAGGATTGTAATTTAGGTAGTCTATACAAATGAGAGTAAATATTGTTCAATCTTAAACCAAACCAAACTCAAAACTCCAATCCAGTCCTGGATTTTATATGCTATGATATCAGGCCACATTCTACTCTAGTTTTTTTACTTAGTTACACTGAATAGGCTATAGGTATTGAAAGTAAAATTAATAGGATGCTTATCTACAAAAATGGAATTTTATATCATATTAATCCCAAAAGAGTTAAGAAACTTCCTTGTATAGTCCTCAAATACTTTTTCTCTCATGCATTTTTCTTTAGCAAACTCTGAAAACACATGAAAGTCAAGAGATAAAGTATTTTATCAGTGCTTATTTGGGATGGCTTTTTAACGCAGCTGTATATTTATGAATTGCCAAAAAAGTCCTGTAACTGTTATGCTAATAATATCACGTTATGATGCATAGCTTTTACTTTGTGTCCTAGGTAATTCATGGGGATGGTGTGAGCTTGCACATAAGTGTAGCTTTTAATATCCCAAATTCATGTGTGTACTCTGAAATTTATATATTCATGTCTTTAAAATTGCAGATTATTTTTATTACTGTGCTGTTTCAGAAATACAAAAAATAAGCTAAGAAAATCTTGTTCTAAAAACTTCTTCACATATCTTTGATATAAGTGGATTTCTACCAGGGTATAATTGAACTAAGGAATATATGGAAAAAAATTTTAAAGCAGGCATGAATGCTTATTTAACCATCAAGTGAAATTTTATAGCAAATGGTTGTAAAGAATGTATTCTTAGTTTAAATGATTTTTTGGGGTTGCTGTTGATTTCTAATGCTTGCGAGATGAATGCGTATCAACTTTTCCCCCTTTATGTGCACTTGTTTGAGAGAGTCAAGAGGATATTCATGGGAAGATTTTGTAAACTTGTAATAGTAACTTGAAGCCACATGTGAAAAAAGAGTGAAAATCAAGGCTTTTACTTGACAACCAGTAGGTACCCACTTGTTCTCATATGGTTCTTTCTCAGTGTTTAAGTAGTGGTGATAATAATTCTGAATTGTTATTGCTACTATCAAGTTGTTTTCAATAGGTTTATCCTGCAATAGTATTTTATCTTCTCTAGTATACCTGAAACCCATGTCTCTAAATTTTGCCATTTTTCAAGAAGCTTGTCTTTGCTCATATATCAATGCTAAGACTTTTTGTTCTTGTTTGGTACAGCTTGCTCTTATTTAGAGTTAGTATCAAAGTGATGTGAAGGGTATCAAACAGACCTTGAATACCTTTTGAGCTGTCTGGTTATATTCCTACCCTTAACGTTCTAAACAGAAAAGCTGGACAAATAATAGAAGGGAGAGGTAGCCTAAAATGTTGCTATAGGCCAGTGGTACATGAGTCATTGATCATTAGCATGCTGTACAGTGAACTTCCTTTCATCCTCAGTGTAGCCATTTAAACTGCAGAAGCAAATAGAACAGCAAACATTGTAGCAGCCTCTTCTTTTTCAGAGAGGAGAATAGATTGAACAGTAAACATACTTTGATCCAGTATTTCAAACTGACCAAAAAAAGAGTCAGTTATTCAAATTTCTCACTGTAGGGTCTAAAAAGAGTGTTAATAAATAGGTATGTGTGTAGATATGCTGGAAAATGTCTGGGTTTTGGGTGAAATTTGAGGATATTAATTCATGCATCTTGCAAAAGGGATTTTGGTTGCATACTGATGTCTGAACAAAGTTATTTCTGTCCTGCTATGTTTTTTTGTGCTAGTACAGGCTGCTTCTTCATATAATGTGCCAATGCACAACTCTACATATAGGGACACTTGGTTCACAGACACAAAAATCTGTATCCAATAAGACAGCAGAAAGGACTGGTTATATATTCCTTTGGTACACCTGGTAGGTGTGGATAGAATTAATTAACATCGTTTTTGCTCAAAAGTGTGACATGCCAGTCCATGACAGCAAAAAGTGTTTGTTCCTGATGACAGTCATTCACTTTCTGCTGGTTCAGAAGGCTTCCCTGAAGGAATTTTAATTGATCTGCACTTACCCAAAATAAATCAGAAACACTGCTGTATCCTAGAGATTAAAGCAAAAGAGAAGATATTGGAATACAGATTATATGATTTTAAGGTTTACTTTGAGATGAAACTTGGGAAATTGAGATGCTGACCTGCATTTATATAAGTGTTGAACTGAATGGGAACACATGGATGAAGTTAGACTCAAACCCATGAGACCAGCGAACAACTTGAGAAGCAGAACCTGGCTTTGTAGCCCTCTGCCCTGGCTGCTCTGGGACTGCAGACTGGGAGGAGAAGGCTACTGCTGCTTTACAGTAAGACTTTGCTACCTCATTGGATTTTATTTTATTTTTTCAGTGGTGGTAGTGTTTTGGAAAAATCAATCAAATTTATTAAACATATAGTAAAGTACAGAGAACCATGGGATTTTACTTTGGTGTTCAAAAGGATCTGCCTGTACTTCAAATGCAACTAAGACTAGACTCCCTGTGTACCTAATGCAGTAATTCTCGTTCTTGAGTGGTGAATAGATCAGTGTAAAATGGATATCAAATTTGTTGAATTAGCACTTACATAAGTGAATATACAAGGAGATAGGACTGGTCATCCTGGTTCAGACCAATGGTTCACTTAAGCCGTCATCTATCTCTGGTGGTGGCTGTCTCCCAAGGATACCTCCATCTTCCCCTTCACTTACGAAACCTCCTTGCATAAACAGCATCCTTGGGAAGAAGTTCACAGTTCTGTCACACAATTTGTGGAGAAGAAACTCCCGTTTTTCTTTTTAACTTGGCTTTTATTAGGCTTTCTTGAGTTCAAAGGATAAAAGATTAGGGAACATACAATGTCTATGCAGTCTTTCCATCTTCTTCAGACTTCCGTTGTTTTCTATCATGCCCTTCCTTAAGTCACCTTTTTTCCAGTCTGGATATTGGTGGCATACTGAATTCTTCTATATATATGGAAACTGTTTTAAGCCTTTGATCATGTATGTTTTCTTCTCTGAACCTTTCTAATTAGTTCTGTTGTTTTGTGTTCTGTGCTGGACAAGGGAGTGGAGCATGCTTTTCGAGATAGGGATTAATACTGTGGCAAATGACTTGTTACACTTTGTCCTTTATTCCTTTCTCAATAATTTTTAACATTCAGTTTACAGATTTGACTCTGATGGAGTGGTCAGTTTTAAGTTTTCATGAAGAAATTTCAATGACATCTATCTATCATAAGCCCCAGGCCTCACTTTCTGAGCAGTAAGATGTAGTGCAATAGATAGCTGTTTTGTTTGACAGAAGATTCAGATTAGAATGTTTATCAGTAATGGCTAGCCAGGATGGTTTCTAGTGAGCCTGTGCTCAACAAATTGTGATTTCCTGCTTGAACCCAGCCAGAAGTATTCACAGTGTCTTTGTGGTACAAAATAAATAATCAATGAAATCATTGTTTAACTTGGACACTTGCTTTTTCAAAGTAATACAGTCTTGTTATTATGAATCTCAGAAGTGAAGCAGGTGACTGCTCTAGGAGTAGTGACTACTTCACATGTCTCATACAAAGAAATATGTGAAATGTGTGGGATTTTTTTCCTCAGTGTGCAGTACATATGTGTAAGGATGACACTGAAGTGTGTTTTAAAGAGATGGTTGTAGTACCTTGCTATAGAACACAATATGGATGCTTGCACTTACTGTGTTCCTTTCCCTTTTTACCGTTAGATAACTTCAAGTGAAAGTTAAGGACCTTTTGTCCTTATCTGCCACAGACGTGACAGACACTTTTGGAAGGAGGACCAGTTTGAGCAAAAAGGAAAAGACCATCCCTTCCCACAGCACAGCAAAGTGACAAAGTGACTCTGAAGAAATGTAAGTGATTTATAACTGAACTGTGGCTGTGTTTCTACTGTGGATTTATATGCCCTGTGGGAGGAATACAGTACCCATCACTGAAACATATTGCTTATAGATGTAAAATATGGTTTAGGAAAAAAATTTGTGGACCATGCAGAAAATAGATACCCTTTTGATGTTAGTGTGATGGTAAGCTATGCTACAATTATTTTGTTCCAAATGGCAGTTGTTAATGGGAATGAAGTGCTATAAGATCAAAAACCTGTTTTTCTACCATTTTCTACTCATCTAGATACTGGTTAATTTAGATACATAGAAACTAAGCAGCTGTATCTCAGTCATTCTAGGTTCTGGTTACCCTCAGGAGAGAAGCAGGCATCTCCAGAGGCCAATCCAGCTCATTCTGAAAGCAGTGACAAAGGAATGCAGTATTACTTGCTGAGTAGCTTGTGTTGACTGCTTAGTTTCAGCCTAAATGTTCAGTGAACACTTTAACCTGGCATGTCTGTGTAAGATGCAGTGCCAGCTTCTTTTCTCCTCCCCATATTGTCATTCTCCCTCTCTCAGCACTGTAGCTGTTCATAAATTTGGAGAATGAATCAGACTGAAAATAGCCAATTATTTGTTTGGTTTTGTTTTCAGTTGGGTTTATCCCAGCCTTCTCCCATATGGCTGTCCAAGGGCTGTCACTGGTACAAAGGGTGATGGGGGTGGGAATTAGCAGCCAAAAGTGTGGGGGAGCACATGATGGCAGCTGTTCTGGTTTCTGCAGCTTAAATTCCTTGGTGAGCTATAGTCTGAGACTTTATAGATATTTTTAGTGCTTTGCCATTTATAAGAATTAAAAAATATGTGTGAGGCACCCTTACTTGTTATCTAATGGGGAACTACTGTTTTGTTGTGCATTTCATACTGTGATAGAGCAGTCTTTTGTGTCCTTTGTAAGTTAAAATTCAGGTCTCCAAAACCAGTAAATGGTCATAAGTGGCTAGCAAGTAAGCAGGTGTCATATCGTGATTTATAGTGCAGGCATGATTCTGTATAATTCATATATATGTACATAATTTCTGAATTCCGAAGATGCTAGCCTGATTTTGTATAGCGCCAAACATGATATGTAGGTTGGGTGATATTGAATGGTTGGTGGTTGGACTAATTTAGGCACAAGATCCTTGTTTCCTAAACAGTGAAATACTGAGTAACATTTCATTCTCATGATAAATACCTGATGTGAGGGTGTAAAGAAGACAGAGCTAAACTTCTCTCATTGACACCTGGTTGGATGAGAGGCAGTGGGTACAAGATACGTACAGATTATTAAATTATGTTTCCATTGAAACATAATATAAAAAACTTCCTTATCTTGAGGATGGCCAAACACTGGAGAGGCTTGCCCGAAGGGGCTGTAGAATTCCCATCCATGGAGATACTCAAAACCCAAAGGGACAAGCAGTCTGCTGCATCTGAACCTGCTTGATCAGGGGTTTAGATTCTATGAGCTTCTGAGGTCCCTTCCAATCTCAGCTATTCTATGATTTTGGGGATATTTATAGGTAAGAAAAATCAGAAATATTCTGCTATTTTATTTTATGACATTAAATTAAAAAAAAAAAAATTCTATTTTAAGTATTTAGTTATTCAGTTTAGTATTTTACTTAAGTTTTGGCTAAAATGAGACATGGCAAAATTTGCAAGCTTTCTAAAATGTGTTAAATTATATTTAAAGACTTGTGATTATAACTATGAAAACCACATTGAAGTCTGTGAAATTATCTTTTAGCTTTGAATTAGCACCAGGTTTCGCGTGATGTGAACAGTCACATGATGGGGATTTTAGATGTTTAAAAATAGCATCTTTTTCACTTGATCCATGGCAAGAAAGATACATTTTTAGTATCATTTTGTGCTTGGGAAAAAACAAAAAGACATAACTAGGAACAAAGCCTTGCAGGCGAGCTCCATTAATCCACAATAGAAATAGCTGTCTTCCTGAAGTTTTTTAGAGATCAGTGAGACCTACAAAGTGACTTAAGAATGCCATTATAAGCTCTGTTTTCAGTTACTTGCAAATGGCCATTCTGGGACAATCCATAATTCAAGAGGATGCCAATGTAAACATGTAAAACCTGGGCAAATGTACAGTGAGGTTTCACAACATAGCCTTCTGTCTTCTATGAATGTGTGATTGAGGGGCTTCCTTCCTTGTGTTTTGAAATACTTATGAGAAAGGGACTCTCTCTTCAAATGTCAGCTTTCTTGAATTTTAACTTTGATTAATTTGGCAGACATGTTCTGCCCACAGTTTTGCTGTAACCTGTGTGTCTTTGCAAAAGTATCTGTGAGATGAGTGTATCATTCCTGAAAATGGAAAAAAAAAGGGTCTAAAAAAAGGTCTGTGACCTCTTCTTTGCTTTTGAGCATGGACTTGGAATTTGAAAGGAAAGCTTTAATGTGTTATGTGTCTTTTGCCATGCCTCTGAATGTCTGTCCTTACTGCACTGAATTATTATTTCAAAAGCAGCTTTTGAAAACTGCTGCTTACTCATACTCAGAAGAGGCATATTACTTTGTCAGCATATTCTGAAAATATTCCCTGTATATTCTTAATCTTCTAGAAATGACTGAGTCTGTCCTGTCTTGGAGATCAAACGCTGTATGACATTTCAAATTTCCAGATCCCCTGCTATTTTCACAAGAGGGTCTTGTTTTTTTAATTTTTCTGGGACGGTGTATTTTGATTCTTACACTTGTTGGTAATTCTGGTTTTCTGCATTTTATGCTTAATTTTCCCAAATGCTATTTGAGAAAGGTGTCAAGAGTGGGAGTAATTTCCCATGATGTTAGCCATCTAAAAATATAGGTGGTCTAAATCTGAGCTGGTCACCATAGGCTTCTTTAGTCAGTGAAGAGAGATGGAGACTTCCAGGGGGTGATTCCCATAGACTCTTTTTATTTCTGTCTTTAGATGAGACAGTTCTTTCTTTAGAGATGCCTGTTTCTTGTCACTGGCAATAAAAGCAACCTGAGATGACTGGCACAAATTTAGATTTTTAATTTTTCTATTAAACATTAAGACAGATACATTCTACCTCATGTGACATAATTTGAGACTTGAGGCAGAAATGTTATCACTGACATTGACAAAACCATCCTCCTTTCACACTAGTAAACAAAATTATTTTAAAAATTATTATGG
Organism: Aleadryas rufinucha; assembly: GCA_013397815.1. Classification (NCBI taxonomy): domain Eukaryota; kingdom Metazoa; phylum Chordata; class Aves; order Passeriformes; genus Aleadryas; species Aleadryas rufinucha. The sequence continues at coordinate 64,869 of VZTH01005518.1, forward strand.
TTATGTTGATACGTAAAAGTTTATTAAAAGGACATTTTCCATATCTCTTAGATATTGTATGTAACCATTAAAACAATGCACTTCAAATGCCATTTTAATATTAACTATGAAGTATCAATAGGTTTTGGGTGTTTTCTTATATTTGGGTTCTAGGTTAAGAAATGCGAATGTTTTAACTCTATGTCATTATTTAATTTCTAGTAAGGTAGTAAAAGGGAGGTATCATGAGATTCTGGCATTGTTGCCTTTTAGTTTGCAACAGAAGGTTGAAAAAATCTGATGCTAATATAACAGACAAAAATTCACTTTTAGTTAATTTAAGAGTAAGAATTTAGATGGCTTTCCAATTTGAAACAATTCGCTCTACTATCAACTAATTGATAATGTGTTCTATTAAATGAGATTGTGATCAAATGCTGTTTTCCATTTGTATTGAAGTATTTTAGATTTCCTTAGTAATTTAAACTGTTGTCTATACTTGAGTAATGGCAACTACGTTGGCTAACCCAGGATAATAACACCTTCTTCAGTCCCACTTTTCATGGGTAAGGGCTGTATGTGGGGAGCACTTTCTTGCCTTATTCACAACTATGGAATAATTGAACGTGTTTAAAAGGCATTAGAGGTAATGTATGCTGGCTCTATTTGCTTTTCAGCTAAAATGTAGGCATATGACATAGAAATTGTTATGTAATCTATTATTAGATGTCTTTTTGTGTCTATTTGCCATGCATTTGAATTATTACCTTGAAGGGCTAGACTTACTTCATACATGTTTTTAACATCACTGTGATGAGTCTACGGACAACAGTTGAATATGCTTCAAAGATGGTCTCACTTATACTTGTCATGTTGCTCAGAAATACACAGGACTGCTCATGGTAAGCATTGTTTCTGTACTTCAGCTCATGGTTGGCTGAGTAACCCTTATTGGGGTGTATAAATATTTTCTTTCAGTTACAATTTTGCTTTGAATATTACATTTTGTACCTGAGGTGTATCTTTCATTTTGTTTCCATCTTTTCGTTGTTATTTACAGTGGTACATTTCATTCAGTATTGCACAGTAGCAGCATGCGTGTATTGTAATGTAAAACTACAGCAAATACTGACTCCTGGAATCTACATTTGGCTGAGGAAGTGATTTATTTTTTAAAAACAGTGCTTGCAAATTGGCCTAAAGAAAGTGCTTAGAGAATGGAGACAACCTCATGTTAATAATTTTTAGTTATTTTCTCTTTCTCTGTCTACTCCTTCTAATATTTGCACAAAATAACATTCACCAATGTTTGTATCTCAGCATCACTAAGTTATATGTTCTAAACAAGAACAAAATATTTCCCTTAGAAACACTGTTACATCAGTACTTGCTGGCCAAGATTCTCACTGGTAAATACACAAAGCTTCACCAAAGCTGGCAAGCTGTCTCTTTTTGAAATTGAAACAAATTTTATAGGCTTTAATTTTTTCAAGCCTGTAAGATTATCTGACTTTATTTGGATTGGGTTTGTATTATTCCCATCCTTCTGCAACTTTAAGAATGTTTAGTTGTGAATGGAATTTTATGCATTATCACAAAAAACCCAAAAGACCCTAGTTCTGAGAAAATGAAAAGGGCAGTTCAGTCAAGGTGCCACTAAACAGAGGATATTTGAGTACTGAAGAACTGTGCCTATTTTTATTGAACTGTAAATTTTATGACACTTTGTCCTGACCCTGTCTGAGGGTTAAACTGAGATCCAACAGGCTGAGAATATCTGGCTTCAGTGAATGAATCTGAGTATAGATACCTGAGGAGTAGCTGTTCAAGAAACACAGTAATGACTGCATCAAAGTTAACAGAACAAGTATTTTCCACAGCATAGGCATCTAAGTCAGCAGGGGCTTTTTAATAATAGAAAATTTCACATGGGCTCAATCCCATTCCATGTAGAAAGTGAATCAAGTTCCTATCACACTGTTATTCTGACTCAAAATTTAAAAGCAACCTGAAGTTTCAAATAGAGAAAAGGGAAAGATGTTTTGATTGTTGCAGACATTTTTAGAAAGTATAAATATGTATTGATAGTCGTTCTAAAACTACCTATGTGCTATGCATCTTGTCTCAAGTTGCAAACAAATGAGAGAAAAGGAAACTTTTTGCCAGCATATCTTCATTTCTTCAGCCTATATAAGGTCTCTTTTCTCTAGAGGATTTTGGATTAGATTCCTGAATTGGTTGGGAGCATCAATTAATTGGACCTTATGCCATTCTGACTGTCAGTTTCATTCATTTTCTACTTTGTGAGAGGTAGAGTCATATTACTTTGATTTGAGAGATCTTTCCTGTGGTATGAGTGAAAGCTGTGTGATAGGCTAAACAAGGATGCCAGCTAAGCAGATGCCTTTTGCTAAAATGACGTTTTTATAGAGTCTGGTGTTCTGTGTGCAGTTACAGTTCCGTGGCATTAAGCTGTTCAGGAACTGGAAAAGGTGTGAAACATACATTTGTAGTGGGACAGAATATTCTTTGTATAAGATCAGTAGATTTTTATAAAGAATTACTGTCTATTGACAAACAGCTGCACTGTTATGCTTCAGAGGTAGAAGCATTTGGATGGTAATGAAGGGATTCTTGTATACAGCTAACAAAGCATGGTGAGGTCCTTTGGGGCATAAGTCGTAACATGTAATAATATTAATAATACACTGCATTTCATTTGAGGATTTCAAAGAAAACATTGATGAATTAAGTATCACCTTAACCCGCTGTGGAGCGCTGCTAACACTTGGGTGGGTTGAATGCAGAAATACTGTCTCATTTTTATGGTACGTTGGTTACTGTACCTTTGCTGCACACAGGTAATTCAGGAGGTATCAGTATTTTCCACATGGAGATCATAAGGCATAGAGAAACAGATTGACTTGGTCTGGGCAGACAGCAACTCCAGCATAAGCATTCCAACACCAAAATCATCCCAAACAGCCTGTTTGCAGTGATAGTTGGCTCAGGCTGCTGGATCTCTGCTGTTGTACAGCTTGAAGCGCTATGTAATATTGCAGAAGATAACACTGTGCAAACAGTGCAGTTGGAACCTGGCCATTTAGAGTAACAATTTCATGAGTTCTGATACGCTGATGCATGTATATGTCAGAAAACCAGCATATTTTAATGTGTTAAAACTTTCGGTAGGAGATACATTAGACGAAAACAACTTTTCAAGGGCAAGACACAAACACTATAGCTGAAAAGTGTAAGAGCAGGAACCATCTGCTGTGTAGTGTGTTTTGATAAAAACATACATGCTGGAAACCAAAGCTAATTAAACAGTTATTCCACTATGCAATTTAGGGTATTTAGAATGATCTTATTTAGAAAGTTGTTTTGGAGAGACAATTGTAAAAGATGCTTTGGGTTTTGCCCCTTCAGCACTGCTGCCTGTTTATGGCTGCCTTTGGTGCATCATTCCTAAGCACTATTCATTCACCTTTCACCCCTCCTGTTTGAAGGAGATACCAATAGTATCTTAAAAGTGTTCTTTAATATTTTACCATTCTAGACCTCATATTTTGAGTTAGTGAAATGTAAAATTGCTTCTCTCCTTTATCTGTAGCCACAAATGAAAACATGTAGGTTCTGAACTGACACCATTTTGGCAAAAATCATATTTTTAAATAGAAACCAAGTAAGGGTTATGCTAATAGAACCTAATTTGTAATTTAAACCGAAGCTGTTAACATTCAATAATGGAGCCATACATCAAGGAGTTTTGTGCAAAAACAGAAAAATACTAATTCTTCATCCTCAGATCTGCAAATCCAGACTGATGGGATTTCAGCCCTTCATCTTTTACTGACAGGCGGCAGCATCAGTGGAATAAAACTAAAATGTGATCCCCTTTCTCTCCACCCCCTTCCCCTAATTTTACTCTGACAGAGAAAGAATCACAGTTTTAGCTGGTATCTTAGCCCAGGGGAAAAAATGGTCTGTCATCAGGTCTTTTAGGGAGAAAGAGCTCTTCAGTCGAGCAGTTAAATGGTATTTTGATTCTCAGGGTGCATCTTATACCTGTATTTTTGCAAGATACGATAAATGGTTTCTGAGACAGTTATTGAGAGCAGACTCAAGATCATCAACCTTCGCCCAAGAGGTCATTATCTCTCAGTTCTTGTTTCTGATGAAAATGTTGAACATGGGGGAAGATGGGCTCCAGCTGAACTATCTGAAACTACGCACTCATATAAGCAATCTGCAGCCATGTGTTAGTAAAGCATGTACTTCTAATTTTTCACCTGCAAAAATCAGTGACTTTAGTCAAATTTTTCTAGATAAATTTTAATTGATTTTGCAATAATTTGATGCATGCATGTTGGAGTTTCTCATTCTAAATCCCCTAACATGCATACGTTACCGTAAAGTCCTCTACAATTCATGATGAAATAGAAGCCTTTGGGTATTTTGAAGTTGAGACCTCCTGTGTCTTTGGAGAAATTCATTTTGAAGCCCTACAGCTAAATTGCAAAGCTCTTCATTGTCTGCTAATGAGTTGCTCCTGTTCTGGAGTTGGCTTATGAAGCTGAGTTCCTGCATATGGCTGGAAATACTCAGTTGTCTAAAGAGAGAAAAGATATAAGTCTGCCACAGCAAAAGAAGTTTGCCATGGAAAACAAAAATAATGTGGTCTTATACCTAGAACAGAAATGATTGCCATCTTAGTATTAATTGACTTCTGCAGCATCTCTTAATATTTTAGTTCAATTCAGGACTGCACTTGAGAAGTATCAGGATAGACTAGCCTCCCATTGAGCCTTCCTGATCATGAAGCTAAACAAGAGCTGGTACTTGAAAAATGGACCAAACCTATGTGGTAGTACAAGGTAAAGTTTCTTGAAGCACATGCCACATGCGTGTAAAGTGTTCAGCTCCGGCTTTTCTATTGTTCTAGGCCATTTTTGTTGGGCTCTACCATTTCCTAATGCTGATGTTTTCTTACTTATATAAGACCATGGGGATCCTTGTCGTAAAGAAGTCTGCAAAAAATCCACTCTTTCATGTCTGTGAGTAATGTAATATTTCCACTTTTTGCTCAGATAGTAGATTAGAGTCTGTGATTGCAGAGGTCTCTTCTGTAATTAAAATGTTTTCTCATAGTCACATGTACTTCTGTGATCTGTGGGATATTTTCATTTTTTATGTTTAAAACTGTGCTGAAGGAGAAATTTTTACCTAGTCTGTTTCCATTGAAACTATCATTTAAAGGGTGTTGTTAGGAATTTTTGATCTCACCTTCTTTATTCACATTTCTAAGGGAGACTTTGGACAGATATCTTAAAGAGGAGACCTAGATGACCAGTGGAAGGCTGTAATTTTCAACTCCCTTTTCTATGGTTATATGATAAAAAAATCAATGGTGAAGTTATATCTTGTTTATCAGTAGTTGAGACAAAATGGAAATTAATACTGAAAGCCAGATTTGATAATCTTTTCATTGTAATCTTCTATAATTTTCTGTATTGTAATAAGTTGTGTGTGGGTATGTGTGTATATATACACACACACAAAAGTATATGCATCTTGTGCTGTATTTAGTACAGCATGTAGTGAAGGGTATTGCTGACAGCAGGAATTCTGATGAAGTAGTTCATTGGCCAAGGCATCAGTTGTAGTGCGTACTACTCTTCTTGTTGCCTCAAAGGTGATGCATTTAGTCTCACTGCTTTGTGCCTGCGTTTCTGATTTTGTGTGCATTTCTAGTGTTTTTCTATCCTAGTCAGTCTTTGTCGGGGAGATTCCTACGTGCTGGTACCTGTAGGTCTTCATTGGACATTTGACCATGATTTATTAACTCTTGGCTATCAAAGTCTTCACTTTTGGCCCATCAGCCAATATTCTGTTCCCATGACACTACGTATGGCACTGAGACAATGACTTACCCATTCCTGTGCTCTTTGAACTGAGCCAACAGATAGTTGCTTAGCACACTGTGAACTAGTAAGATGATACTTCTGAAGTGCCACAGGTGCCAAAGCTGAAAATCCAAATACTGTATTACCATGTTTATGAAAAGCCAACATGTTTCCATTGTAGCCTGCTGTTTAACAATTTAAACTTCTGCTCATTTTAGCATTAGTTTTTTAAATGGTTGTGCCTACGCAAATAGCTGAAAATTTTGTACATTTTTTGTGCTCATGGATGGACTGGGTAACACGGGATGTAAGGAAATAGTCAGTTTGTAAATATATGTAAAAGATACCCAGGAAAAGGAGAAAAAGAAGAGTTGGTAGCAATTTAGGAAAACCAGTTTGAGACTAACTGAATGACAGGAAGGCATTAGTTTTGAAATACCCATTAACTCTCAGTAGTGTTAGGCCAGCCGCTCTAGGATGTGGCAATCAAATATTTAGCACCAACTGATAACGTTACCAAGTAAATTAAAAAAAGGGTAAAGTGGACTTTATAGTGTTTTGCACAACATTGTAGTTGCTCACCAGGCTCAGCGTAAACACAGATGTTTCCCTTCCTAGGCTATAGGAAACACTGAAAGCCTGAACTGGGAAATTCTAGAAAGAGAAGGACTTCTGCCTCTCAAGCTGTGTGTGTGAGGTTGCTTTACTGTGAAATTTTTTTCCGCTCACTCCAGACCTATCTAAAGGGCTTATGGAGGAAGGAAACAGAGTGACTTAAGTTCACTGAAGAGTTGTTAAAAAGATAAATCAGGTTAGAAAATGAACGGGGACATGACATCATCCTGAAGGATTAAAGTCCTGAAGTAGTGTGTGATTGTAGCATGTTAGCTGAGTACTTCTTAAATGTGGCTTGTATTCTGGCTTTATTCTTAGTACTTACTGCTGGGTTCCCACCCAGAGATAACATTTGTTGCTGTTGTTGAAGATGTCAATTTTGCAATATCTTGATTGCTATCATAAGCTAATGGGGAAATATTATGAACCTAGTTTGATTCGTTGTCAGACACATGTAAAAATATGAACAAGATACTGTGAAGGCTTTGGTGACTGTCTTGTGTTTCCATTACTTCACTTTCAGTGAAGTTGAAGCTGGCCAGGTTTTGGACCAAGGGAAGGTTTTCCATTGCTTGCATTGACTTTCCCACTGTTGGCAGGGTGCTTTATATCTTCCATGCATAGGCCTTCCATCAGATGGAAGTATTATGTCAAGGGAAGCATGTGAATAGTACTTGAATAGTTACATGATTTGTGGACAAAACCAGGCAGAATTGTGCCTGAAGAAACAAAAATATTTCTAAAAATTAGACACAACATTGGTTTAAAGGTTGTGTCCTTTGAAAGGATTTGAAGCAGTTTAGGTGCTTACGTTGCTCAAGGGACTTTGAGTACTGTGAGGTTTTAAGGAAGGCTAAGTATTCCAGGAAGTTTAAGAGCTTATGGCATCGTAAATATTTAAGATGATTTAAAAGGTTATGTCCTCTTTAGTATTTGAGTTGGATTAAGTGCTTATATTGCCTTAAGGACTTTTTCCCTAAAAGGAACCTCAGAAAGTAAATGCAAAAAAACTCCTGTAGGTGCAATATTTGGGCGTTTTTGCATTTTTGCTTTCATTTGAGAAATGCAAAATTCTGGTTTCAATAGCAGCATTAAGTTGACCACACTACATATGCATCAAAGATGGACAGAATAATGGAGGATGTCTAGGAAACCTCTGTCTATGAAATCCAGAAGCAGTAGTTTTTAAGCCTATGTGTTGGGAAATGTTTTTTTCTTCTGCTTGTTTTGCATGATCTGGTAAAGATCAAATAGATGATCAAGATAGAATCAGATTATGGAAATACAAAGAAGCAATTTCACCTTAGGAGGTAAAGAGCATCTATAGTTCAATATGCCAGAAAATAGGAAGCCATTTAGTTTCACTTTCTAGTTTTGCTGATATTTTACTTCAATGAAAAGGAATAACGAGTATTTCAAGTCTAAGTCTCAGTGGCTTATTTTTTTTTTTAATGGATCAATTTATGTATTTATTCTTGTCATAGACAACTTGCCTAAATTCTTCACTACTGTATTTGCATAACATATTTTTAAAATTTTCTATTCTTTTACATTCCTGAAAAGTGTATTTTCTATTTTTTATTTTATTAACCAAAGACATAAGCTTCTCATTGCATAAAAAGCAAGTAGTCAGCATTCATTCAATGTATTCTGTGCTGCCTCAGTTAAATGGGCATCAGTCCATCAGTCCAAACATTTTTCTCATGGGCCTCTAATACACCAGTGATTTTGCTCAGTTGTTTCAGCACAATTACAGTAGCTATAACTACAGGCTGTCCTGGCACAGCACGCAGCACCAGCCATCTGGGCCATGTCTGGTGGCTTCATGGGGAATACATAAGACACCACCTGGAGTACTGCATCCAGCGCTGGGGACCTTAACACAGGAAGGACGTGGACCTGCCCAGAAGAGGGGCACAAAAATGATCAGAGGAATGGAACACCTCTGCTATGAGGAAAGGCTGAGGGAGCTGGGGTTGTTCAGCCTGGAGAAGGAAGGTTCTGGAGAGGCCTCGTTGTGGCCTTTCAGTTCTTAAAGGGGGCCTGCAATAAAGATGGGGACAGACTTTACCAGGGCCTGTAGTAATAAGAGTAGAAGGTGCCTCATGTCTGGGCATGCTTTCATAAAGCCTGCATTCCGCTACATGGGTGGGATGAGTGAGATGTCAGTATGTTCCAAGAAAGTTCACAGATAATATCCCAGCAAGTTAAAATATCCTGTCAGTTATGCCAAGACTACTGAAATACTGGTGGTAGTGCTGGCTCACTCTGTCCTGGCAGTTATGACCAAGAGTCACCAACAGCTGGTAGTACAATGTATTCAGAGGGTGAGGTGGTCAGAACTGAGTAGCTGACACCTTTCAGGCTGTGTCTGTGGCTCTCCATTATGTCTCACTTAATGCAGAGTTGAAAAGGGAAAGACAGTTAAGGAGACAAGGGGATGTATTTTGAAACACAGGTCTAAGCACAATGCACCGAATGAGCTGTTGTTGCTCTTTGATGCCATGCAGTCAAGTGATTATGTGTTTTAAAATGGGTTTGGTGTAATTGTGAGTTCAGCTACTTCACAACTGACTCATGGTTTCTAATAACTCCTCAAAATTCTTAAAATATATTTTCATGTGTATACATCTTTAAATGTACTTCCTATTAATTTTGGCATATCCCATGGAAGAAAAACCAGTGTTTTTCTGTCTTTCTCAAACTTAGCATCATCTGCAAATTTTAAAAGTACAATTTTTATATCAATGACATTTCACCATCCAAGTTATGAAAGAAAACACACAGTGCTAGACCAGGATGGACCCCTATTGAGCCCCATTCACAGCATCCTTCTTTTATTCCTAGTCTTTACATCAAATTTTTGAACACATTTTGTATTAGCCTTAAAATAGTTTAATTTAGTCTTTGTTTCCTTTGCTTCATTTTATGAGTCATTCCCTTCTTTTTATGTGTCATCCACTGCTTCTTTCCCATTAAAAAACTATTTTTTCTACTGAAGGAGAAATTTAATTGGCTTGCCAAATTTTGGTCATGACAAAACTATATTGACAGGTATTTATTTTCTTGTTGTAAAGAAAAAAAATAAAGTCTTGTTTTGTCAAAAAATATTTCAGAAACTGAAACGAATTGAAAAATTTACCATTTCTTACCTCCTTTTTTCAGATTTTTATGACAGGGACTGTATTTTTCCCTCTTCATTCTTCTGGTGCTCCATCCATTCTCTAAAGTTCTGAAATTTGCTAATGCCAGTGAGGGAATTTCAATTAATTCTCATAGAGTCCCTTGCACTGTAGTTAAATGTTCTGCCTATTGAGGTAATGCAGTTGTTTATGGTAATAAGGGGCAGAGACCTTACTCACTGATTTGATTGGAGTTAAGAATAAATTTCAAAAATAAAGATAGTTTAAACTCTTAAAATTTCACTGATTTGCTTTTGAGTAGATACAGATTACAGATAAGCAAAATTTCAGTGCAGTCAGGCATTGGAAATATTGGAGTTTGATATTCTACTGCTGGCTTCACAGCACAGGCCAACATCGTGTTTTTACCTAACCTAAGTAAGCTTGGTTAGGCTGAACTCATCTGACAGCATCTAACTTATTGCAGTGTCTTGCGTCCTGATTTCCCTGTTTTACTCTTAAATTTTCGTCCCTTTTGTTTCTAGTTTTAGTGATCAGATTGTATTTGTCTCTTATATTAAAGACTAAGCACAAATATGTCTCTGATTCTTCTGTAAATAGCCTGATCAGCTCTTTCTTGAATTTTCCTATTACTATTCAGGAATGTAAAAAATGCTTTTTGGGTAATAATTCTTTTTTTTTTTTTTTTTTTTTTTTTTTTTAAGTTACAGCTCACTTTGTTTTTGCCCTTCTGACTTTGTCCCTGTACTGTCATGTTTTTCTCTCTCACCTACTAGTGTTCCTGGACTTCTACTTTCCTTAAGTTGCAGGCCCTTGAAGAGCTTGTGATGTAGCCTTTTTCCACATTTACTTAGTTTGCTCTTATGCTGTAAATGTTACTCCTTGATGGAACTGTGATCTCTCTTGAACTCTTTCTTCTTCCCATCAGGTTACCTTTTACAGGATCCTGGCCACCAATTAATTTATCCAAGTCCTTTTCTGTAATCTTCATTGACATTGTTATCCTAGTCTTCCTTTTCTTTCCCATCCTTAGAAATGGGAATTCTCTCATATTATGAGAGAATTATGGTTTCTTTTAACCAAGGTGCCCTCAGTTTTCACATTTCCACTGAGCTGAAGTATAATCTAAAACATTTTCTGCTTTGAATGTTTTCCTCAGTTTCTGTACTAAAAATGGTTGCTCACACATATTTGGATAGCCTGTATCTTGCTGTCTCCTTTCCAGAAAGATGACCAGATAGTTAAGGTTTGCTGTTACTGCCAAGTTCTGCTGATACTTGGTTGCATTACTTGGTCACAAACCTCCCTATAATTTTTATGATTTTTTTCCTGAGAGGAGAAAACTCAGTATGCTATTCAACAGATAAAGGACTTTGCTAGATGTACAAGCAACCAAATGTCAGCAAATATGTGAATTTATCTTTTTATACTGCATTGGTAAACAGACTGAATTTCAGCTTATGTTTCTTCTGGCCACATCTAAAAGAAAAAACCTTTTTGAAAATTAGAGATGGTGCCAGAAACAATTATGAAAGTGATTGAAGAGCTTGGAAATTGCCTTGCAGTGAAATATTTAAGATCAGTCTGTTTACCTTATCAAAAAGATGTTGAGAAATTACTTAATTAGAGCATACCTTCACAGAGAGAAAATATCTAGGGCTCTAGAGAGCCCTTTAATCTAGTACAGAAAAAGAAAGTATGTCATGAAACAATTGTTTTAGCTAAAGCAGAAATTATTCTTCAATCAGCTTTAAGTGTTTGGGTTCAATAATAAGGTAACTATCTGAAATTTTATAGTCTGTGATATAAGAAGTCAGACTTGATGATCTAATGGTCCTTTCTGATCTTAAACTCTCTCTAATTCTTGAATCTTCTGAACTTCAGCAACTCTGCAAAACACATAGCCCTCTTCTTGACAGCCTTGACAGCCCGCAGAGGGGAAATACACTTGGACAGGGAGGGGCTTGTAGGATAAGATAAAACAAAGCGGGGGGGGGGGTAATTCCTTTTGAAATAACTATGGTTTGTTATCGGGGGATCTGAAGGCATTTTCTAAATTTGTGACTGGTTTCTATTTTCTTATTCTAGGAGGAGGGCCCCTTCCAGAAATAGTTACTCTTGGTAGTTCATATATTCTTTGATTTTACAGTTAACTGCCCTCTAGATGAGATATGTTGCTCATTTGGCCAGCTTCTAATAGACTTTGCTGGCTTTTTTGTTTGGGAAAAATTCAGAAAGATGATACAAGACTTGATATCTGGAATGCAGAGACCATTAGTGAATTCTTTTATCACCGGTCATAGTAAAAGTTTGGAGTTCTCTTTTTCTGGTTATTGTCTTTTACAGTATTAAAATATTAACTCACTTCAATCAGAACTATAGCCACCACCTTTTATCCAGTTCAGTACCAAAGTTATGGGCTACCCATTGTGTTAATTTTATTTACTTGCAGGAGCAGACAGGGCATTCCTCCTAGACTCTGAAGAAAGAAAATATTACTGATCACAGACACTTGTGTCACAGCTGCTCTAAATGAGAAACCATCAAAAACATAGCACCAGCACCCCCCACCCAAGGATTAACATTTTGGCTTTGCAATGTGCCTTAGGCTAAAGTTTGGCATTAAACTCCTCAACCCAAGGGCAAATTTTTGTTTTCAGTTTTCTTTTAATCAGTCATGTTTTAGGAAGTGCAAAAGGTAGACAGCATTACACTGATGCTTCCCTGTGGATTGACAAGTTTGAAATTTTTGTGTCAAGAGAGGAATGACTGGTATTAGGCAAATTTCTATTAGGTTTGGGGAAACAGTCATGAGGAAGAGATTATCCCATGTTTGCTTCCCACATACCTTTCTGATTCTTCCCACATAAACAATATATGAAAGCACCTTTAGATGTAAACAATTTCTATCTTTGTGGCATCTGGGTATTTAGAGCGATGTCAGCAATGGGATGCATTTAAGAAATCTAGAAACCATCTTGTTACATCTTGAAAATGAGACATCACTGATCTTATGCAAATCACTACTAAAATGCTTTTCTTCACAACAATTGATTTCATCATGCCTATTTTAAAATTATTTTCAACAAGCCCTTCTACTGATTTTGCTCTTGTAAATCCCAATAGTTGCTCGCCTTACTGGTAAAAGAATAGTAAGACTTTGAGATGTTCCACTTCGTTTGCTTGAAAAAAGCTTAAAAATATCAAAGGTAAAATAATGATTTATTTTCCTTATTAGTTTTTATTTTTTAACAGATGTTAGAAACTCATATCAAAATAGTGTGTTTTTCATAGAATCATAGAACAGTCCTGAGCTGGATGGGATCTACAAGGTTGATTGAAACCCAACTCCTGGCCCTGCACAGGAGTCACACCATGTGCCCAAGAGCATTGTCCAAACACTTCTTGAACTCTATCAAGCTTGGTGCTGTGATCACTTCCCTGGGGATCCTGTTTCAGTGCCCAAAGACCCTTTGGGTGAAGGACCTAATTCCATATATCTAACCTAAATATCCCCTGATACAGTTCATGACATTTTGTTTCTTTTGTAGTGGTTGTAAGGGGTTGCTGCCATGCCAGATTTATTTTTTTTTTACTTTACTTTGTAACTTTTTAGAAAGACAACTGTGTGTCTTGCATCAACTGCCTAGCTCTTGTGCCTCCCTCAGGACAGTCTTCTCGCTCAGGCTGCAATGAATGTACTTTATGTTTTGATGCTTCTTACATGGAATGCTTTTAAAACCCCATGAACATGCTTGTATTGTGCTTTTTCCTGTCCTGATGGAAAGATCAACAAAGAGAAACACTACCATTGCCCTCTTTAATTCAAAATTCATTGCCATTTCTCCACTACAAGTTTTGCTTGCATTGGCTTGGTTTACCATGATCTTGAAGGCCACATCCTTCTTAATGCAATTATGTTCATCACTGACAGTACTGTGGTCTGCTCTTTGGTGTTTGTCTAAGTCATGTTAACACTAAAGCTTGACCAAGATTCATTACCACAAAGACAATCTAAAAAAAACCCACCAAACCTAATGTTTTATTTTTTAAATAGCAGACATATCTGGGTTTGATGCAAACATGCAAATAGCATCCAGGCAATGGCAAGGTTCCAACTTGAGATATTCTGTGACTCTGAGGTGTTCAATCGGGTGTTACTTGTACTGAAGCAGTACTCTGCCTCTCTTCTACTTCTGAAACGAAAGTAAGGTGTCACAGGTTTGGACACCCCTTTCATAGCATCTGTAGAGCTCAGTGACACGATGTCACACAGCGCACCACTGAAAAACCTCCTTGGTGAATCAATCAGTGGGTTACAGCACAGCATGTTCTGCTGCTCAGGAGGTGTCTTGCAACTACAGAGTGAGTGTCTGTCCTGTCACCTGCAGGAAGGGCTGCTGCCTGTCACTGACTTGTGCCTTGATTCCGCGTAGATGTAGCAACCAACAGGAGATGCTAGACATGTTTTGATTCTAATTCTTGGCCCTCACTAAACCTGAAGAAGCTGTAAGTGTATTAAATGCCTTCATCTGGTAGATTCTGTCCACATGATCAAGCTGAAGAGTCAAGCTCCTTTTTCTTTTTTCTTTTTTTTATATTTTTTATTTGTTTTGTTTTGTTTTATTTTTGGTTCGTTTTTGCCATGCAGTGGGCAGTGGCTCATCTTCATTTTGGATCAGTCGAGGATTGCGTTTGGATTTTACGTTCATATGGACTGTGTAACAGCTTGAATCTGGCTGTTTGCAGGTCCTTTCTCCTGCTATGAAACAGGATATTGTGGCTAACTTAATGTGTGGGTGTGGGCGACGGATCTTGGACAAGACCTGGGAGTTTAGGTGTGCTTTGGGACTTAGTTGGTGTGTAGGCAGTTCTCCACCTCAAGTCTGAATTGTTGTTGAATGAAGTTTACTCTGGAACTAAATAGCTTGCTTTCTAAAGCAAGGCCCAGCTGCAATCCAAACAAAAATGACTGTTTTGAATTTGGGTGTCTTCATGGTTGTGTAACATTTATTTCAGATGTGGAAACTTTCATTTAAGAGCACTTGGTTATACCTCAATGTTGTCTTTAGCTCAAGAATCTCAGATATAGCTGAAGTCAGTAGTTAAAGGCCTATTACAGAGTATGTCTGTACTCAATGAGTAAGGTTCATCTGTCTTTGGTTCAACAAGTTGAATTCAACTGTGTTCAAAACCTAGGCAGTTATTACTGGAACTACAGATGCATGCAAGATTATCTAGATCACTGTGCTTGTTTTTACCAAATTAACTTTTAGTATGTGGGTGTTTGTAGGAACTCTAGATACAGCAGTGTAGGTTAAGAAAAAAAGGGGGAAGTGAAATATGAATTTTCAAGCTTCTGTCTTTCTCTCAGTGTGGTTTGCTGCTTCTGAGCTGTGATTTGTTTTGTGGTATGTTTTGGTGGGTTCTTTTTTTTTCTTTTAAAAAGGCTAAAGGATGAAAAGCGATGCTTGGGAGGACTCCTTCCACTTACTCCACTGTTTCTTTCCATAGAAATATAATTGTAATTACACCAAAGAAAGAATGGCACTCTTTGGGGTTTGACTGGTTCATTTGTATCAGTTGTTTATAAAAAGTGATAAATGCAATAACTTCTGTGGGGAAATAGTCCTGTAAATTTTCTTTTTCTACAACTGTTTTCAAAGCTGTGAAAAAAAATGGTGCAACACTTCCATAACATTAAATTTGAGAAGTAATTGCACTTGGCAGTTTTTGTTTGCAGCAATGTACGAAAGGCTGAAGGGTTTTGTACAGTTCAAAGAGCACATTCCACAGTTCTAGCAGTTGTCGGCTGCCTGCAGGGATCATTTGAATTTTCAAGGAAAAAAAGCATCAGAGTAATGCCCAGACCACTTGGTTATATACTCTCAGCCATCTCTTTTTAAATTTCACCTGTATGAAAAGTTAGCCAGAAATGAGCTATATACAAATGTGGCACATCCTAATGTCAGTTACAAGACCCTGTGTCAAATTTCATTGCTTCTGGTTCTTTCTTATTAATCTAGAGATTAATATGAGAAATAAGATAAAAAATGAGGAATATCATTGTTCAAGCACATGAGAATGGTGAGAGTAAATAACAGCAAAGGGAAATCCCTTTACATGTTTGGATCCTGTAGTTATTTGTAAGCTTATTGAGTTAGCCACATTGTAAATTGTACAAGATACTCCATGTTACTTTGCTATAGGAGAACCCTGGTTACAAAGGTGAACTCTCCTGTCTGGTGTGCCAAACCTGGACAACTTGCCAGCTCCTACATCACATTGCAGCTCTGTCACTTTCCAGAAATGTGTTGACTGTCACTGTGTGTCTGTCTAAAGCTTCTGCTTATCTAACAGGAGGTGATGTGAATATTTTTACGCTATGTGCCCTAATAGGATTTTTGGTGAAGTATTCCATGGTCTTTCTCAGAGAGCTTTTTTGCTATTGCTAGGTGTTTATTAGTTTTGGCTGTAGATTGTTGCATAGCTCCAAAACTCCAAAGTCCTTCTGTTTTCTGTCATATGCAGAGAAAATTTTGAAGCTAAGAAGTTCTTGCTTTGAAGCATAGATAGTTTTTGTCCCATCATTTGTGCCAGTTGCATGGTTTGTTTTGCTGAAATATCTCTCTCCTCCCTCCTTACAAAACTCAGTGCCTTGAGCTGAAGTCCATGACCTGATGGGAACTTGGGTAGGGTGAACCTCCTCAAGCTTGGTGCCCTCCTGCCGATGTGCCTCACCTGAAAACTGCATAGCTCTTCAAGGTCATTTAATTGGTGCCACTTCAGTTAGTTTTTTAATAGTTAAAAACCTTAAAATACTCATTTTAACTCTAAGAAATTAAGCTATATCTTGTATGTAGTGCTGTTACTTGCACACTATTGCATTATGATAGCCATCATAGGCAATTCTTGGTGGAATGGTTTCATGTCATGTGTTATTAAGAAGTGATGTAAAGTAAAATTAAAAAACCTTGTTATGACATTTCTGTCCCCTGTGTTTGAATGGAAGTATTGCAGTTGTTGATGTAGTTGTTTTCTTAAAAAATTAATATATCATGTTTTCTTATGCAATAATAGGTCTTATTGAAAATCAGTGAGCAAGTTTGGGGTGAAATTACTATGCTGAAAACTTCTGATTCTTTCTTACAATATGATAGTGAATTTTTTTTGATTGTGTGATATTGCATGTTGATATTGCATGTGGATTCCTGGTAAGAATGGCTTTGTTTTAATGTCAAGCATAGATCTTACTCTAAAGAATGAAGAATAGTCTTGTAATGAAGTTGAAAGAACAAAAAGGCAGAAGGGACTTGATCATCTTGACATCCCTGTAATACGTAAACTGTTGGATTCACAAACAGAGGTGGCCATTGAAGTTTTGAGACAGATACTACACCATGGGGGTGTAGCCTCCATTTGCCCTGTGAAATGTGGTTGGGTGTTAAAGCTCCAGCTCCTAGAATAACACCTACCCAAAGCAGAACCCTTTATTCCAGACAGCTGAGATCTTAAGAGCACTATAGGGCACTATCACCACATGGAAATAACTACACAAATCCCAGTAGTCTGTCCTCAGCTCTGCCGAAGCAAAAATATGTTTGTGAAATCAAGAAGTGGGCTGAAATCAGTAGACTAAGATTGACTTTATAATGTTCTTTTAAATGAGAGGCAGTTTACACAGTAAAAAATAATTGTATTTACAGAAGAAAAGTGAAGCACTTTGTTATCTCTAAAGAGAGAAATGACTGGTATTTCATTATTAAGAAACCCCATAGTCTTTGTAATACAGCTGTTTTAGTTAATACTTTCTTATTCAAAAGTATGCTCTCGTATCTCTCAAAGTCAAGTAATCAAAACCAATAAAATAAGAATGATTTAAAAAATAAAGGGTGTGATCAATATTCCATCTTCTAAACTCAAGCTTATTATTTTATTTTTGAGAAAAAAGAAGTGGCAGGTCCTTAACAAAGTGTTTTTTGAAGTGAGGATGTGTAGCTGCCACAGGTGTTTAGTCAGGTAGGATGTTTCATGAAATCTGAGCAGGACTTCTTGCACAAATGTTACGAGCAGGGGGTTTCCCTTGTAAAAGCTGTTTGAGGTCATACAATGTAAATACTACTGGAACTTGGGATAAGAAGGT
Organism: Aleadryas rufinucha; assembly: GCA_013397815.1. Taxonomy (NCBI): domain Eukaryota; kingdom Metazoa; phylum Chordata; class Aves; order Passeriformes; genus Aleadryas; species Aleadryas rufinucha. The sequence continues at coordinate 82,655 of VZTH01005518.1, forward strand.
AGGACAATAAGAGATTCCTTTGTGCGAGCACTAATTGCTTTTTCTTATGTAAATACCAGTTCCTGGCCTCTCTCATGCTTTGCTTTTGTCTTGGGGCAAACAAATAGATAAATACTAATAAAAATAATAATATGTGTAATTTATCATCTCTTCAAATAATTTAGCAGCCCTTTTCTTTCAATTTGTAGCTATTTCTGTGTTGTTTTCTTCAACTCCTCATTGCTCACTTGTTCTTCTCATTTCTTGTTTGCTGTACCTAAGAAACAAGCTGTTTTAAGTTCTCTCCTCCTTCATCCTTCTCCTACTTTCATCTGGCTCCCAACTGGAAACAAGCACGGCTCTGCTCTCTCCTTCCCTCGACTGGGGTTTCTCATTTCTCCAGCCTCCTTCTGGCAATTTGCATTAGCTTCTGTAGGATGCAGTCTTTCCATTTAGAAAATAAATTTGTTTTGCTTTCTGTACCTGAGGTACACAAAACCTTAGAAATATATAATGTGAAAAAACCTGTAAGGCTGTCTGTCTGGGCTTGCTAAAGACAGTCACGTTGCCACCATCACAGATTTGTGTGGTGCCTCTGAACCTTGAAGCTCTCCCATTATGCATATTTGCTTGCTTTCTAGTCTCACGGTTCCACTTTCTCATGTTTTCCCTCAACATGTCATTCCTCCTCAGTTTGTTTTGTGCACAGCCTACATTCACAGAAGCTGTCCTGGGCTGTACCTGCTGCTGCAGCTACTCTTTCATTTCTTCCTTTTACATCTAAACTCAGCATTTCTGAGGGTACAGCTACTCTTGAGTTTCCTTCTTGCAGTGCTATCACAGATATTTTGCTGCATTCCTTTTTCTCAGCTGCAGTTAGGGTGTTTTAAAAATAAGACTCCAAACCATGTGTTTCTATTAATACTCATCTTGGGCACCCTCAGTAAATTTTGTCCTATTTTGTTTTGTGAAATTTTACACTGTTTCAGAGCATTTTCCAACATTTTATTGTGTTCAGCATCTCTTTGATGCATCTTTCATTACTTTTAATTAGTGTAAAAGTTTGCATTTAGGGGTTTTGTTAAAGTCCTTCAGTAAATGCTGTATATTGAACTTGTACATTGGTAGGAAAAGAACTGCAAAATGTGAGAGAAAAAAAGTCTTTCTGACTTACTTGTCTTCAAAAGTGACAGTATTGTGATATTGCAACATTGGGATGTTGCATGCTAGTAAAATATAAGTTTGAATTCATATATACAGAAAATATATACATTGAGAACACTTCAGAAATTTAAAACCAGAATGATATATAGCTGTTATTGGAAGGCTACTTGGTAACATACAACATGCTCATACCAGTGGCCTAGCTAGATGTTTATGAAAATCTAACTTCCTATCCTGTGTCAGTTTTAAGTTCACAATCTTAGCATATGTAATCCAGAAGAATGGTTTGGTATTTGCTGTATTAGTTGACAAAAGCATGCTGAATTAAATTCCTAAAAATCTTTTTGCTTGTTGCAATGACTTTGCATGCTGTCTCCCTGATCCAGGGCAATCCATCCCAAGGATGTTATATAAAATTACACGAGTCTTAAAAATAGTCACTTCTTCAGAAGGAATCCTGTCAGAAATACACTTCACGTATTGTTTCACTGTAAGCACATCTCTTCCTGGGCTTTGTTTTATTTTGGGGTCCAAGAAATGGAGCATGCGAGATCAGCTATGTGAAGAATGAGAATTAATTTCTGTATAGCTGATGAAGTCATTCATGTGCCATAGTTGAATTAATCTCCCCAGTCACTTGAAATGAAAAACACTTGTTCATTAGGCTTGGAAAAAAATCTCCCAGGACACTGCAGCCCAGAATTACTGTGTGTGTGCAAACAACATTCTACACTGGGCTGTTGATTTCACTGTGTGGGACATATCTGTTTTCTCATGGGTTCATGTGATTAAATTGCACATTTTACATCACTTTTCCTCCTATCAGGGCTAAAGTTTTAAGCTCAAAGTTACTGTTTATGCAGAAGGTGTCACCCAAATTGAAAGTTGTGCTGTTATCTGTTGCGAATGTCCTTGTTTGCAAAGTCTTCTGTCTAAGGAGAGATAAATGGGGCTGCATGTTTTAGAACAAAATACATTCAGAGGAGTGTCTGGTGGCACAGATGTTAATAGGTGTGATTTTTGGCTTGAGGATTTTTATTGTAGTTGTTATTTTTGGTTTTTTATTATTTTTAATTGATAATGCGGAATGGTTTCTTTATCCTCATTTTCATAACAGTGAAAAAAACTGACCAAGGCAATGTATACAACTTCAAAATAAATCTTTATGTAATAAGAGGGAAATGAGAAAAACTGGAAATTACTGCATTGAATAAACAAATTTAAGCCTTTTTTTAGCAGTAATTTTTTGGAAAGTATCATTAATTCTTACAAATCAAAAAGCTTGAAAAAATATGGCTGAGGAAATCCAGTGTGTTTTGTGTAAATAATTACTGTGCTCATCCAGCCTTTCAGATTGCATCATTTCAGTAAAACAAGGAAAACTGGTTGATCTTACATCTTCTGATTTGAAAAGGGAATTTTATAATTAGTGGAAGAGGTCATATTACCTGCCTGGTTTACAGAGTCCTATGGAATGCATAAACAAAAAGTTGTATTAATGATCAGTTTCCAGCACAGTGGGCAAGTAACAATGGGTGGTGCAAAATGGCAACACATGCTGAGAGGGAGCTTGGGCTACTTCTGTGCATTAAAATTCTTCCTACCGAGTAATGACACGTAGGTGTTTTTTTGTTCTGTTCACATAGAATGTTTGTTCAATATATATTGTAATGTCCAAAAAGAAAAAAGAAAAGGAAAAAAAAAAGAAAAACAAAGAAAAGATTGTGGGTGTTTTGGAGAGGATTCCCACAAGCATTAGAACACATTTAAATGAAGTGATGTTACACCTTCAGTTTGAGTAGCTTTTGTAGTCTGGTTACTTCATCTCATGAAAAATATTGCAGGAACAGAAAAGGTCCAGCAAAGGCCATTGAAAATGATTGGAGGTGTGGAAATTATTTCATATAGGTAGAGATTAAAAAGATTAGTATTGAGAGCAGATAAAAAAAGAGGTAAGTGGTCTATAAAACATTAAATAGTATAGAGGTAAGTGGTATATGAAAAGATAAATAGTATAGAGAGCTAAAGTTTGAAAATCTCTTTACTTTTTCTGAGGAGCCAGGGAGCGGGAGATAGTCAAATAAATAAATAAATGAATAAAACAGAGATGGAATAAAATCAGTACCTTTAAATGCAGGCTATGTATGACACATAACTTTTTCTGGCTTTGGGATGTTACTTGTTTAGAGAAAAAACCTGTGGTACATGGATTAAATGTTGAAATGAATAGCTATTAATCCCCTAAATTAGATGATAGAAATAATAATAATAAAAAGAATCAGAATGTATCTAATATGTAATGTTCAAAAAAGAGTACTACTCTTATTCTTTGTGCTTCCTATATTCCAAGTTACATTTCTTCCATTTTTTCTGTATCCTGTCATTTTTTACTGACAAAAAATATTTTCGTTATAGCAAGTGCACGTTTATTAAAAGTTTTTAATGAGATGATAGCATTAATAATACATTAATTGTGTTTTATGAAGTCCAGTCAATCTGTTGGTTGCTCTGGTTTTGTCTTTAGCTGCTTGCAATACACTGCTTCTGGCTGCAAAATAAGCAGCTGTAAGCTTTTATTAACCCTTCAGAAACTATTGAAGGTCTTCATAATGATGTTAAAACCCTATATAGACAGACAAATTCTTTGAATTTTAATACAATCATTAATAAAAGGATTTGATATTTTAAATAGGAATGCATTTTATTCTCAGCTTTGCACATGATGCATAAACACCTGCTTAGGAAATACTTGGCATTGCATAGCTTTGTATTTATTTTCATGTAATTAAAATTACTAAACCTGGAAGATTGTTAAGTGATATTGTATATAATAGAAACAGACTTCTAAAATTTCACTGAATCCTGTGTATGTATTTTATGGAGGAAAAAAAAAGTTTTCTAACTTTCTATCTTTTTAAAATTAATTTCTAACTTCTTCTTTCCATTTTTTTGATTCATTATACTCAAGTATTTTCCCCCTAGTAGTTGCTATTCCTTTCTCGTAACTGAATGTCTTTTCTTTATGCTGGCTTCTTAAATCCTTTTGCATTGCCTTTTGCCATTCTTTCTTTAATCTTTTTCCTTCTGTTTAATTTTTAAATCCTTTGCCCTTTATCTTTTTTCAGTCTTTTTAGCTGCTCTCCTCTCCTTTCCTCTCCTCTCCTTTGATTCTCTTTTAAACATTACTGCTTCTTAACATTGTGTTCTTTCATTGATTTTTCTTTCTTTTTGTTTTTTGTCCTTTTAAAATTTTTCTAAACTTGTTCTTTAGCATGCCATCACACAAGGAAAAATGGATACAAGTGCTACTAGTGGAACTAGAAACAAATAAACACAGAAAGCAGGAATGTTCAAGGAAAAGATGAAACATTTCTCTGTTTACTGAAAAGAAAAACCATATTTGCTTTTTAGTGGGCATTGAAACATTTTTACCTGAGTCTTTTTTCCTTGATACCACATCCTGTGTTTCAAACCCAAAGCAATTATCATTTCAGTATTTCATGGTACTATGCTGCTAGATGTTTTTTCTTACTTTCTTCATCCTGACAGATGCCTTTCTTGCACAGAAGTCTCCACAAGCTCTGTCTTGTGCTTTACAATGCATCTTTGAATCTGTAATTTTTTGAATGCACTATTTAGTAAACAGCAGATCTCTCTGTAGTCTTCTACGGATTTTTTTAAAATTGATTACATTAGAGAAAATAAAGATTTAATAGCTGAATACAAGCATTCATTTCAATCAAGTTAAAAGACTAACATAGACATACTTCAGCGTAATCAGTAAATATGCAATTAATGTATTTACTCTGTAGTTCCTTAGTAGTTCCTTACTAACTCATGCATTTTTAAGAAGGACACTTTTCATTTGATGTACATAATAATAGTCTTCCCCAGCTCTGTTACAATTTTTTTCTTTAATGTTTAATTTTTAATTTACTCTGAATTACCTGCTACATGACTGGAGAATGAAGCCTGTATGTAGAAACATTATGAGAATCTGGGGAAATTAAGTACTGCAGAATATACTACATTGCAGTTTAAATATATATTTGCAATATTCTCCTTTGCAAGTTTTTGTATAGATTAGTACATGAAGGTGGCAGTGTCAGGATTATATAAGTTTCTAAATAAAATTGTTGTGTTGAACAGGAGAAATTTTCCAGAGAGAAGGTTTAACTACTGTCTCCATTTCTCTCCAGTGTCCTAAATTGTGTGCCTATGAGCCGCTCTGTAGATCTGTGAGTACTTGTGCAATGGAAATGAATTTAAATATCAAAGTAAAAGAAATACGGATTTCACCAGAAGTTTGTAAAAGCCACTGAGAACAAGAAACCAGCTCTGTGTCACAGAAAGGTCTATGGAAGTGCATTCGGGGGTTTTCTGTATCTTTAATAAAATATTGCCAATCAGAGAATAAAATATTCCAAAAAGAAGACTGTGAGTTTCAAATAAAAAACCAGTCAAAACGGAAATGATTTTGGAAATGTTAAACTTTCAGTACTCTTGCATTGAAAGGGCAACTGGAAAGCCCATGGTAGGATAGTTGGCTGGCTGGGACTCGCATCAGAGTCTATATGCTTTCCCTAATCACTGAACTACCTGTAGAATATCATAATCTGACAGTGGGGTGTGTTTCTGACACTTCTGAAGTACTGCCAAACCGCCAGAGCTGTTGGTGTGGCGTGGTGCAGTGTCTGTGTACACAGGGCTCTGCTCCCAGCCACCACGGGAGAGAACCACGACAGTGAGTGTCTCTCTGGCAGTGGTGCCTGTGTCCTTGGACACAAGGTTATCATCCAGGCTAAATGATATTTGACTCGAATTCACTAGTAGGTGCATTGAACCAAGGGTGACTGGTTTTGATATGAAAGTATTTCCATCCCTGAAACTATATCATCCTAGCTGATTTTAAAACATTGCATGAAATAATGAAGAAGGAAGCAGAGATGATAAAGGTCTGTCCATGAAAGTTCTTGAAATCTGTTGGCAACTTTCGGATATTTTTCCTGTCTGGGTTGTGACTGCTACAATCATTTTTTCAGTTGTTGAGAACACTACAGAATCTGCAGAGGTCTTGTGGCAGACACGGCAGTTGTTGATTCTTCTTCAATGGAAAATAATGAAAACTTATTTTAGAGGAATAGAGTGTTTCTTGCTGACTTTTTAATCAGAATTTTTTATCTGGAGAATGGTCAACCCATCTAAAATAATTTGAAAGAGAGTGAAAATCTTTCTGTAAAAGTCATTAAGCAACAAAGCATGTTTTTGTTTTGCCTTAAACCTGTTACTGCTAATATTTTTAAGAAAACAGGAATCATGGTGACTGTAAGCAAAAGGTTTTTATGAGCAAAATTTCAGTTGCAAGTGATTTAAAAACAGTCAATACTGCCTGGTGATACGTACTAACTAGCAGATTGAGACATTCTCCATCACTAGCATTCAGACACTTGAAAAAGATTACATATAGGCAAGAGAGAAGAACCTGGCATTCCTCAGCACTAGACGTGTGAGCACACAGAGGTGTCTGCCCTGAGCTGTGTGCAAATGGGGGCTGCACCTCTTTTCTTTGGAGTGTTGGTTCCACCAGCCCGACAGAGCCAATAGTCAGCGCTGCTTATTTTACATTTGTAGCCTGATTAACAGAAGCAAATCACCAAGAAACTTAATTTCGCAAAAGAGAGTCATCGAAATCCCCAGCATTTAACTATTTTAATGTCTTTTGAGCTGTGCATCAGAATTTTTCTTGAAGATGGTTTTCTTGTGCAGTATTCCACCCTATGTAAAGAAAACCTTTCCTAGGTGTTAAGAGAATGGGTTTCAATAGCAGATGAGAATGGGGACTGAATGGTCACATATGAACCAACAATGGCCTTTCATGCCAATGGAGAGAGGAAGAAATGGTTCCTCTCAGGTCGGGAGTCTGATATGGAGGGAGAAGAGCAGGGAGAATGGAGCATTGGGGAACGGAGTATGCTCTGCTCTGTGTTGGGAAATGTCCCTGTTTATACATTTTTCTCTAGTACTATCTGTGCTTGAGTAAAAAGTACACTGGTTGCTGAATCAAAATATGTCAGAAATCCTGTAGTCCACATATGAAACTGGACACTACATTTCATAATGTAAAATGTTTAGGAAGGGTGGTCTTTTATATAAATTTGCACTGTAAACATGCCAGGCATTTATGATTGAAGATCTTAGGTTTTAGGGACTTTTTTGTATTTTTCCGTAGAGACATGGGACTTGCACTTCATTTCACAGGATTCATATAAATAATACTGCATAAAGTGCCAATTGGCTTGCTGCTGCAAATCTTTTAGTGAATTTTCATGTGCTGACATTATTCAAGTTATTTATTAGTACTAATTATTGATGAGAAAAAGAAAATGTTTCCTGTCTCTGACCAGCTGAACAGATACATCTTTTTCTGAAGAGAGTTGTTTCTCAGTTGAGCAATAGTGTGTTTGGATTTAATGAGTTTATTCTTGTTTCCAGACCTGGAGGTTGATGCGAAATCTTTTCACAGATTTCAAGTACAAGAGGTTTTTTTTTCCTCCAAGCAGCACTGTAGCACTAACTCCTAGAGAATTTAATTTCCCATTCTGAAACTATTTTTAATTGAAAGAAAACCAAGGCATTACTAAAAATTGCAGATTTATTGGTGATTTGAGCTCTTTCAGTGGAGTCTTATATATGTAAATGTAGGTGTACATGTTTGTGAGCATGTAGTATGCAACTTTAATACCTGAAATATTTCTCACTGTGCTCTAAGGTATTCTGAGAACAGCAAAGAATCAAGAATGAGACTGTGTTAGATAAATGAAAAAAATTCAGAGAATTTTGGGACATGCTTGTTTTTGGGACAAAGGCCAGACTTTGCTTGGGTCCCTTGTAGTTTTATTCTGTTCTACAGAAAAGACTTTACTCAGAATTCTGCATGAAAACTGGTTTTTAAAATGTGTTTCTTTGATCAGATGCTATAATATAAATTGGTTGAAATGATCGTACACTACTTTTAAAAATGGAAATTGAGATATGTTTTGGCTAGGCATTGACAGCATAAATTCAGGACTCACAGACTGCCATGACAGAACTAAGTGTCAGGGTGAATATTTTACTTTGGTAATACTCTCTAGTGTTAATTTATTTATATCCTTTTACTGCATTTGATTTTTTCTCACACTCTTCAATATGGTAAACATATGTAATTCACTTCTCCGCATGACTAGCATTTTTATCTTGTAGCATAAAATCCTGTCATTGCTTTTTCAAAACCACTTAGAAAATATTAAGTAATCATGAGGGTTTTTGCTAATTGCATGGGCTTTAATTTATCACTTTAAGTGTTCTAATTATTTCTTCGTGAGCTTATCAGCAAACTCTTAAATAGGACCTCACTACAAATTAGGCCCTTGGGCCAGGTTATTTATTTTGACCCAAACTTCAATTGAATATTATGATTAAAAATAAGTGAAGAATAAATACACTTTAATAACAGTCTTTAAAACTGGAAAAATTAAAATCTAAGCAAAATGTCAGAGGAGCTATCACATATTTTTATATTAGTGGAAGTTCTGCCACATCTTCTTGAAGCTATGAATGCTACAGCTGTACACATACAGTAATTTGAATATTGAAAATAGTCCTTCTCAGGCACTTTTTGAGAAGTTTATGCTAAGTGTGGCATAGGAAACTGTATGAAACTGACTGATTTTACTTCAAGCTCATACTGAAAGGCTGAGAACAGTTTGTCTGAAGTTGAGTTTGTTCAGTAAAAGTATTGTAGAGGTAGAGGAGAATTGAAAGCAGTTATAAAATATTTTTGTTCATAGCGTGGCTTGGCAGGTCTTTCTCTCTTCAGCATACCTGGATGATCTTGGATTACCCAGCATCCCACTTGTTATTCATACCAAAAATAATCTCTGTAAAATATATTGGTCTGCATCAGAGATTGCTCAGATGGGAAGAGCTTCCAATTTTTAATACTTTCAACGTGCTGTAAATATGACAAAAAATGTGTTATAACCAATAGAAAATGAGTTTAGGAATCACCAGTGACTTCACTCAACATACCAGCAAGATAGACATAAAACAGCATCCTGTTAGTGCCACCTCACTGCAGCCTTGAATTGAAGGAGTAAAACAGGGATGTGTACATGAAAGAATGCTATGCTTAGCATTAGTCATGACTAATCCACTGAAGAAATACAGAGTAGGGAATAATTATCTGGATAGCAGCTCTTTAGAAAAAAGCTTTGGGATTGTAGGTGTTCCCAACTAAAGATGAGAACTGATGTGGTACAATTCTAAAAAGTGCAAACATTGGAAAATTAACTGTGGTATAGAAGATGTATGAAACTTTCTTTCAACACTCCTCAGGTTTAATATATTCAGTTCTGGGCACTTCAGAAAAGATGGGGATGAACTAAAGAGTCTCTATAAAAGCAATTGCAATTATAGAAAGTTTAGAAAATTTGATAGCTTAAAGAAGAGAAGAATGTGAGAGGAACGGTAAATCTTTAAATGCATTAGAAAGGTGCTGCAATGTTGTTCACCTTACTCCAGGTGGCTAAAAGCAGAAATAGTGGATCTACATTACAGTGAAATTCATTAAGGTTAGACATTGGGAATACTTTGGAGTGGGAGGATAACAAAACATTGGAATAGATGCTCTGGTGAGACGGTGAGCACTTTGTAACTGTAAGCCCTTAAGAACTCTCTGACACAGGCTGCTGATTCCATTCTGGAACAGTACAAGTGAACTATGGGACTTTCTGCAGTCCGTTTTGGCCCTGTGATGCTTTGCTAGTAATCATGAACTGTTCTTACCCACCTGGGGGGAGATCCACTGGTCAGCCTCTTCTGTTCATAGTATGTCTTAAACCTTTTAATGCTGTCAGCCTGGCTCCTCAATTAGAACTTCCTCCATAAGAAGTAACACTGGTATAAAGCCCAGTGACAGACTTCAAGAACCTACTGTGACTCCTTATGTACTGAGCACTTTAATAAACCAAGTACTAGCTAGGGTAATAACTGCTGGGATATTTTCCATATTTTAGTGTATGATGAATCAATCACATTGTGCAAGAACTTGATTCATGAGACAAAACTAAAACTAATTCCCCTGGACTGGTCTGGGAAGGTGTTAAACATTGAGGAGCCTAGCTTTACCCTGTGAGTAGCAGAAAACCCAGCTTTTCCTATCACTTGGTCCAAAGGCAGATGACATAAAAAGAAGCTTTGGGTGACATTCATGGCTTAAGGAATTACCACCAGCAGTATTGCCTGTGCTATCCTCTGGTTATGGCAGTGAATCTAGAATCAATAATTCAGTTGAACAGCAAGTGGGACAACTCCAAACTCCAACATACAGATTCTGCTTTATGCAAATTTCATCATAAAACAAAACAAAAACTGAAGGAGCAGGAACAATCTTTGATTCTTATCTATTGATACTGGTGCTTAGTGCATCATTTGAGCCTAGGGAAGAATCATCCCCATCAGTGTTTCAGCTGCTGTCTCCTTCCTGGTCATGGCTCAGCTGCTTGCTCACAGTGGAGTTGTACTTGGATGATGTTTAATGGTTCTTCATCTACATTTATGTGTACTGCTTCACTGTATCATGGAAAAACTGCTAGTAGTCTCAATGGCTTTGCTCATGTTCAGTTCTACTCTCTGACATGTCATGTTCATAGTTTTGTATAATTTGTGTTTTAATACCTTCATGGTCACTTTGAGATAATCTTCTTCTCTTACCTATGACTTCTTCCATGCTTTTTTCAGTGTATCTGCTTTCTCTCTTTCATAATTCATCCCAGGGTTTGCCAAGACTGTGTCCTTGGACACTTTTTCTTTTCTATTTTATACTGTTCCCAGGTGAGTTAGCCACTTGTGCTGCCTTTAGTGTCATGGTTAAACTGATGACTTGTAAATTTTTCTTTCCACCAATGTTACTGCTCCTTCCATCTAGTCTTGTGTCTCAGGCTGGATCTGTAGCATGATGTCTTTTAATTATCTTATCATTCCAAAACAGAACTCTATCCACTTCTCTCCTTACTATCACAAATGACAAGAACATTATCCTTCTCATCACTCAGATTCAGTGACACAGGGTTATTTTTTACTCTTACTTTCCTCATGCTTCATGTGTCCTGACCAGGACCAGATCCTACACATTTTTATTTCTGATATTGTTCAGATCCATTTTTTTCCTTTGGTCCTTCTGTTAAATTTCTTACTCAGACCTTCTTGCCTCTGTTCCTAACTTTCACTATTTTGTTATTTCTTTTTTTTTTTGTTTGTTTGCAGATTAAATGTTGCCTCACTTAAAGCAAATTGTAGTCAGTGAATTCCTTCTTTTAATCTGCTTGCATTTTCATATCCCTTCCTGTTTTATGTTCTCAAGGCATCTTGCCTCAAATTTGAGTTATTCACTTAGCTTTACATGTGTGCTTTCTAAATGTGCTGAGCAATCCAGCAATAGATTGAGAGGGGGTGGAAAACCTCGGTGGAACCAAATGAAATATAAGTGCTGCATAGATTATTTTTGAGAAAGTTTGTTTGTTAGGTCCAAAATCTTAGGAATTATATCTCTGAACTTTGTCTTTTGTGTGTGTTTTTTCATATAATCAAGTGTTATGTCATGCCTGTTCATTCCACTTGGACCTTTAGGTGCCTCCTTCTACTTCCAGACTTGTCTACATATTTGAAGACAGTTTCTCTCACAGCTATATTTTGTTTTCTATAGCTATGTACCCATGAGGGAACCTCATGAGCTCATCAAAAAAGCTTGTGCTGCATTTGCTTATGCATCCTTTTTATAAGCCGACTTCTCTCGGGGTTCTGGCCGGTGTCCCTGACACCGGCCGGGCTGGCCCAACATGCCCGGCGGTAAGAACGGAGAGGACTTCGTGCAGGTTCCAGGGGAGCTTTATTCCATCCGAGGGGCTGATGCGAAAAGAGAGCTGTGCCCGGGGAGATTCAACTTTTCCCGGGATCCAAGCAGAGAATTCTGGGCAGGGGGGCGGGACATAGGCGGGGCCCCAGAACACAGGGGTGAGGGGGACAGGGTATCCTACAGACTGCTGCCTTCTTGCATACATCAATCCAGAGTTTCCACATACAGAATTTGCTTCTATTCTTTATTTTTCTGTAGCAATTCTGTAGTGGTTTGTCATTAGATAATACATTTATTTAGGCACAAACTATCATTTAAAGCATCTGAAAAGTGTCCTACAATAGTGAGGCTGAAGTCCACAAAACTGAAATAAATTCATTTTGCAAACTAGTAGTTGCCTTTTCTGCATTCTGAGTCTTCGTTCTTCCATTCTGGCTTCCATTAAGGCATGAATTTTTCTGTTGAAAGGTAAAATACACAGCCTGCCTGTGAGGCCACTATTAATTCCACACTATCTCTCTTTTATAGTGCAGCTGGCACCCTACCCTCAGGAGAGCAAGCTCATCACTTCTACCACATGCTTGTTCTCTACCAGTTCAGGCAGCAGGAATCCTAAGTTAGCTATCAAATATTGGTCTTGCCCGTGGCAGCACAGAGCACTCGACAATGCCTCTGGGCCAGCTGAAAATAATTTCTAGCACAGTTGGAGTGAAACTACAGAGGTGTAACAAAGACAAGTCCTGAGGATGGTGATATTCAGTATTCTCTCCAGCAATAAACAACGATTTGCAAAATCAGTAAAATAAAGTAAAGATAGTATAGATTTAATTCAGCTTTTTAAAATATCACATCCTGTCCTGAGTGTGAGAAGTAACAAAACTACCTGTGGTCATAGATGAAATTATTTTTCTGACTTTTCAGACATGTTATATGCTTCCAAAACCGAATTCTCAACTTCACTTATTTTTATTTTATTAATATTTTTCATGCATTTGTACATGTTCTTATCATAGGACTTTTATATTCTTCATTTGCTTACTGCAAATACGCGCAAAGATTTCCAGTCAGGTGTTAAGTAAAAAGACAAAATAATTTGCCATTACCAGGTAGTTTGAGGCATCTCTTTTAAGGCTGAAATTTCCTAGTAATTATAAATTAGTCTGTTATTTGTATGATGATATTTTGATTTGCTTTAGCCATGTGGGAGATGCTGCAGAAAAAGCATACTCAAGAGATTTCTTTGTCTTTAAAACACATAATGCTGTCCAAGAGCAATGTGTCTACCTATGCTTATATCTGTCCTTACTGCACTTCCAATCCTTAGGTTAGATAGAAGTACTGAAATGGTTCCTTTACCTTCTCAGAATAATTCTGAATATTTTCCAAACATGGGCTTTTTAACTTTGTAGAGTTTTGTTTAACTGAGTGTATGTCATAGGCAATTCTTCTTCTTCAAATTTTTTTGACTGACTAAAACTTGCTCTCTGCTTTTAAAGAATTTTGAAGAGTGGGAAAGCTGCCTCCTCTTTAGTGTTACTCTGCTGCCGTGCAACACTTTCAACTTCCCTGTCACCCTATTACCATAATAATTGGCACTGTTTTCTCTGTGTTGTCTAGAGAATTATTCCACAAAAAGGGAGAATCTGTCTCTCATGAGGTCCCCAGCTGATGGGTAGCTGTATTGTGCTGATTGTATTGAATCCAGCAGTGATAGACAATGGCACTATGTTTTTTATAAGATTATAAAGATTATTGGGTTTTGTGGTACAGAAGACTTTTGGGACTGTGGTTGAGCTGAACCTCTCTCTCCTTTCTTAAAACTTCCATCTTCTCCCCAGCTGAGATGATGTTACTGAGGACCAGAATCTGTCCAGACAAGACTTCTATCCCTCCCTTTGTTGTATCTTGTTTCTCAGCACAAAATGCTGTGCTGTGCACTCAGTGAAAACCTAGCCCTTGGCTGTCCCGTGCTGCTCCATCATTTTTCTGGGGAGACAGAGACATCTGCAGGGTTGGTGGGGGTTGAGACCCTAGTTTTTTCCCTTTTGAACTGTCTGGAGTCAGGGAGGTAATGCAGGCATGGGCTGAAGTGGAAAGGAAAGGACAAAGGGCTGGAGGCAGAGGGGCAGAAGAACCCACTAACGTGGTGTTGGCTTGTGCAAGGCCACTGGAGGCAATGCAGAGCAGTGCTTGGGATGATTACAGGGCAGTATCAGGCTGGTTTTACCCTTCAGTGTTGCATAGTGTGTAAGCACATAATCTAAGTGAATGCATTTGGATACGTTCAGGGTCAAGATACTTCCGTGTAACTAGCATATTGCCTATTGCTAACATCTGCCTGGTACAAATGGAAATACAATCTGCATATTTCATGGCGGTTGTCACATGTTCATGAACTGAGAAGAGCTTTTGGACATTTGCTGATTCTAAATTTGACTGTGGTCAGAGGTTAAATGTTGAGAATTCTATCATGTGTTTGCCCATCTGGTTCTCAGTTATTTTTGTGACAAGCCAATATGTGGTAAAAACATATTATTATTGTTTGATAATAGTTTTAAAGTATTTTGTCAAAATGGCTATTAAATGTATTTTTCTGTATCTGGAAAGTGTGCATCCCTCACATGAAGAACTGTCTTTCCCTAAAAATTACAGATTAGGTACATTTTATAAAGCAACCCCCTCTTGACTATATCCATGTTTTGTTTCGGTGGCATGCAGTATGCCTTTTGAAGCTCAGGAAACGTTCTTCCTCATCCATGTAGCTTAAAACCTACCAGCTGGGTGCTCTTGGATTTCAGTACTGGCAGTTCTTCCTTTTTTTGCCTTAGTCATTTGGTGGCTGTGCTGCTGCACTCTTGCAATATTTTTCAAAGGAATAAACTTCCTCTGAAGAATTAAGAAGCTGAGTATCCCAGGCCTCCATTTTATATAAATGCACATATATCGGAAGGAACTTTTGTTAAGTTACTTAAGTTTTTAACACTAAGTATATGCAATTTCATTACATTGCACTCTCAATCATGTCAATAAAGATTTCATAGATGTTTGATTTATCTGAAAATTTTTTATAATTTCTTGAATTTTTCAGGCTTATTTTTAGAAATTATCACTTTTGTCTAGCTTGTTCTTTTTTAAAATATTATTTTTGATGAATTTATATTTTTGTATTTTTTTTACCTGAACACTAGCAGAGTCATTCCTGCAGTCATTACTTATTAGTCCCTTATGCTGACTTTGTCCAGAAACATGAAATGTGCCTTTAGTCATTACTGTTGTAAGAAGCATATTGATTAAAAAAAGAAATTCCAGCCAGGAGTCTGTGAAATAGTAAATATATTTGGATGTTTGTATGAAAAGAGAAATTTGAAATTCCCTACTCAAAAAATATTGAATACGATAAAAATACCAATTGGCATCTTTAGAAGGTTTTGTCATAAAATATGTTGTTATAGGCATGCTCAGCAATGACAAAACCTTTTGAGCTGTTATTGCGACAAAGAAGAATATATGGGGAGCTAAATAAAACAGCTGTGATACAGACTCACAGTGAGACTGCAGGATTAATAACTGTAGACTGAAGTCCCTTCTGAAATTGTGTGTGTGGAAGACAATTGTTCGTGTGCTTGAAACTGGAAGGTTTTATTTGTTTATTTCACTTTCTTTTCTTTTCTGCTTTTCATACAGAAAATAAAAAAAGACCCTTTGGACTTGAAGCAAAGACCCCAAGCAGCATTCTGATTTGCTTCACTCGAAGTCCCTACTGTATTTATTTTCCCGAAGCTTTTTTCTTTCCTTTCTTTTTTTTCATAAACACTTATAAAACTATATTGCTTGAAGTTCCTATCCAGCCAAAATACCTGTGAAATGCTTACCTGCCTTGAGTACCTATGTTCCCTTGCTCCTCTGTTCATTTCTTCCCTGTTTTTTTATTGTAGTGTTATACTTTCCCTTCTTACAATCTTTTCTATATTTCTAGAAAAACATTGTCTTGAAGGATCTGATCAACTTTATTATGTAATTATGTGGAGACTCAGTATGAGACAGTGGCTGACTTGTGTGCCAATTTCCATGTGGAATACTAAGACTCTTGCCCGGAACAATAAGATGCCATCCGGAACTCATACTCTGAAAGAGTCATGAAATAAATCATCTAGGGCTCCTATCAGTCTTGATACTGTGTGAATTGGCTACTGATAGCTAAAAAAAAGTAGATTGAACCTTTATGTGGTTAAGAAGATCAGATTAAAGGCAGTGATAAGTGGAGTGTGAGGTAGTCTCTGTCTGTCATATAGGTGTAGTTAAAGGTGAATATATGGGCAGATGAGTTAGCACCTTCTGGGGTTGAAGGTTTATAGAGACA
This sequence comes from Aleadryas rufinucha, assembly GCA_013397815.1. Taxonomy (NCBI): domain Eukaryota; kingdom Metazoa; phylum Chordata; class Aves; order Passeriformes; genus Aleadryas; species Aleadryas rufinucha. The sequence goes on from VZTH01005518.1 coordinate 99,052, forward strand.
TAGCTTTAAAATGTAGGTTAACAGGGGAAGTGTTACAGGACCAGGCAAGATTTAATCCTGAAAAAGGCATCAGGCAGGGAGAAACTGTTCTGCATAGGAAAACTTTGGATTGCTCTTCCACAAATATTGTCAGATTAGCTACAAGCAGCTAAGACCAAACATTGCACCTGTGTTTTGAGGTGCGCGTATAATTAGATGTGGATGCAGGCCCACAATGTAGGTGGTTTTATCAGATTTTTTTTGCACAGCGTTTTTTCTGGAAATCACAGAATCTTACAGTGGCTTGTAACTCTATCATCTATAGTATTAGGGAGTAATTACCACTATCTGATTTATTCTGTTTTTCAAATCTTGAAATATGATGTTCCACTAATACCTCAGAATAAGTATCACAAAAAAGAAGTCCATTTAGTCTTTATTTTATTTTTTTCTTTTTTAAAATGCTTTTAGTTGTTAGTTTTTTCTCTATGTATCGATACACTTGAAAATACTTTTACACCATTAGTCTCAGAAAGAGAGAGTCTCTTTCTCTTTAGCTCTGTTTTCCCCATCAGAAAAGCCATACTGACTTTTCCATCCTCACTTTTCTTTATTCTGTTTGAAGAGGAATTGTCATTTGGATGAGAAATGATCTGTGTCATCAGTCAGTTTTCAGTTGTCTGTTTTTCTTTCTTCAGTAAGCTCAACTACTTTTTTGTTAATTTTTTAAATTCCTGCAGTTATCTTTTTTTTTTGTCGTATTTCCAAAGATCTCTGATTTGATCAGTCTTTGAGATCTCTTAAAATAATGACACATAATTTTCCCAAAGAACCTATGTTCCTTTACTCCTAAGAAGAGCAGCTCTGTTGAAAATAGGCCCTACTACCCCCATGTGTATTTTGTGGGCTACCTTTTTGAATGTCTTTTTTCCTGTAAAGCTTCAAAAATAAATTTAAATACTTGAAATTCCATTTGAAGTTTTTACAGGTTATTGAAATATCCTTTCTATAGCTATTTGTAGCTAATTATGTTCTCTATATAATAATTTTCAATTAAATAGCTTGGATTTAAAGAAAATTCCAATCTAAGACACTTAAGCACACCTGTATGTTGTGTATTTAAAACTGATTTAAAAATCTCCATACTCTTAGAAGACTATCAAACAAATTTCCATTCAGACGTAAAGTTTTCTGTCAGTGCAGTGTGCCACGATGAAGTTATGCTGACAGAGTGATCAGAAGTGATTAATATGTAATGAAAAGCAGACATTTTTGAAGAGCTGTGTAAAGCTGTAAATATTTTGTTTTGTTCTTTACCAGATATTATTTGAAAAACTGACGTCTGCATTTTTAACCTGTTTGGTTAGAGTCTAATGGTATGCCAAGTCCTGATTAATTGAACCGACTTTGTTGGGATATGTTGCAGGTACGTAGAGATTAAGACTGGAGATTTAACCCAAAATTTTACAGGAGTCAGATACTGTGTTAAGCTAAGCTGACGAAGCATTACTGCTTACTCAAACACATTTTGTTTTGTACCAGATAGGAGTTTTTAATGCAAATGAAAAACACATTTTGATGTGTTTTATTTAATGCTAAATACCAGAACATCTGTTTAATTAGCTGAGTTATCAGATGTGTGTGGAAGAGCTGTGTTGTTAATATTTCTGCTTTTATGGGGGTATTTGCCAGGGAGGGCATATACTAATGGAGATGCTGGAATATTGCAACAGTGTTACTACTAAATAAAATCAGCACTCAGACTAGCTTTTGTAACCGCTGGGCATACTGTGCAGAAACACACAAAGTGTAAATTCTAATTTTTCATCCTTTCTTCTGCCCTGCCTTTGCCACTTGTTGGAAAGTCTTCTAAAAGTGGCATTGATAGAGTCTTCACTAGAATAAAATTTGCTGTACCATGTGCTGTTCCGAGGTGCACCTACGAGCAGCATTGCTGGTGATGTGTTGTGATGGCGTAGCAGAGAATAAAACAGAAGTTCATATTATCAGAGATAATAAGCGGATGGTTTTCTATGCTGGAAGCAGTAAACACATTGCTTGTTACATGAAGATCATTTTCTGTGTGTGTTTTTTTGTTTTTTTTTTTAAATAAAGATGCCACAGGACAGAAACGTAAAGATCAAAAGTCTCATATTAGCAGAGATGTGAAGGAAGTATTTTATTGCCTTCACAACTTCTTAAAAGAAAGCACAACTTCAGTAGTTTTCATTACCAAGTGTCTATTTACAAGGAAAAATAGTGTATTTCCTAGCCTTATTCTGGATGTCTGCACCAGCAGTCTGGTATAATTAAAATCTGTTAATAGTCCCTGGAGAGAGATGGGATCCTTCAGCAAGCACTTCAGACAGCTGTAGGGTTCTGTGGAAAATCTCTTCAATCTCTATAGAAAAATTTTTTCTTTTTTTTCCCCCTTCTCTGACTGTTTAGAAGCTTCTGTTGCTTAATGTCATTTTGAGATATAAATTGGTCTGTAATGATTCTAGATACTTTGCATGGGCCTGAAGATGAGAGTGACAGAGATTCAGCACAAGATTACTAGAGCTGCTAGTGCCACTTCTAGTGAGATATCATTTTAAACTGGACTGATGATCCTAGTTCATGCTGATCAATAATCATGAATGTACGTGGTCCTTTGAATATCTTGAAAAGATGGGGAAAACAGCTTTCATATTGTGATTTCAGCTTATTTTAGCTATGCTGAGACTATTGCTTGAGAATGTACACTTGGCATTTTTTGTAAACTTGGGCAACAAAATGTTTGTTTTATTTACAGTTTTGAGGCAGGAATTTTCCACAAAATTTATAGAAATTCTCACTGGCTGTACTTGGAAAACAGCAGGAAACAATGTGTAGAACTAAACCTCTGTCCCCCATGCCCCGGGACATAGAGACTTTATTGTAGGATTTTTATCAGATACTGGGTCTTATTTAAATATAAGTTTTTCGGAAGTGTCAACCTATAATTTCTATTTAAATCGTGTATTGATTCCAAAAAAAGATACCACATATGTCCATAAATATTCTCCTAAGTGGTACCTTGGCAGTGTTGAACAGTGAGATTAATTGTTACTGGAAAAAGAGACTCTCTATACTGAGAGCCTAAACAATTTTCTAAGTTTCAGTGGCAGGTTAGCCTTTTTCTTTTTTTCCATCGTAATTAATGTTCTTAGTGTGTAAATGGGCACCAAATCTAATATCCCGCTGAGACTGAACCCTCGTGTCTTATGTATTTAGACCTTTGATAGTACTTGTACTGCTTATTACATTTACAAAGTAAGGACCAAAGCAAGTACAATTTGAATAGCACTAGCGAGTAATGGTGTGATTCTGGCATCTGACTTTTCAGTGTAATTTAGATGAGTTTTGAATTGTTACCAAAATGTTGACATGTTGATGAATACCATTAGTGTTTATGAACTGTGGATATATAATTATGGTAAATGGAAGACTTTAGTTCAGCTGTCTTTATTGAAATACGTAAAATGTTAAATACCATAAAGTGAAGACCAGAATTCTTAAAAAAAGCTTTAAAATTATATCAGAATTTTTTTTTCCATTTCCTGTCAATAAGGGATCTTGGTGTAAGGTCCAGCATAATTCCCCGAGCAGAAATGCTTTCCAGGCTGTGGCGCCATCAACTGCCTTGCTTCCAACACCTTTTTGTATTTTTTTCTCCACTACAGTGCTCCAACATGGTTTATTGCCCTTTACCTAACTGCTCTCTCTATATTGTGCAGACTGTATCTCAGTATTTATACAATTTCCCTCCTATTTTCATATCCTGCATGCTCATACTGTACAATAAGGAGATAATTGAACTCATGTTGCACCATGTTTTATGTGCAGCTTTTTCTAAATGCTTTGTGTGCCTCTTCTGTTGAGATAAGTCTCAATTTTCTTCCTCCCTAATGACTACATTGAGGATTTGCTAAAAGTGCAGTGACAATGCACGTGAAAGAGCTCTCAGTATTTGACTGATGACACTTCAGCAGCTAATTGCTCATATAATTTTACTTCATGAAACAGTTCGTACACCTGTTTTGCTTAGTACATAACTTTGGAAATCTACATGGTGAGTGAAGCCCTGCCAAAATGTATGAGATATATTCCAAACCCCACGAACGTAATTGGAATTTATAAGGATCTACTCTGAATTATTCCTTTTTCTCCCACTGAAAACTCTACACTAGTAGATATTACTGACAGAATGTGTTTGTGAAATTTCTTAAGTTTTTACATTATTTTGTTTCATTTGTCATTCTGAAAGGTAGTTTTGGCTTTCACTGAAAATGACATACAAAATTGCTTTCTAAAAAAACCATCTGTTCATTGTGAAATCCTGGAGAATTAAGAAATATGTTGAGTTCAGTTTCTGAAAGGAGCCTAAGAGCCACTGTGGTGGGTTACTTCATGAGAGAAGAAATGAAAGGACAAGGCAAAAAATAGTCACTCTACTGACTTTCACAGCCTGTGTAGAGTGATCGTCCCAGAAATAAAACATATCACAAAAAAAATATAAAAAGGGAACCTTAAAACTGGTGTAATTACAGTTGCTGCTTGAAGCTGTAGGGATTTGGAAAACCTGAGTTTTGATGCCTGTAATAATAATGCATCAGAATGCCTAAACAAATGTTGCATGAAACATACAGTGAAACAAAATGGATTTTGAGCAAAGCAACTGAAGAGTCTACCAATTTCTGTATCAATGTATCATGTAACCTCCACGAATTCTGGCTTCTCCCTGAATGTTCTATTAGTTCCTTCCATGTCAGTCTTCTCCTTCCTCCACCACAGTAGCTTGCAGATTTTTAAGCTTCTGATTTTACTCCCTATGTACAGGCAGAACAGTTGGTGCCTGTAAGAGGTGATGTGGAAAGATAGAGACGGTGTTAATGGTAGTGACTTGAAACCTGTAATTCTTTTCAAACCATTGCAAATTTGAAGTCTTTCAAAAATTGAAAGGAGTTTGTTCTGGCACAAAAACTGTGAAGGAAGAAAACTGAAGTTTAGGAAGTGTCCAACCTATGTGCTTTTCAGTAGTGCCATTTCGAGTACCAAATTCTTAAGGAGTTCTCCTGTTGCCAGATGAGGAGGCTGTTCATATTACTGTGTTTATTGAAGCTTGTATGAAACTTAGACTGTGGCAGAGATTTAAGTGAGCTAAAATAGATGAGATGTTTGTGTCCCTCTCCTCCCCTCTCACTTCCCTTCTTCCTCTCTTAGCTTTCTCCCCCCTGCTCCTTCCTTCCCTCTCTTTTTGGCAGCATAGAAAGATCATATTGGGGTAAGAATATCAGAAGTCCTTTTGATGTTTCTAGATAGTCTAATCTAATAGATTTTTTTGCAATGTCCCAAGGAAAGTTACTGAATACCATCAAGTTCTTGAGTATCTCAATACTCTCTGTAGCAGAAAACAAAAGCTGCTGTCTTGCCAGTGTATACACTACTGGAATTAATGGGTCTTTTCTTTGTTTATGTGCTGCAATTGTATTTCCTGATAGGAAAATAGGTAATGCTTTCCTTGTGCAATATTTCCTTTAAGAGAAACATGACTATATGCAGCAAATTTTTTCACAGACATAACTCCTTATTTTGTGTTGCCGTCTTCATTGAGGACTCAGAGCAAGTAAGAGTTTCAATAGGTTTAGTAAAACATGCAATATACTTTAATAATGCATATTTTCCCTTTTCAATATGGAGTGGAGCACAATTAATGACAAATAAAGGCTATGAAACTTGTTATGAAACATTGTTGTATTATTTGTCCTCATTCTAATTGTATTACAGTATCTATTCTTTCTGTATACATGCTAATATTCAGAATAAATTTGTGTGATTTTGTGTTTTGGCCTCAGAACTTAGGGTGGAATGGTTCTCTTGAGCCATTAAGGTCAATTTTTTACTTCCACAGTTGTAATATCATATTTTTCTCTGCAATTCCTTTAAAAAAATTATTTAAAATCACAACTGGATGTCATTTACAAAACCCTATTTTTATTGCCAGAAGGTCTGTGGCAGTTTGCATGAACCTGTACATGCATGAAGAAGTACATCCTGAACCTTGACACTGATTTCTCTAAAATGAAGAATAGTCGTAATTGGAAGTACATTGCAATTTTTAGATTGATAAATGTTATTTTTCTTCAAAGTATGTTAAATTGTATACTAAGTTCATTTCAAACATGGATTTGGGAAATTCTGATGTGATTGCCAGTTTTTCATATAAGGGCATTGGTTTTCCAGTAGCTTGTCCTCTGGTCTTCATATGAGGCATATATATTTTTTGTGAGTATGGCTCAATGTTACTCCTTAATGTCTTTGAGATTGTATGGGTAAAACTAAGAAGGATTTATGCAATAGTTATGTTCAGCTTAGTCTGATCATGTTAGAAGTAAGTATGCCTGCTTTTTGAGAAGTCTCATTTTTACAGAGTTAAAACTGAATATAACACATTACTTTTTAAATGTTCTTACTGATCTCATTATTCTTTCTGTGCATTTTACAAATAGGATGTGATGTTTTGAGTATGCTTCAGGCTTCAGTAGTTTGTATAATGTTCTATTTTCTGCAGCAAAAGCATGTCAAGGTGATCTCTGTGGGTGGTTAATATTTTCTGGAGTTTATGCTTCAACCATGAAAATATGCAAAACTGAAGAGCTTGGTGGTATGTCATATTCAGGTATAATATATATATATATATATTTCAATTTTATAATCATTAAAAACAACAGAAAAGACCCACAAGCCTAGTAGCAAATACTATTTGTTCATGGATGAATGCAGCATTTGTCACTCCTGACTTGTGTTTGTGGTAATGCTGGTGAGCAGTTCTTGCAATAGCTTAAATTGTACTTATGTGACAGTGTGGGGTAAATGAGTTGTATAAATGGAGTATTTTAAAACATAATGTTCAAAATCATAGGAAATCATAGAATATGGGGGGAAATGTAAAAATTACAGAATGTTTGCATTTTAGCAAAAATACTCTGGATTTGTTTGACAGGCTTTAGTTGTTCTTTTCTGTATTTTCAAATATAACTACTTTTAAAAACAATTATAGAAAGCAACAGTAACAATTCTATACAAGAAATGCATAAATATTGTAGCAGTATTTCAGTAGGGAAGGAATATTAGAAGTCTGATTGTTAAAGAACTGAAACAGGCAAAAGTTGAATGTAAGTACTGCTCACTGTGCTTTTAGTTAGTACTGTTACAGTAGTAACAAGAAAAATTGGAAAGGAAAATGTCGAATATATCTATATAAATAAAATGCATTTGATTTATAAAAAAGGGGTATTGAAAAAGCTACTGAGGATTTCTATTAAATGCATACTTTTTTTCTTTCAAGACTAAAGCAAATGTATAAGGAAATTAACTCTTACTAAGAAATAATGATGTGCATTCTTGCTGATACCATGTTTTATCATTGCTTCTGTCTTTCTTCTGTTGTTTTTTTCTTTAGCCTCTGTGTCTGGGAAATTGTGTTTCTGCTGTTTTTATAGCATATAGGATAAGTGGGTCTTTAGTTTTAAATGGGAACTCCCTCAAATATGCCTTACTATGGTTATCTTTTCTGATACAATGTAATGATCCAAAATGTATCTGCAGCAGAAATCTTGTCGTATTTCCCTTGCCATTCGTGGCAGTTTGATTTACCTCATTAAAAGGCTTCCAAAACCACACTTGGAGTGCCTCCAAACTCAGGGTCTTGGTTGTTGATGAGAAATTTGTTCTTTTGGAGCTTGGGCAATGTAGAGAATCTGTGATTCACTTTAGTGCACACCTCAGGGTATCGTAAGGAATACCATACTAATGTTCTCCAGCAAGAAGCAGAGCAAAGCAAGATCTTTACCTTGCCAAAAGAGTTAATTGGGCTCTAAAATAGCTGCAAATACATCAAAACCAGAGACTATATCTATGTTTAGCTTTCTGGTGCTTCTCTCTGAGAATATGGCCTTTTTAAGGATACAGTTCTCAGAACCAGAAAGAGGAAGCTGAGGGCTACATCCTGTGTGTTGCCAGTGTTTTTATTTGGGAGGGATCATTCTCTGCACAGCCCTTCCACTTCTCAAGGCAGCAGGACAACTACATCTTGTATCTTAAAAGAGGTTTATATTCATTGTTCTTTTCTCATTCTTTCTTCATACCATAGGTAGAATGGGAAATTTGCTGTAATCCTACCTACCCAGCAGTTCTAGTGATATAGCTCTGGGAAGAGTTGGGTGACGTGCTTGTAGACTTATGTTGCTAATCCCATAATGATGATAGTAGTCCTGGTTCCTTACACATATTTACCTTTCCTGGAATCATAGCTCTTACTGCTATTCTTTGGTCTGCAGAGGGGAAAAGTTGCTGTAATGACGCAGTGAATGCTACAGGAGTCCACAAAACAAATATCCTTGTGTAAAATGGCAAAAGATGTTGGTGTTACAGAAAATGTTGCAGTCGGGCTCTGTTCTTGAGGTGAAGCCAGGTAATCTGTGCCTGATGGGAGGCAGCAGCCATTTGGCTCACCGTGTTTCAAATGGTTGGTTGAACTTTCTCTGTTCTCTGTAACTGAAGTTTATTTAAATTTAATGTATTTAAAAAAAAAAAAGCAAAGTTCTGCTTTCCTTAGGAATTTGATCATACCGTCAAATTTGACTTATTTCATGCATCTGGAATTGCATCTGGAAGATTGGAGATATCTATTACTGACAGGAGCCCCATCCTGCCCTCTCTTGACAGTGGTGGATCTCTACTGCTCCCCCAATCCCATCTACGTGTCCTGGAGGCAAAGGTTTCATTGAAGACTCATCCTGAGTTCCTGTTTATGGTTAAACACTGCCCAGAAGGCACTTGTAGATTTACTGTAGAATACTCTGGTGGAAAACATGTATTCAAAAATTCTAGTAACACTAAATTAGTTGCTTCTCTTTGTGTTATAGCAACTGTATTATTTCTGCTAACTTACAGTAAATTGGTTTGTTACATATCTCCATATATCTTTCAGTTGCCTGTTGTTCAGAGAGACTACACATGCTTCCAGAATACATCTGGTGATGATGGCTATTTCAATGAACAGCAAAATATTTCTGTCATGAACAGCATGATGGCAGCTGCAGATTTTTGTCAGTATATTATGATTGCTTTTCTAATTGCAGAATTGTAATGGCAGTTAGAAATGGAAAAAATGCTATGAGTCATAACAGCAAAACTTATCTCAGAAATTCCTGTGTGCAAATATTTCTGACTTGTGTCAGGGTTTGTAAAATTTGGGTGCATGAACAATTTGTGTGCATAAACAATTTGTGTGCATAAACATACTTTAGAATTCAATAAGTGTGATATATGCTAAAGTTACTAATCTGTAAATGGCAATGAGCAGTCCATTAGATGTATTTGCCATTCAAGGTTTTTATGTTATTTGCAGCTGGTGGATATTTCCATTCCATCTAAGCAGTGATGATAAAGTGGGGTGGAGAAATATGAAAAGAGTAAAAAATATATATTCCACTTTGATGAAATTTTTTTAAGGAAAGGTAGTAAAATATTTCTTTATACCTGACATCTATGGAAATTTTGGAATTGATAACTTAGCTGTTACATGAAACAGCAGTACTGTACTTTCACCAGAATTAGTCAAGCAGTTCCAGTCATCTATTGCTTTGTTATTTTCATCACATGTAACATAGAGGTGCAGAACACTAAACTTAAACTTGTGTTGGAATTAACACTTAATACCAACCAAAATCCCTCAATTTTACATTTTGGTGATTGAAAGATAAGAAGTAGAATTAGCCACTGGAATTTGGTCAGAGTTTATTGACTTCAGCAATGAAAGAGATTAAAAATATCTTGCAAATATATGTATGTTTCGCTCTGTGTCGGTGAACTCTGTTTCAATACCTGTCTGGCCCATGAAAAAATAATGTTGGAATGATGAGATAAATTTGTGTGTTTGATTTGTAATCAGTATTAATAAGTATTAGCATGTATTTTGTATTAATTTGTTGGGCGAAAATTTTGATAAATCACATGGAGAGTTTGGCAGCAGGAAGGTGGTTTATAAATTCATGCTAAAATTAAGTGGATGAGATGCAAAAAGAGCATGGAATTCTTTGGCTAAACATTAGAAGAGCTTCCAAATGTAAGAATTTACTTGAACAGATTACATGTTGCTATAATTGCCCACTACTGAAGCCTTGCAAAAATAATGTAAAATCTGCCGAAGGTAGCCCAGTAGCTTTGCACTTGACAAGGTGGGCTTGATTATGTGTCCTGCAAATCTGAGATAACCTGCAAGGTCATCTGTCAGGTATGATACAGGTGACCTGTACCCTTCTGAAGTGACAGCTGGAGGCCAGATGGGATTGCCTTGGACACTCTGTGGGCAACTCAGTAGAGCCTGACATGTTTGAGGAGTTACCAAGAGGATTTTTTATTCTTTGCAATGTAATAAATTATTCTGGTTTTAGTGGGTATATTGAAACTATAGAAAAGACTGCTGTGAAGTACTTTGAATAAGTGAGGGGGCAGATATTGTTTGTTTGTCTCAGGCAGAATTTTATTACAATCAGTAGAATCAAGAGAATGCTGAGTCAGAGAAGCTGGAAGGATCCCGATTTTGTATTTATTTCTCCTTATATCTACCAAAAAGTGTGCACACAAGGTGGAGTCATAGATATGACAGCATTGCATGAATTGCAGCTGTGGAATCCATAAATAAAGGAATTTCAAATGTGTTCGGTTCTGGTTTTAAATCTGTTCTGCTGAAATCAATGGGAATTTTGCTATTGAATGGTAGCCTAGTTACATCAGTCCTGACCTACCCTGGAAATTTTTTCCATGTAGTAACATTTATGAAAGGACTTCTTACGGTATAGTGTTTAATGGTAACATCACATGACATTAAATTCATTTTTTGTATTTCACTGAAAAGTTTCAATTGCTTTAAATCAAGGACAGTTTAAATTTCCCACAGGCAATACACAACACAAGGCCTCTCTGAGACTGCTGGCAGGCAGTTTTCAAAAGGGTCCTTTTTGTATTACAGTTCAGGGCAGCAGGATCATTTTAAAATAAATGCTTCTTGACATCAGTAATCCATAACTTTAATCTCTTTTACTTTACCTTTGACATCAACATATTGGTGCTTGTTTTCACACACATTTTTACAATTCCACTGTTTATTCTTTCATTATTCCCATTAATTGTTTTGTCTTCTTCTCCTTCATATGTCTTTCATTAGTTTTTCCTCTCTTCTGCTTTCATTACTCAACTCTTCAGCTGCTTGTGTTTATCCTGTTAATCTATGCACAAGACTCAGAAGAGGGGCAGGTGGAAAAGCTACTGCTGAGTAACATCTGAAGTGCATATGCTGTGGTGTGACAGATCATCTGAGGCCATTACATATCAGCTTACTTGATCTTTTTCATTTACTGGAATTTTATGTTTTTCCTTGTGCTTACATGGTCACGTGCACCCAGAGCTGTCCCAATGTAGTTAAAATTTACAACCCACAACACCCAGAAGTGACACACTTGTCTGCCACTTCTCTTACTTGTTCTTTTCTTTTTTTCCCCTTCCACCAGCACTTATCCTGGCTTCCACAGCTTGCACTTATTGTCCTCTTGCTTTTGGCACTTGACTTCTGTTTTCCTTTCAGTTTGAACAGACATATTTCTCATTTATTTTGTTAAATTTGCTTGTGAAACAAGAAAAGTCTGTTTCTTTTACTAAAAGGGTTTATTGCATGTATCAATTACTGTTTGTTGCAATGGGATCGAGGTAAATTCTGTGTAACATAGTCTTTTTTGGAGAAAAGTTTCAGCGATTGTGACAATATTTGTGTTCCTTACAGAAACAAGCCATGAGCTTGTTTTCTGACCTCTTTGAGTTAGAAGTTTTAAAAAACTTTTTTCTTGGGATGCTGTTATGTATATTGCAGTAATGTGGAAAGACTTTTGAAGAAGGTATATCGTGAACCACAGATATCTCAGTAGAAAACTTTACATTAGATTGCTGCTTTCTTAATTTCACAATTTTAGGGCTATCAGTTTCCAGAATATATGCAGGAAGTTTTCACAATGTTATAGTACGTGAATGTCCTTCAAAGTATTAGCAAAAGGTCTGGTACTGTGATTCTCTGGGGTCAGTAGGTCAGTGTTGGGGGCTGGCTATGGCCAGCTGCTTGCTTCCTTCCCTCCTCAATAGGACAGCAGGGAGAAAATAGGATGCCAAAAAATTTATGGGTTATGATTAAGACATGTGAGATTTCTTACCAGTTACTGTTACAGGCAAAACAGGCCTGACTTGGGAAAAATTGATCCAATTTATTTCCAATTAAGATATATTTGAGTAGTGAGAACTAATGAAAGCATCACTTTCTTCAGGCAGCACCAGCTCACCTTCCTATTCACTGACCTTCACTGGTGTTCTGAAGCTGTTTCTTACGCTTTCCTCCCACCAATCCTCCTCTGCCTGTGCGGTGGTTTTGCCCTTTCCTAAACCTCTTCTGTCTGAGGCACCACTCTGCGATGGGTGGCTTGGAGTGGCTGGAAGCAGCCTTGTCCGGCCCCAGGCAGTCCCAGCCTCTCCTCTAAGAGGCTGCCCTGCAGCCAGTGCTTGGGCACCAACACCCTGTACAATAAGTAACTGTAGTGCTGCTGTGGGTGAGAGTTATTCATCACTGAAAGGAAAAAAGAACCCCACATGAACGATGTGGCTTGTTTCTCTAGGTTTTTGGGTGAAGTGAGAAACAATAATCTTAAGATGGCTCCTTTTAGGTCTGCTCATCTTAGCAAGGGCTTTTCAGGGAGGAGAGATGTGTGACAGAGGGGTTGAGGGAAGGTGGCAATGGGCTTACTTGGTCTAAAAACCCAAACCCTAAGTAGTTTAAGCATATTGTTACTGTAGCTAAATTGCTGTTTTGATAGAACACTAAAAATATGAACTCCTTTCTTGCAAGGGCTGACCTTTTTTTTGTCACACAGTAAGATCTGGTAACTAACAGTTGACATTTAGGCATTATGTAGTAATTCTCTGTGGAATGAAAATTCAAGGTTTTTTGTCTAATATTCCTGATTTTATAGGACAGTGCTTATTTTTTCAGGGTTATAAACGATATGTTTTTGACACAGATTATATATAAAAATAAAAGCAGTTTAGGAATACAGCCTGTATGTTACCTGACAGTTGTTAGTGAGTAGTACTACTGTGTCAGTGGAAAGATTTTCATTGGATCAGACTCATCTCTCTGACGGAATTCCACAGGATACTATAAAGTCAGTTGTCATAAATTAAAATTTGTTGGCTCTGCATCAGCCTAAGCAATTGACATTCCTGGCAAAAGTAATCAAATGGTACCTTTCTGAAGTGAAGTTCAATCTGCCAGGATTCTCTTACCCTATGCATTTCAATCATCCCTCTTTAAAAGAAAATATATGTTAATATTTTGGAAAGCAAAACTACATAGTTTAGCTTATCAGTATTTTACTGTATTTATTTTATATTGAGTTTGTATGCCTGAAGGTGTTTCTAAGAGGGTCATTTTATTCATATGAAATTGATGGGTTGAAGAAAGTCACAAGATAAGCATAAAAATAGAAAATGTCCAAGAAAATTTACTGCTTTTAAAATATAAAAGCTATCTACATTCCCATTATGTTTTGATTTGTATGTGTCAGATAGATGTTTTATGTTTCATGAGCAACATGTACATCATACAGTGCAGGAGGTTGTTATGAGAATTTTATCATTTATTATGAAAGCTAATGCAGAAATGAGAACTAGTATAAATGCCTAAATTAACCTGAACCCTTAATTTGTAAGAAAATTGGTGGGTTTTTTTCATCTGTTAAAGGAGTTGAACTCATTCATAGGCACTTCATAGAATTTTAGAATGGTTTGGTTTGGAGGGGACCTTGAAGATCCTCTAGTTCCAACTCCTTTCCATGGGCAGGGATACCTTTCACTAGACCAAGTTGCTTAAAGTACCATCAAACCTGGCTTTGAGTATTTCAAGGGCAGGGCAGCCACAAAGTCTCTGCGCAACCTGATCCAGTGTCTCACCCCTCTTGCAGTAAAGAATTTCTTGCTTATATGTAACGTGAACCTACCTTGTTTCAGTTTAAAGCCATTGCCTCTTGACCTCTCACTACATATCCTTGTAAAAAGTCCCTCTCCAGCTTTGCTTCTTTATGAACAAACACACTTTATTATCTTAGGAAAATGAAAGATTTGATACCTCTTTCTTTGGCTTTTACTATTTGGTTTAAATCACTAGGGTAAGATGTTTNCTGCAGGATGCAACACCTGCATACATTTTATTTTCAAAAACTGAATTCAAATTTCGTAGAATCATAGAATGATGTGGTTGGAAGAGATCTTTAAGATTGTGCAGTCCAACTGTCCATCCAGCACTACCACTGTAACCCCTAAACCACTAAACCACATCACCCAGCGTCAGACNAAAGTACCATCAAACCTGGCTTTGAGTATTTCAAGGGCAGGGCAGCCACAAAGTCTCTGCGCAACCTGATCCAGTGTCTCACCCCTCTTGCAGTAAAGAATTTCTTGCTTATATGTAACGTGAACCTACCTTGTTTCAGTTTAAAGCCATTGCCTCTTGACCTNGAGCCACTGACAGGACAAGAGGACATTGCCTCAAGCTGCACCAGGGGAGCTTCAGGTTGGATGTCAGGAAGAATGTCTTCATGGAAAGGATGTCCAAGATTTGGAATGAGCTGTCTAGGGAAGTGATGGAGTCACCAAACCTGGAGGTGCTCAGGAAATGACTGGNCTCAGATGTCTTTCCAGGTATGGTGAGTCAGGCACCTCCCTTGGGACACTTATTCCAATGCCTGACAACCCTACAGCTACCTGAAAGGAGGTTGTNAAATTAACCTGAACCCTTAATTTGTAAGAAAATTGGTGGGTTTTTTTCATCTGTTAAAGGAGTTGAACTCATTCATAGGCACTTCATAGAATTTTAGAATGGTTTGGTTTGGAGGGGACCTTGAAGATCCTCTAGTTCCAACTCCTTTCCATGGGCAGGGATACCTTTCACTAGACCAAGTTGCTTAAAGTACCATCAAACCTGGCTTTGAGTATTTCAAGGGCAGGGCAGCCACAAAGTCTCTGCGCAACCTGATCCAGTGTCTCACCCCTCTTGCAGTAAAGAATTTCTTGCTTATATGTAACGTGAACCTACCTTGTTTCAGTTTAAAGCCATTGCCTCTTGACCTCTCACTACATATCCTTGTAAAAAGTCCCTCTCCAGCTTTGCTTCTTTATGAACAAACACACTTTATTATCTTAGGAAAATGAAAGATTTGATACCTCTTTCTTTGGCTTTTACTATTTGGTTTAAATCACTAGGGTAAGATGTTTTTCTGCTTTAACAGGGTTGTCCAAAAGGTAATTAAAAATAATTGTAGAAGATGCTACCTTTGTATTTACTGTGGGATCACGTATAGAATCCTACTGAGTGTGAAGAATTGTATTGAAGTTCTGCAGGTATGTGAGGCAGTTTCTGAAAGTTGCAGGCAACATTTGGATCCTGCATAATACTGTCCGGATCGTGGCTATGGTGGGATATAGCCACCACTCTCACAGAGGTCTCCCTCCTGGGGGAATTACCTCAGCTCAACGGCCAGACGAGAGAGTGGCCACTCACCCAGCCCGGTGCTGTCGGCACACGGGCACACTCACGCATCCAGCAGCGTCAAACGATGAAGGAGGCAGGAGGAACCGCACCTTGGCATGTCCTGCTCGTCTTTATTGGGGCGCGGGGCACGCACCCGAAACTCGCAGAACGGGGGCAAGATGGCGGAACGGCGATCCCCCCCACGTGTCCCCCCTTA
>VZTH01005518.1:115099-142696 GCA_013397815.1 Aleadryas rufinucha
TGTTTTTAAATTTTTTGCAGTGAAAAAACCTTTTTTTTTTTTTTTTTTTTTTTTTTCTTTTTTTTTTTCTTTTTTTTTTTTCCCTCCCATGCAGTTTAGTTTCTTTTAGAGACTTTGGGTAAGAGAGCATATAAAATGATTTTTGGAAATACATGGCTTACAAATGGATCTCATTTGTCCATGTTCTCACTGATTTCTCAAAAAACCTGAGATTGTCTGAGGCATGTCTTCCATTTTCATACTGGAATGTTGACTCCTTCCCAACATGTTGTTTATATTGACATATACATAAACTTTATTGTAGCCTGTAGGAAGTTGCCTAGTGTGAACTCCATGTGTACTATCTGTAGCCTTCTGGACCTTCTCTAGATTTTTTAGGATTGATTTAATATTTGCCACCTTCCTTTGATTTTAAGACAATTCGAAAGAGGCATTTTTCTATTGTAAGTTCAGCTGTTTCATACACAAGTTCCTTTAGAGCTGTTGATGAGATACACTCCAGTGTAATAATCTGTTAGAGCTCAGTTTGTCTTTTTGTTCTCTTGTTCTCTAATGGCACTTCAGTTTAAGACATATCCTCTCATGTATCTCTCTGAGGAGGATGTCTGGCCTAGCAACTTCTCCAGTCTCCTCTGGTGTGGATGAAACTTCAGTTTTTTAGTGGCCCTTGCTTTCTGCCAGCCTCAGCAGAAGCCTGTAGGTGGTGGCTGTCTGTGGAAGGCTCTTCACTAAGCCCGGCTCTGACCTCATCCTTGGCCTGTCCCCACTGAGGTGCCTGGTGTGCTGTGGGCTAGGGCCACCCCCAGCTTCACCTTGGACTGCCATTCTCCCTGGCCAAGGGCAGCCAGGTCCTGCTCTGCCCGTGAACAGCCCCCACAACTTCTGGCCTCCAGCCCATAGGGAGCTGCTGGTCCCTGCAGCCCTCTGACCCTGGACTGTGTTTTATGTTCAAGCCTCCCAAAGATTACAATCCTTTCTGTTTTCCTCACCTGGACACAACTTGTAGCTTTTACAAGGATGCCTTTTTCTTTCTAATAGCCTCCTTCATCCCATTTGTTCATGACAGCTCCCTTCTCTGGATTTTCTCAGTCTTTTTTGATGGGTTGTATGCATTTATTCTGAGCTTGCAAAAGGTGTCTTTAATCAGTCTCTGTGCCACCTGTAAAAATGTGACTTTTGTAGCCGATTCTTTTTTCTTCCTTGTAACAAGCTTACTCATTTTTATTCAGTGACCCTCTTTGAAATGGTGGTAGAGCTTTTTTTGGCTTTTGTTGCCCCTTCAAGGGCATAGATTCCAATCTACATCAAAGCAGTTATTGACTGTGGCTAGAAATTTACTTTGAGTCATACCCCTGTATGTCATGTGCTTGTACAAGACAGGCAGAAATTTCCAACAGCCCTAATATTTATCTGCCATACTTATAGGGACATTTTTCAGTGTTATGAAGGTGCTCTGTTTCTCAGGTGTCTTTAGAGATTGGTCCAGAGCATGGGTTATATTTATATCTTATGTCTTTCTTGATGTCATCTACCTTGGCCATTGCTGAAAGGGAGTCTCTGGGTTGTTTAACGTGATGGACTGTTAACTGCCAGATGGATCTGGTAACCAAGAGCAGTCATTCTCTAATGAGTGGAAAAAAAAAATCCTTGAGAGAGAATCCTTGCCCAGTAACCTGAAGTGGTCCATATGAAAATACAGCATAGCTGAAGACGTGCTGTGCCTGTAGGCAGGACTGGCCTATGTGTAAGAATTTTCCTTCCTCAGACCAATGTATCTCTGAATAAGAAATCAAGAAGTAGAGGATGGAGAAGTGTGATCAGCATCCTCTAGAGAGACCTATTACTCAGGTCACCAGGCAGGGTCCCTGAGAAGAAATCAAGGACATAGTTCTGTTCTAATTCTGTTCTTCTTTGCAAAAGACATAATTAATGAAGTCATGTCAAATTTTGGGTTTAGGATAGGGACCTCTGCAAGGATCTTATGGACATTTAGTTTGCGATAATTATCTGTAGCTAGGTGTGGTGGTCATATCAGTATTGAACCAACCTCCTAAGCAATGTAAGCAGTTCTTGAGGTGCCCAAACTATGGAAGCCCCAGGGAAGCTCTATGCTGATGAGGGAGTTACCTGCTGTTCACCCAAAGTAGAAAACACATACTTTGAGATGCTGCAAACAGTCAGATAATGGAGATGACACAATTGGTGGAACAATTTCCTGTCTTTATTTTTATGGTGGAATTTTTGGCAGGAGATTGAGGCTGCCCAGGTAAATTATCTTGGGACCTCTTTTTGTTTGCTTGTTTTGTGGGGTTTTCTTTGGGTTTTTTCCCCCTCTCTTAATTTTTTTTTTCACAGTTAGTTTAGGTTATTTATCATAATTTTTTTTGTCTGTTTTCTTTTGGTCTTTAGGAGCTCAAGGAGTCTGTATGTGTTAGGTTTTCTGTTCAGCATTGTTTGTAGGTGTGGACTTCACACTATTTGGTGTTTCTTTTTCTCTCTGAAAGTTGTGTGACTCTTTAATTTTCTATGTTTTGTTGTTGGTTTTGGTGAGTTTTCAATATATTTATTTAGATGAGATTTCTGTGGGTGGGAAAGAACCAGGAGGAGCTAGAGTTCCACATGCAGATCCAGAATCATGGTATCATTAGAATAAACTGCCAAGTGGCAGAACAACTAGAAAGTTGGGATTTAGTGATGGATGGCTCAACAAAATCTCAGGAAGAAAAGGGGTGGAAGGGTTGCCCTTTATGTGGAGGAACAATTGGAATGCATGGGACTCTTCTGTGTGAAGGTTTTGATTCAACATAAGGGAAAATATTTTCAGTAGAAGGATAATTATGCAACAGAAACAGTTGCCTAGAGAAACCAGATTGTGGAATCACCTTTTTTGAAAGTTTTGGAGATGCATCTGTCTAATGTACTAAGTGACCCAGTCTAAATTCAGATGCTTTATGCAGTTGCTACTCATCAGCCACTCTGTGAGTGGGAGAGTCTGTGGTGTGGTGCATCATGGCAGAAGGGTCAGGTGCATTTCGACTTTATGTGTCACTAGGTTATAAATCTATACATACATCTCCTTACAGGAACAAATTAGATATGTAAGACAACTCAGGATGATCACCATATATGTGCACTTATGAGATACTACTTTTTAAAGTTGTTCTGCATTCTCATCTGATAGTGTTTCTGAATGCCTTCTAATCACATCAGATGAGAAAAAGGGAGAAACACATCGTAATTCTGGAAGTAATTCACAAGACTGCAGTGCCATTGTATTAGTGGTATTGCAGAACAAACTATTTAGGAATAGTTAATTGCTTTCATTTTTGTTTATATTCTTCTCCCCCAGTTAGTGTAGACTATTGGAGTTTAGTCTTATTATAACAAGAAAATTCAACAAGTGGAAAGAGGTTTTTCTCTGAGTTGTCTTACAATAAATTATATGTTTTCAGAACAAAGACAGACATGCCTGAGGATAAAGTGAGGTATGGTATCTGTGCACACTGGATAAATTGTTCAGAAATCTCTATAAATATGATACTGGTATCGTGCATACTTACAAGATCAGTGTCAACACAGGTTATCTATCTAGTAGGGGCAAGTCAAGCAAGTTAGACCTGCCTCAGGGATGGTTTAGTCTGTATATCCAACTATTCAGACAATGTTGCTGTGGAGATTTTGGAAGAAAAGACCGAGGGATGATTTTTCCATCACTCCAGGCTTCCCATTCATTGGTAGTAGACGCTGTTAGGGGCTGCCCGAGGCCACACAGCGTCCAGCTGCAGACGTCCTTGGTGGCTGCAGCACACGGACAAGGCTGGCTCCTTCGCAAGGAGCGAGCCCCAAACACAGGTGGTGAAAAAGCGTCGGCAGAGGCAAAGGATGAGAGAGGGGTCTTTGTTCCTCTTTTTATTCCATAATCTTTTTATTCCAAAAACTGAGGACAAACGACTGAGGGGCAATGAGCGTCTGAGGATCTTATATGGGGTGGAGCAAAGGGAAACAACCAGTGGGGATCGACTTAAGGGAAGGATTCCACAGTACAAAAACCAATGGGGATAATAAGGAGGAGGGAACCAGGATAGGGAGCCAATGGGGCATAGAATGATGATGCATATTAAACAGGAGAGATGAATAAGCATGAACTCATACAGATACTGGGTGTAAGGGGCTGAGCCTTACACCTTGGTGCTTGTCCACCAGGACTCTGGATTTTGGTCTGCCTTTAAGACAGCCACATGCACTGCAACAGGTAGTGTCTCCATTTTCTTCAGTGTGCTTTGATAAGTACAGATAATCAGTTTCCTATTCATTTTTAGGACAAGTAAGACCTAAATGGAACAACATCCCCCCCCACCCCTTCTTCCCCAAGAGGAGTTATATGTAACTTGTGCATCAGTTGCACAGTGGATGGGACATAATGGAAGTAGATGATGCATTTAGTGCATGTGGACAATTTTTCTGTCACCAGGCAATTTCCAAGGCATTTAATGTTAAATTTTTAGCGATTTTTTGTAAATTTTATTATCCTTTGCTTACTTCTTTGCACAGTTATGTGTTGTCTGGATTAATGAAGTTTTGCATAGTAAATTCCATGGTGTAAAAATTCAAGAATAATTTTCGTGGTGTAGAATATTATGTGAACCTTTATAAGTACATTGCATTGAAAAATTTGGAAAATATGTAGTTGGGGAAGCTTGACAGCTCAAGAATAATTCAGGAATTCATTATTTTCTCTGTGCCACACGAAAAAAATATATGCTTCTCCCACCACCACAAAGCTTCTATTTGGACCCACTGATAATGTAATCTAGCCTTCGTTTGTCTAAGTAGTAATATAAAATAGTATGTAAAAATTAGCTGAGAGATCACAGTAGTATGAAGGTCTTTTCATTGGCTTATTTAACTTTGGACTGGTTATAAGCATAACTACTAATTCATTTTGCATGTTCTTGTTAATTATAATGGCATTCAGTAGTGCTGCTCTGGTTGTGAGCTTCTGAGTATCTTTCTGTCACAGAAATGTGAATTACTGCTATCGTGAAGAAAAGGGGTGTTTCTTTACTATTTGCAGTTCTGCAATGTATATAATATTCTTTAAAAATAATTTTTTCCTACTGTGAATTAATGTATTGAAGTAGTTTAAATATATTTAAAAATACTGTATTTAAAAATACTAATATTGTAGTCTGACTAATAGATTTACACTTTTTTTCCATACTGTTAGAAGATGTAGATTGTATGTAAGGGATGTATTTTCAAATAAAATTCTGGACGTGCCATTGACATAGTGCAATTTAAGACTTGCTCAGAAGTCCTATTGTGAATTAAGAGTTTTGTTTTTAACTGTGTGTCCTATATGATAGAAAGGTGGAAGCTACAGATACAGTGAATGTTTATGTCTTTAAAATACTAGTCAGTCTCTCTAGCAAGTCATTTTTGCTTAGTGAAACTTGTGGTGTCTTTGGCTCAATCTATCTGATTTAAAACAAGCATACCTAATAATAACTTAAATAGATAGGCCTCAACCAGGTTCTAAAATTTTCTTGAATGCTTTGGTGAGTAGTGCTTCATTAGAATATTTTATTAAAATACCCACTTCAAGCAGTAATGCAGTTTGAACCATTTTTACTATAGAAGAAATATGAACAAGCAGGTCTTACCTGAAATAGTGACATGTCATGGCAACTTGATCTATCAAATACTAGAACTGCTTAAGTGCTGTAGTGAACTTTGCTGGGGTTATTTACATTTTAAAAAATAACGAAAGCCGCCAATAAGGCAGGATAACAAATAAGAGCATGTGGTCTCAAATCAAAATGTTGTCTTAGAGACAGTGTACGAACATGTAACAGGTAATCTTATGCTAATGATTTGTGATCTAAATGTGGAATAAGCTAAGAGGTGATTTCAGCAAGTAAATGAATGGGTTAAAGAAACAGCTTGCAGCACATGGACATTGTATTTTTTAAGTCAAGTTTTTAAGGAAAGTCTTCATCCAGGAATGAATTTGACTTTCATTTTGAGTTAAATATTCTAGGGATTTCTGACACAACTATGACAATTAACATTCTGTCAGGATGCTTTTAAAGCTTTGGTTAATAAGGGCCGTGAATTTGTAAAATTTTAAGGTTCAGATGGTATTCAGATGGAATTATTAGATATTGAAGAATGGGAAACATATCTCTGTAAGCACTTTCAGTAGGGTATAGGTAAACAATTAATGATCTACTTGCTGAGGCCCAAGGATGGAATCTGCTGGCTCAGGTGGAGGGAAGGTAGAGAAATGTTGATGTTAAACTGCAATAACTGGAATGATTCAGATCCAGGTATTAGGATGCTAACAAAAATCAAAACAAATCAATGTTTATAACAGAAGTAATATAATTTGTTAAGAGTCAGCTGCCTTCGTCAGGTAAACCACTCTGAAATGTAGCATAAATGAAACAAAAGTCAATAGATAAGTTTCTAAAAATGAGAATTTGTACAGTTAAGAAGAGAATTGGTAGGTTAAGACCTGCTATTTGCCTGTGACTTACCTGTCACACCTGCTTTGTGCCACCCTCACCACTTTAAATATTTCTTACTGATTTCTGAAAAAGTGTAGAAATCCAGAAATAGACCAAAGATAAAATTATAATCATCGAGTAATGATTTTGGTTGTTTTCCTATTAAGACTAATTACCAAAAATGTTATAAACCTTCTAAAAAGGCTATATCTCAACAAAATGGGTCATATTTTGATACAAGATTTCATATATAATAACTGTGATTGTCTTGACTTTATGAGGTGAAGCAAGATGTGATGTTTAATATACTCCAAGCTAAGAAAATTGATTATTTGAAAGTATTTTGGTGTAATGGAGTATAGAAAAAAGAAATACAGAATGTTTGCATTTGAGGCTTACATATTATCTGTCAACAAGATGTAGTGTTGAAGAAATAACTGTAATGTATATTTCTGTCTAGAATTGAGGTGTACAAGAAACTTCAAAGACTTAGAGGCATAGCTATTTAGAAGCAAAACTGCAACCTTTTAATGGGAAATAGGACAGTGAGATGAATGCTTTTCGCTCAGTTGGTTGGACATTCACACTGTGGATCCAGGGTGACCACGTGACCGTCAAGCAAAGTTTCATTGACACATATTTTACTTCCCAACAACTTTTAAGAATTGCCACCCACCTTCACCTCCTCATATTTGCCTTAGGATCCTTACCTGTTTTTAACATTTTCTTCTCTTTTTTGCTTTGTATTAAGCTCATAAGATATCCTTCTCATTTCCCAGTGCTGTCCTGCTGTGCAGGGGTTTCATGTAGTGTTTATTCCTCCAGCCTGTCATTCTTTGCTCTCCCTTCTTCACTTGCTCTACTACAGAGGCTGCCAGGTAGCTTTCAGTTTTCTAGGAACTTCGACCTTCCCAGCAGGTTTTGTTACACTCTACAAACAAAGGAAGAAGTTAGAACTGCAGCTCTTTTAAATGTCCAAACATCTTGTAACAAAGTATGTATTAATAATGCCAGTTGGAACACAGATTTTTTTTCTTAAACTGTGGGAAAGCAGCCTTTCTTTATAAAATTCTATATTCGTTTTACTCTTCAGCCTGCTTCTGTCTGACCTTGTCAGCAAGAGAGAATTGCCAGGAGGCACCATCGAGAGGCTGGTAGGATCTACTTCAGAGATAGCAGAGTTTCAGGCATTAAGTCCATGTCTATATTGGTAAATTAAACAACGCCTGGAAATATTTCCAGGTCTCTGCCACAGTTAAGGACTTTGCAAACTAACATTGTTCCAGAAAATTCTCAAACATTTATTTGATCACCTCCATTAGACAATTTTTATGCAGCCCCTCTGTTTCGGAGCATATGTGACTATGCTAGCATAGATGTAGGATTATCTCTGCCAGTTGATTTCAGAAAAGAGAAATGTGCTCAGGCGTAGATGTAATCTAAATGTTCTATGGACCTGCATGTTCTTTATTTCTTCTGCCTTGTCCAACCTTCTCTCTTCATTGCAGTCTTCCAGTCTCAGCTTCAAAGCTGGTTTTTTTTTCTTTTTGCTTGTCCTTTTGTCCTTGCTAACATACATATAGATATAAATTTTATTGGCATGCTGTCTCCAGCTTCTGTTCCTTCCTTCAGATGACCCTGTGAACTTACTGGTAGTGATACTGTGTGCAGTTCTCTGTATGGAACAAACTACTTCAGGGAAGCCTTCCTTTTGTTTGCCCTTGGGTAGTATAATCATAAAAATAGAATAAAAATATAAGACTAGAATTTGAGTGATGCCTTAGCTGTCACCTTACTGCAAGGAAGAAACTTAGTGAACAGTTGTATTTCTTTGTGGACTACATTTAAGCTTACTACTTGTTAAGAGAATCTTTTAACTTGCTAGGTCTTTCAACCATCTTTATGTCAAAATCAAAATATTAAAAATTGCAATTCCTTTCAGATTACTTGTGAATCCATGTATGCACATCTGGAACAAATTAGAGGGAGTGATAAGGCCAGATTCTGTGTTGGTTTTGTTAAATGATGTCTAAATAGCTGTAAACATTTCTCTCTGTTTTGTCAGGATGGTGGTACTAGAATTGATTTTGGACATCACTTCAGTTCAAGGTTGAAGTTAAAAGGTCTTTTTGAGGCTTAGAAGAAGCAGGTGAGTACAGGTCAAGCATCACAAATCTAAGAATATTTTTTTTTGCCACTTTCTTTTTTGCTGGAATTGCTGTTCCTGCTTACCAATGCAAATCCAAATAGCTGGTCTCTGCTTTCCTCAATTCACTGGGATGTATGACTGCCTGTGTTATGACTAGATGGCATTGAGTATCTGATTCATTTAGGTTTTCCCTACATGCTTTTTCAGCATCTGCCATGAAAATAAGTGAAACTGTGGTTCTCTCACCGAGGTCTCTTGAACTGTGGAGTTAACTTACACCATATAGTTTCATTACATCAGCTATATTAAGAGTAGGATAATTAAGCTAATTTGTTTTGAAAGTTGTTTTAGACTATATTTCTTGTAAAAAGTAAAATTTTAAAAGGCAAATATAATAAATAGTAAATAATCCCTGAGTTTGGATATTCCTAGTTTCTTGAAACTGGGACGATCTTTATTCCTTTGATAACCAGGAATATTCCATGATGTCAAGGAGCATGAGTTCAAGCCTTGTTTCAACTGCTTTTTGTGCTAATAGGCTGAACCAGCCTGTGACACCACACTGTCAGCGGGTATAGTGCCACTTGGCATGCCTGCATTGAATACCTTGCTTTGCCCCAGACCTTCACAGCTGTTTTCAGTGAATCATGTACAAGAGGCTGTCAGGTCTTTTTAACTTAGACAGATCTGGAAAAGGAGATCCTCAAGGAATTAGTGTAAGATGAGAGCTTAGCAAGCCAGTCACATTTATTTTGGATTTTTCATAATTGCTATTGCAACAAAGAATTAATCTACATGTTGAGTGCTGCAGTTGTTCATATTTTGCATTTCTTACAGAGGTATAAAATTTTTTGGGAATATTCCCAGAACTTTTCAAATTCAAAATTTTTAGGCAATATTTTAGCAGATAAATTGCAAAATATGGTCAATTGGACCTGATACTAAATTTTTAAGATGCAAATTTCAACAGGGTACAACAAACTTACCATGATAGGAACCAGGCCAAATTGCTTCTACGTACACCAGCAAGTAGAAAAAAATATGTAAATACAAATATGTATTACTGAAATAAATATGTATTGTTTCCCTATATGCCATCTGTAGTAACTGCTAAGGTATTATGAGATATTCTGATATACCTATATACTCCATAATATTGGTATATCCATCTTTATATATTGATGCCTCTGGAAAGAAAGAAAAAGAAGCTCTTCCAGAGGAGTTAATGATGGTGACAGTAATTAGTTCTGAAACTATGTTTATAACAAGTTTTTTGAAGTTTTATCCTCTGGGAGGAAGCACAGACCTTTTTAACCTAGTTCAAAGTAGTGTAAAACGAGACTGTTCTGGTATGTGTTTCACTGTGACTGTCTTCACTGGGTAATAAGAAAGAAAAAAACCTTTATTCTGATTTAACTTCAGCTTTTTCCAAGGAGTTAAGGCACTGGCTGGAACGCTACAGTATGATTATGGTGAAGCCAGGAAAAGAAGAAAGGTTAGGTGTAGCAGTGTTGTAAATTGAAGGATATACAGCCCTATACAGGGAAACTGTAGATATTACTGGCATCATGTGCAAACCTTTGTATGCCTATGTGTTAGTGTGTAGTAATGTATCTGCAAAACAGTGTTTTTTCCTTTCATTCCTCAATAGAAAAAACAGTAAGCAATGTCAGATCTTTGCTTTCTATGTAGCGATGGAAATATGGATTTCTTTCACATGTTTGTACTTGTCTGAATGGTGTAACTTGAATATAGTTAGGTTAGATAGTTTCTTGATGGACAGTGTCAGTATTCTGGGGAATTGGTTGATTTGATAGAGACTTTAGTAGTTGAAATCTGTTGAGTCAGCAAGAGTGATTTAATTTTTAAAGGATGTTTTTTCTGAAAGTTTACTGTGTTCTGACAAATAATGTCCAAAATGCAGTATAACTGACTTGTGCATCTATAATAGTTTGGCAGCACGATTTTAGTGAATTCCAGTATGTCTGAAACTTAATGCATATGAAAGAAAGTAACTGCTGTTCTGCTTCCTCCATTATTTTCTTCCATAACTTTAAGTTAAATATATTCTATAAAAATGCTTTCTGTAAAGGAAGCCAAAATCTTTTTGGCCTTTTTAGCATTGGTCTCTATTTCTCGCAGTATGTGAAAGTGGAGAAGGAATGTTTTTGCAGTCAGTGAGGAAACAGTAGTAAATTCTGAATGCTAGTTCTCCATTATGGTATTTAGAATTAATACGTTCCTTTATGGCAGGATATGGTGTGTTTGCACTGATTGAAAACTGGGATTCAGTCATAAATATAGTGATAGATATACATAAAAATAAAATTGCATTTATGAATACATTTTTAATTAACAGAGAAAAAATCTGTTTGGTTTTTGTCCTCTCAATAGAACACTTAACTGTTTAGGAGTAAGTTTTAGAAAAACTGAGATAGACCTGGAAAAACTGAGAACAAGACAAAAATCTATATTGGAGAAATGTGAAAGCAGAGAAAAAGCATTCTATTTTTTGACTGATGATTTAAATAGACATTTTGGAGACTGTTAGTGATACATTTACATCTGTGTTTTCTGAGTTACTTAGGCTTAAAAATAAACGCTAAATAAATTTTGGTATTAATGATTATTAAATCGATCTAGCTCTTCTGTGTTGTCAGTTTGGAGAAGAGGAGACGTGCTCATTCCTGTATCTTTCTGGAACTACAGGAAATAAAAACTTGAAACATCACAACTCATGTACATGTATATGTATATGCATACATTTTGTATACTATTAAATATTCAGTCTATATGTATATGTTTATTTTTTGTGTGGCAAACATAATTATATTGTTAGAATAGTACAGAAGAATATCTCATATAGGCATCTTGCATCTGATCTGAAATTCTCTCAAGAGTTGTGTAAGGACTCATTGCTGCTGACCATGTTGATGACCAACATGTGAAAGATAAGATGTTTTCCACTAGCTGCATAATGGAGTGGCGTTGACTTTGTCCACAAAGAAGTCTAACCCTGCCACATGTCTGGTCAGAAGGCAAATGAGTTTTAATACTTCCGTAAGTGAATGAAAGGAGGATATGCAGCATAATGCTGAAAGAAAAAGATGGTACCTGGTTTGCAAGAAGTAATTAGATGGAGTTTGATGGGCTTTGTCTTCAATACGGTTTCCAACAGGAAGAATCTGAAACATAAACAGTACTTTATACTTTAATGGAATTGTGTTAGACCAGAGACACTGTTTATTGTAGAATTTTGAATTATCTTTCGAGGATGATTTTGAATAGCTGTAAATTACTGATTTGGGGGGAACCTGAAATCAATTTTTGTCAAAAAGTACTGTACATTGATAGAACTGAATTTGTGACCTGGAAATGCGAGGCAGTAAATTTTTGCTATGATTATACCTTATATCAAACTATGGATTTAAACTGACCAGCTTTTCAATTCAGCTAAGCATTAAGTACAGTCTTAATGGTCTGATTTGCTGGGAAGAGCACTGTTGCAATAATCTGCTTTTTACAGCCCATATCAAATAGAAACTTGCATCAGTTATTACAAAGTTTGTGCTTTGGGAGGTATTTTTGTAGCATCTAGGATTGATGCTCCACATTTGTTGGAATTAGTTGTTAATGATACTGTCTTCAGAAGTGAGTTATTGCTTAAATACACTGATTGTTTTGTGGTTTCTAGCAGAAAAATTTTTAAGGAAATCTAGTTAAAACCTGATTTTTTTTTCAACTGTATGAAATGAGGAGAAAATAGTGTGCACCTTAATAATTTTATAATTCTTTTTCCTATGAGAAATGAATGAGAGAGGTGAGAACTCTTAATTTTCAACTGAACTGAATTCAGGTTTCTAAACGTGGCCTGCTTGAGAGCAGAGGACCATTACTGTAGTTGTCATGTAAAATGAAGTTGGAGTCTGAATCTCCTTTTTAGCTGTCAGCTTTATTAAGGAGCTACTGGTGTGTTGAACTAGGCACACACATTATATAAGCTGTGTATGGTAGAGTCTAAGGGGAATTTTCTCTCTCTTCACTGCTGCTTTATTAGGTCTTGCTCACTCATTCACTGTTGCCCTGTCTCACTCCAGCTTTCTGGCTGCAGCTCACAGCATTGTAGGTCTAATGTAGATTGACGCCTTTGCCAGAGGACTGATTGAAACTTGTGTCTCATAGTTGCTAATGCTCACTCAACCATTTTATTGAAGATAAAGTAAATAAAATAGATTGCCATACGAGAATTCTCTGAAATCAAATGGAATAATTTGACAGGTTTAAGTCCATGAAAAAGCCAGAGCATTGAAACAGATGGGAATACTTTTTATGCGCAATATACCAGGAAAAGGTGCCTACTGGCTTGATGTTACACTGTTAATGGCTTTTACCAAAATTATAATTGTTGAAAATATCATTTCCATTGGTGTTTAAATTGTTACTTCTCTCAAACAGAGGGTTTATTTTTAATATAAAAATAATGGATATGCTGATTTTATTTTCTTATTGCTGCTGATTCTTTGAGAGACTGATGATAGATAACTAGTCTCTTAAAATTTAATTAAAAAAAAAATTAGAGGTTAACTAAAGGTGAGTTTAGTATTTGAGAAAATAATTCTGCGAAATGAAAAATAGATTGTTACTTTTATAGGTTTTTAATAATCAGTAAGTGACATAATTTTGAATATTACAAATAAAGTTGCTAAAAAAGCCCTAACATTTCTAAAAGTATAGAGATACAGTACACACAAAAAAATATGAGCTGCTAAAGCTATTGGGAAAAACTGCTCAGAATAATGGTCAACAAGCCCCAAATATTCTTCACAAAATTTTTATTTTATAAAGAATTTCTGTAGATAAGCATTGTAGTATGTCTGTGCTATTTTTAGAAATATGATAATAAATAATATGTGATTAAAGATAGCATAGATAACATATGACTCTAAATGTTTTATCTGGATAAAAATAAGTATTGGTCTTTTTGGTCATACTAGCGGACTTCTTCTTACTAGTTGGACCACTTCTTCAAGAAAGGAGGACACACCTGTATTTTAGTTTAGTGCAATAAATTATGTCAAACTCGGAGTCAATAAAGGAAATAAATACAAAATAAGTTAAAAATATATCAACAAAGTTGTCAGATGCAGCCTTGGTTTACCACTTGAAAACACAGTCACTTAAATATCCAATACTAATTTTTCTGTTTTCTTTATGTTTAAACAAAATCTGCTCTTTTTTGGGGTGGAGAGGAAAGGGATGTTATGCATCAACTTCATTTTATTTTTTAAAGTCAAGAAATTGATTGTAAAATATTGTGCTATTTGTACTTTTTGATGGGATGCTAATAAGATTTCAAGAATATTGGGTAAGAAATAAATTATGAATGAGCTATTTGAAAATGACTTGCAGGAGTGAGTTGACAGACTAGAGAAACATAGTAAGGATGGATTTCCAGGTTAAATGTTAGCCAGAGTACACAGCTAGCTGTGCTGATGGCAGGGATGGTGTTGGTCAAAAACATATTTTCAGTAAGACTGTTAATAAACCTAAGAAACATGAGTGATACTTCTCTTTTTTCCCATCCTGTATGTATTTTTAAAAGCAAAAATTACTCTATTTTGCTTATAAGGCAGAGCACTAGCTCCAGGTCTTTTTTATCTTGTTGCCATGCTGATGACTCTATGTGGCCAAACTCTTAATGCTCTCAAAGCAGTTCCAGACTTAATATTTCAGCATTTACCCTATGGTACTCTTTGTGTTCATTCAGTAGGATAAAAGGGTCATCAAGAGCTTTGTCTTTCATTGGGATAGAATAGAAGAAGACACAACTCTGCCACAAATCCCTGTTTTAACCCTTTCATTTTCCCGTGAAATGAAGTTCTTGGAAAGTCTTGTTGTTTGGAGGGAGCAGAGAAAATTTATTTAGTTGATTTTAATTATGTCCATAGAATTGCTTTGGTTTTTTGTTGTTGGGTTTTTTTTCTGTGATAGGAGGTCCAAGACAAAGAATCCCTGCTCATTTCTGTGTTATGTAGCCTTTTCTCTCTCCTAGGTTTTTCTACTTAAATTGTGAAGCCATTATGCCATTAGCACAATCTTGGGGAAAAAATGCTGAGGCCCGTGAGCACTCCAACATAGATTGATTTAGACAGAATAAAAGCTAGTTTTATCAAGAGAAAAGGAAGCATCAACAGTAGTTTACTTAGGATTTCTCTAAAACTTAAGAAAATCAAATGTGGTTTCCTGTATTGCTCAGAACAACTTATTTATGCTGTTTTTCTCAGCATGGTCTCTTATATGACTGTATCTGAAATAATTCTGAAAGACTGTTTTTCATGTTACTATTTCCTATGTTCTTCAGCAACACAGTAAAAAAAAGTCTGTATTTTTGACATGCTTTTGAGGTTACCTTATCCAGTAATCATTCTATGATAAATGTGATGAACTAACTATTTTAAATCCTTATTAAAAAAAAAATAAATGTAGGCAATAAAGAAAGCAATTCAGTACAAGTAACTACATATGGAAGAAATAACATCACATCTAATTCCTGAAAATAAATGGGATCTTGAAAATGGAATAGATGTTTGTTTGATTGCTTTGAGAGTTCGCCTCCCTGAAAAAGCTGATTTTAAATGAGTTTTGTGTTTGTAAGTGGTGCTTGTTAACTGTCTTGGGGAGTGATTCCTTCTCTTCTCCGGAAAGTGCATTATGGGATCTAGGAAAGAAAGAGGTAATGATTTTTTTTTTTAATGTGGCTGCTGTCATCTGGGAACCGGACAGAGATCACTGTCCCTCAGGAACTAGGCCTCAGAATTATGAATGTAGTCTGTAAAACAGCTATTTAGTGGCAGTTGTTGTCAGTCACAGCCTATGGAAGACAGGTTTTTACTGGTGATTTGATGGGGAAAACTGTGCTTACCTGCATCTTTTTTTTTTTTTTTTAATTCAGATGTTCACAATTTTTTTTTTAAAGAAACTTTTTTTTTTTTTTTCTCCTGAGCTTGAATTGTCTAGGGAAGCAAAATAGGTTACGTTTTGGTTCATATGATGGTTCTGGTCCTACATCAAACATAAGCATATAGATTTGAGTACCTATATATAAATTCATTTAATTATGACAGATCCAATGAAGGTTTTGCAAAAAAAAACTACCAGTCATGTAATCTGAGGCTGCAAAGTTAAAGCTGCTTGGTACAGTTTGCACGATATATGTGACTTCTCAAGAATAATGTGTGGGACATGGTACTTCAGTATGTAAAATACAGAAATTTAATTCTAGAGTCTATATACTTAGGTTAAGTATAGTTTTATAGGTAACATCACTAATGGGAAATGGACTGTAATTTTAACTCAATGTTTTTTATACTTGAAGGAGAAACTAAATTAAATATTGGTTTAGATCTGTTGAGATACATATAGATATATAGTTCCTGTCTGTAATTGAATTTGCAGCCTAATACCACTCTGTATTATTTGGGTGAAGCTATTTACTAAACACTTCAAATTAGAGCAGATGGATGGTGTGCTATGACAAGGACATGTGACCTCATGTCTTAAATGTTTTGCAGCTAATTTGAAACTAATATTTATTATCTGCATGCTACCATCAAGTTGGTGAATATTTAGCTTTCTTCTTTTCAAGAATAAAATTTTCTTACATGGCCATTTGTCATTCATTTTTACTTATTTTTCTCTTTGCTCTATGATATATTTTCGTGATGTAATGCAAATCTAATTCTCTTTTTCCACCACTTAATAAAGAATTAAAACTATATCATATACAAAATTTCTACTCAATTCAGTCAAAGGCTTTTAGCTTTAGGTAGGTATATTTTTTCTCAAATTTGATTGTTGGTACTTGTTTGAAAAAATTCAGGATTTTGTAATTTTGCATCATCATCTCTCTCCTTCTTCTTAAATGGAATTTTACTTTTAAGATTCCTACTTCTTCTCAAAAACATACAAACAAGCAAAAAAACCCAAACAAACAAAAAACCAAAACTGACAAAAAACCCCAGCAAAACAAACTTCTGTACTGAAATTTTGCCTCAGGCCAGTTTCTCTCTGCTGGTTAAGTGGACTAAATGAATGACAGCATTATTATTTATTTTATTTTTAAAAGTAAGGCTGAAATGTTGAACTGAATTACTGAATGAATGGAAAAATATTTAAATTTTCTCTTATGACAGAATCATTTTACATTTACTTTTTTGAGCAATAATATTGAAAAGAATGTGGAACATAAGCATTTCCATTTGTAAATCTTTCATCTTCACTGTACAAGTGTTAGATTCTATTGATAATCCTTTTAACTAAAGCACATAATTATTTTATGAACAGGTACTTCAGTTCTAGGTATCTTTTCCCTCTCTCCAGAATTCATTATTGCCTCTCCACCAGACCTTGTGTTTGCATTCTTTCTTGTTTCTCTTCTTCAACCTGACAAAAAGAAAACAAAATTAATGTGGAAAGGATGCCCAGCTGATGCCGTAGAAAATCTGTAACTGTTTAAACCATGCTCCTTGGCTCTGCATTAAAGTTACTCATGTGGTCATTTTGTGTGGTCATTTTGCCAGCTCTTGAGTGGCAACAGGCAGCTCTTGCATTGGGAAGGTAACAAACAGTAGAGAAAGGAAGGAAATGGAAGGAGCAGCCTTAACTGCTGCAGCTGTTTGCTAAGTGAGCATATGTTGAAGCCCTTGAGCCTCCGCAGAACATCTTTTCCCAGGTCAGTGCTTAATTCACATGTGTAATATTCCCCTAAAATTTGATCTGGGCACATTTATTTGTTTTTCTAAGGGAAGTTGTTCTATTGTGCAAGTCTCGCAGTTATTTACTTATCCTTAAAGTGTGATGGAATAGTCCAGTTCCTTACAGTAAAGTGACATTTTCCCCCTGATTTTTGCATGTTGAGCTTTTAGAAAAATGAGTATTTGCTATTTCTCTGTCTCTAGAAAATTTTCTGAATACTGTACTATTTGGACATTATTAGAAATGGAGATCTGAAGAAGTATTATCATTTATATTATTTTATTTTTTCAATTTAGAAATATTTTTAATTAAAGGTATTTTAAATTTATTTGATTTGTAGGCCTGAAAAAAGCTATTTATTGGATGGATTGAATGTATTTGATAGGACAGTGTTTTTAAGTTATTATATTATGAACTTGAATACCCTGTCCAATACTTGAAAGATCCCAGAAGACAGAGCATGTGATTTAATTACCTCTTTTTCATTTTGCGAACTTGACCTCTGTTCCCAGCCTCAAGACAAAGAAAGACAAAGTACTGTGAGCAACTGGAAGATGATATTATGAAGGTATCATCTCCCACATCACTCCCGTGTCCCATAGTAGTAGCCAGTCTGCTGCATGGATGTGAGACTTTCCAGTAGAACTCTGTCCTTTGGTGGCCAAATTCATCTGCTGCATTACTTCTTTAGATGCCCTGTAAAAATCCTCTCTCTTTCTTTCAGTGTCTGCCCCAGAAGCCTCTCTTTTCCAGATTAGCTCTAGCTGTGCAGAAGCACCTGGAGCAACACTGGGATACTGGCCTCAGTAGACTGAGGTTGGTTTTTGAGACTGGCTAGTTTGCTCTCTTTTAAGACAGAACTGTCACATACATACAGGCTATTAGTGGATGTGTTTAATTATTTCACATATTGATTGCCTGTTTGTGCAATTCTGTATTTGTGAGAGTTGACTGGATCTGTCCCAATTTGTTTTTGAGAAAGATGTTGAATGTTTTCTGAAGTTAATAAAGATGTCTTCATTTTCTAAGAAAGTAACTAGAGGAAAATCCTAAGACATTCCTTAATATTTGAGATCTGATTTGATTCGGGCCGTGAAGGCTGATGATAGCTTGCATGAAGATGGAGGAATTTATTCTTTCTGGCAATGAAGGTCTTGGTTTATGGTAACCCATAAGGCTGTGCTGAAGATACATGTGAATAGATACTGTCTTTTCTAGAAACCCGGTTTGACAGAGGCATTAGCTATTGAGGCAAGTGATTTTCACTTGTTAGTCTGTAGTAAAAACAATCTTTGCTGCATCTTTTGAGCGCCTTTTCAACGTAAAAATTTACAGGCAGAATACAAAATTGTTCATGAAATTACAGTTGTAGGTGTCTTCTTTATTAAATATTTTGGATTTATTTCAAATGTCAAGCATTTCAATTATTACTATATAATAATAGATAAAATGTCCAAATTAATGTGTAAGTTGACCAACACTGTTAGTGTCTTCAAGCTGTTGAAATGGATTTACTTGCTATCTAATAAAATGTCAGTTTCCTATAACTTTACAGGAAGTTGCCAAGGAGGTTTTTTAATTTCTTAATGCTTTGGTGTATTTTAGATTTGGTCTATGTGCTGTTCATTTCCCTTAATCTAATAACTTCGCTAGTTATTTGCGCTATACTGGTGAGTGGCTACTTTTCTGTAAGATTAAAAGTGAAGATTAAAATAGGACCATGGGATGAAAGAACTATTTCTCTTATGTATTCAAACTGTCTAATAGGAATGAAAAGTATGTTCAATAATTTGATTTTGCCATGTAATATAATAATTACTGTTAAATGTAACTTTTGTTTTGCAAATATAAAAAAAATTAAAAACAACAAAAAAATAGGTTTGATTTCATTTGACCTTTCTGACGTTCAGTCAGTTAAAAGGTTTGTAAGATGTTTAATTACCAAATGGTATGATCATTATTCATCTCATCATTTGATATATAACGTCAAGTGAATTGCCTCCCTGGAGTGCACTGTGTTTCACAGATCAATAGATTTAGTAAGAGCTTGAAGGAGAGCTTAATACATTCATAGAAAAGAAGGAAAAGTATATCCTCCTTGTAAAATGGCTTATGTAGTTATTCTCTGAGCTTTACAGACTTATTGTTTTATTTACATCTCAGGAATACAAAATCCTGTAACATAAAGGCATTTATTAAAATATTTTAAACCTCTTTATAAAAAAATTTAAACATACTGCTCTCCTACTCTGTGTAATCAAGTAGCTTTACAAGTCAATCCTGAACAGCTTCATTTGTTTATTTAAGTAACTATATTTATTAAAACAGATTTTTTGCTTTGACACATCAGCACATGGTATGACAAAAAGCCATCTAAATACAACACACATAACTGCTTACACTATTCACATTTTGGGTTTCTGCATTTTTAAATAGGTATGGTTAGTCTTAATTGATTTGGGTTGTTATTTAATGTTTGTGGGGTTTTGAAGGTTTTTTTTTCATTCATTGTGTCAAGGATATTTATGCACACTTCGAGAGAAAAAGATAAAGCTTGTTCCTAATTGACTAATTTAATATCTATGAATTTAAAAAAAATTCTGATAATTTATAATTAATTGTATAGAGGATAATTACATATCGGATGCTTCATGTTTACTTAGGCTTTTCTGAATATATTATATTACTCTTTTGCAATATAGTTGAACAATCTTTGAGCATGTCTATCTGATTTCTTACCATTGATAGAAGGGCTTTTCAAATGACTGAAAAAGACTTCTAGGAGAGCTCAAGCACTGGTATTTGTTGCTGTTTTTCTTCTGTAAGTTTTACATGCTTGATTTGCTCTTTTGACTTACCAGCTTTCTGCTTAAAAAGTAAAAAAACAAAACTATATTTCTTCTTTAACTTTTACTAACAAAGGTAAGCTTTTTAGCTTAAATTTATGCCTTGTTGTTTGTCCTTGCATCAGTCAGGCACTGAGGATACTGCATTTCAGCTAAGCAAATCTTCCCTGCTGCGGGACAGAAGCTACATTTACTTGAAAATTCTGCTCCCTTATTCATCTGTCACTTATAACCCATCATCTACTCAAAGATTAATTTGAATTGTGAACAATATCTAAGCTTCCTTAATCCCTTGCTCTTGTCCTTTTTCTTGAGCTGCTGTACTGTGACGGAAAGGCCATAATTCTGAAGCTTCTTATTCCTCAGGCCTACCTAAAGTAACTCCCATTGGGAGCCAATTGATGTTTTAGCAAGGAAATTCTTACCTGTTTCTGAGAACAACCTGGAAAAATTGTCAAGAGGCATTCACACTCTTAGATGTTCATGCTGTGGAATTCTTGTAAATGTAAAATCTAATTTGTCTGGGCACTTTGCACCAGCATTGTTCAAGGTCAGATGAAATTGTGTGAAATACAAGGCAGTGTTTCTGAGATTTCAGTCCTTTCTCTATATGCACAATATTTTTCACCAGATTAGCAAATCAAATAATAAAAAAATCATTAACAATTAAGGTAAATTGTGATATATACTTATCATCTTTTAGAACACTACATATCAATAGTCATCTCTTCCAGGACATTCTTGTTAAAGCAATATTCATTTGTTGCTGTTTGCATTTATTTGTCCATATATATTTACTGTTATCAGTAAATAGCTTAATATGAAATGTACTTGAAGCATGAAGTCCATTTTGGATGAAAAACAGTAGAAGTATTTAATTTTGG
Organism: Aleadryas rufinucha; assembly: GCA_013397815.1. Classification (NCBI taxonomy): domain Eukaryota; kingdom Metazoa; phylum Chordata; class Aves; order Passeriformes; genus Aleadryas; species Aleadryas rufinucha. The sequence goes on from VZTH01005518.1 coordinate 136,242, forward strand.
AATGATTTCTGTCATAGTTTGGTAGGTGCTTTAGGTGTTAGGGTAAAGAGCTCATTACCGACGAAGTACAGCAACACTGGAATACTGTGCTCAGTTAAGAGGATGTGACGGTCTCTGAATGCATACACAGGAGGGCAACAAAGCTGCTGAGCGGGCTGCCAGAAATGTCCCATGAGGAGTGGCCAAGGACTTTGGGCTTATCAGGTTTGGAGAAAAGGAGGCTGAGGGGTGACCTCCTTGCTCTCTACAGCTTCCCGGTGAGGGGAAGAGGAGACGGAGCAGCTGATCACTTCTCCCTGGGATCCAGGGAGGGGACTTGTGGGAATGCTTCAAGGCTGCACCTGCGATATCTGACTGGACATTAGGAAACATTTCTTTATGGAGAAGTTGGTCAAACACTGAAACGGGCTTCCTAAAGAGGTGGTAGATGCCTCGAGCCTCTGTTTACAATGCACTTAATCACATTTTAACTTTTGGTCAGGCAGCTGGATTAGAGGATCGTTGTAGGTCCCTTCCAACTGAAAATAGTCTGTTATGCTCTTCTCTGCTCTGCTGTCTTCTAGAACCATAGGATCACTAAGGTTGGGAAAGACCTCATCCAGTCTATGCTAAGCTATTCTAGACAGCTGTGGTAGCAGTCACAAATCACTTGTTTTCTTAGTATTTTTATGAAGAGTTTGCAGAAGTATGAGTATGGAAATTGAGCTTGTTCTTTCCAGGCAGTGTTCTGAAACTTAGCATCCTTTGTTCATTACATACCAGAGATATTATTTGATAGTTTGTTATCTCCTTTTTATATTTATTCTGATTACCTGAGTAGCCATGGAGCACTTCTTAAGAAAAATGTTGTAAATCTATCTTGTATTATCAGCGGCAATGTGTACAGGTACTGGTGTACTCTGTATCTTAACTCACAGAAGGGGACTGTGGTGCTGTGAGTCAGATTTCAGCTTCTTGTGTACAGAAACCCCTTGCTTGTTCAACTGCAACAGAAAGCAGAAGAGACTGTCATATTATCAAAATCTTCTTGCCATGGCTGCTTATTTGGGATTCTCATGTATGGGAACCCATCTACTAGGAAATGCAGATTTATTGAAGTAATTTGTGAAATTATGTTTTCTTGTTTTCTCATTCATCAAAGACTTTTTTTTTTTTGCCTGCCTTCTTCCTCACCCAACCTTTTTATTGAACCAAATGGAAGAAATGAACAAAGCAAGCTCAAAAATTCTGACAATTTAAATAAATTGTACATGATGGATAAATTACAGAAATACTGAGATTACAGATTTTGTGATAGGTGTAAACTAGAATTGCCACCTGTAATTTTCAGTTATTTAAATTTGATATACTTATCTTCTGAGGTTCCAAATCTGGGGCTACACACTTACTCTCCGTTCCTATCCCATTTCTTTGAAAGGGTGTGTATGGGGGCTGCAGAATATTTTTTGTTTAATATATAGTGTTTAATCAGTTCTTGTTATTAGTATTTTAGAACCTGATTTATTAAAATACCATTGGAACGTACAGTGTCCCTTTCAGGTAAGAGTTTTGTGTGTCACTCTCTTGTAACTGTTTGATAGAAAACGTTCATTTTATGTCTCGGAACAAGTGTTTCTGTCCCAAAATGTCAATAATTTTTATTTGGAAAGACATAAGATGGAGAAGATACTGTAAATAGTCAGATCTTGGAGACATTTTCCTGTAAATGAAATAATTTTTTTAATAAGAGTTGGGTAGCTGTATGAATATATATAAAAAGTAGCTAAAATATTAAGGTCAAATACTAAAAATACTTTTCCAAAAGTTAGTAACTTTTTATTGGACTTGAGTATATGATAATTATGTTGGGGTCTGGTTTCTCTATTTATCTTTAAGTTATCTGGTTTCACTATAAAGGCAAGGTTTCTTCTTGCTTTTCTTATGATTCTGTGCTTTACACTCAATATTGGAACTATTTTGCGGGCACTCTGGTGTCATTCATCAGCAGTCACTCTGCCCAGTATAGTGATCTGGGATTCCTGCAGAGTCCATGTCTGTGGGACAGGAGGCACAGAGACAGTTAATAATTGCATATTTATTTTGGTTCTCAGGCAGGTTCTTCAACCTGTGCTGAGTTCATCAGAGCTATGTCTAGATGGGTCACAGCACCTGCACTGGCTGGTTTCACACTAGCTCCAGTAAGTATATGGAAAATGTAGTTGCAACAGTGGCTGCAGTGTGCCTAAACCTCAGCCTAGGTCTTTTAAAGGGACATTAAAAGATAAGCTTGAGTTAATGCAGCTCTCTTCCTGTTTTGAGGAAGTCTCTCTCTTCTCTCACTTTCTGCCCTAGTAGAAGCGTAGCAGAAGTGCCTGCAGAACAGATGCAGCTAGTCTGATGTTTGGTATTTCATAACTTATTTTAGCTGAGGTTGGTTTTGTTAAATTGATATAGAATCACAGAGTCATAGAACTGTTTGGAGCAGAAGGGACATTAAAGATCATCCTGTTCCAGCCTCCCTTCCATTGGCAGGGATACCTTCCACTGGCCCAAGTTGCTTCAAGCCCCATCCCGCCTAGCCTTGAACACTTCCAGGGATGGGAAAAGGTTTACATTTTATTGCCATCCAAATTTTTCAATGATTTTTCTACTGTAAATCAGCCAGATTAATGATAGCTTTCAAAGATAGACTGAGTAATCTATATTTGATGTGATAACGTTAGGTTGGTTTTGACTAATAAGTAGGTAAAATAGTGTTGTAAGAAAAGTGGACTAAGGTTTATTGACTTTGTAAGATGCTATTCATGTATGGAATGATAATTCCAGTGGTGGTAATAGGGCTAAGTCATAATTATTGACAAATAAAGGTTAAAAATAATATTTTATGCTGCTAGGTAGTGATGCTGAGCCAGTAGATTTGGTCTCCCAACTGTCTTGATCTTTCTGTGTTGATTCTCATCCCAAGGAATAGTGGAAAAAGTAGGAGTGAGGGGAAAATATACATGGAAATTAATAATTCTGAAGTATAAAAAGAATCATATGTATATATAGCAGAGAAAGGTGAATAGCTATTAGCCTTCTAACAGAAAAGATGTCATTCAGGACAGGGACACAGTACAAGAGAGGTTCAGGAACCACAAAAGACAGGATGGAACTTGTTAATGGTGTCAGAATAGAAGGAAGAAAGACAATAGGCTAGAAGAACTCTGGTGAATAGGTGTGTAATACATGTCTTCTGTCATTTGTGAATTAAATCAGGAAGCCATCTTATAAAGCCCTGTGAAGACCATAAGTAAAACCTATGCTGAACTTCGTGTTCTGTCACCCTGTTAGTGATGTTGATGGTTAGACTGCCTTCATTCCTTTCCATTTTATTTGAAATACGTATATAAACATATATAGTAATTAAAGTGTAACAGTTGAAGAACAGCATGCAATGATGTCACAAATGATTCTGTGGGTTTATTACATGTTATTCATATTAATAGCATCTATAATAATATAATACAGTTAGAACAAATACAAGGCAGCTATGGATTAGTGAGCTGTAATAGCATTGAGGAGCTTCTTAGGAGGCCATAAAGCATGAAAGCAAAGCTTGCCTACTTTGTGCAGTCACTAGGACATCAAGGTAGAAATATGGTCACGTAGTTCAGCATTTGTATTTTATTTGTTTTATTTTTGAACATATATACCCAATATATTGAATTCCTGTCTGCCTCAGGCAGATGTTGCAGCATATTTATCTCAGTGTTTCTGTTTCAGCAACTTCCGTTTTTCTTCTCTGTTGTTTCCTTTTGGTTCTGTCTCTTCATTTTAAGTCCTCAAGATGGTACCAGGAATATGGAAGTGCAGTGTTATCGTATTGTGATACATGAAATGCATGCATAGGTCATGTTACAGTGCTAGCTATGATTAGTATATGTTTAATGATATTCTACAGCTTCTAATTGATGGCAACTTCATCAGCGAGATGCAATAATTGTTACGTTAAGTGGACAGTTTGATGAATGTGAACTCATTCCAAATTTTTATCTGTAACTGAGCATTTAAAAAAAAAAAATGAAACAGTTTAAATTGAATGTTAGAGATTTCTTTAGTTGTTTTGTTTCTTCCACCTCCTTTTCCCCCCCCGATTTCCAGTTGTAAAATCTTTGGTGAAAACTGTGTTTACTTACTTGAATATGTGAAGCAACTGTGAAATTTAATTCATGGTTTCACCATTTCTTATTATTATTTTATTTTCTGTCTTTTATAACGATGTTGTGCTGCTTCTCATACAATTTAATTCCACTACAATATTTTGGATATGAAACCATTTTCCCTAGTAAAGTGTAAACCATAATTTGTGTTCAGTTGCTTTAGAATTAAATTAAAGCTGTACATCCCTTTTGTGATGCCATTGAGGATTATGTAAATTTGTGTATTTGTAACTTTATATTCAGAGAAACCAATTCATTAACCAAATAAGGTGGATATGAATTTCATGTCTAGTACAACAGAATAAAAGAGAAACTTAGGATTCATAACTAACTTATACATTACATTAGTCCAGCGTGAATGAATTCCTCAGCAGTCTTCTTATCAGTAAGTGTATCAAATGGAGAGTCAGCTTCTGCTACTTGTTTTCCGGAGGTACTGACTTAAGGGAGGAAAAAAACCACTCCATGCTTGGAAATGTGCTGAATGTACTGTATTATGTCATGGGACTTCCTGTATGTGGAACAAGATTAACCAAATGAATGAAGGAGTGCTGGTCATCTTTGCAAGCCTGATGCTTAGGATACTTTTAGCAGTAATGCTATGTAAGATATTTCAGTGTGGCAGCTCCTCCATGGCAGTGGTGACCCAATCTTGATTTCATACTAAACAACAAAATGAATGAAAAGAAATGAAAAAATATTCTATTCTATTCTATTCTATTCTATTCTATTCTATTCTATTCTATTCTATTCTATTCTATTCTATTCTATTCTATTCTATTCTATTCTATTCTATTCGTTGTCCTGTAACAAAAGCCTGCCATTCTATACAAGCAGCCTTTCTTCCAATGAATAAATAAGAGGTGAGATAAGTGCACTGGAGTATTCAAAACATGACTGAGTTACTAGAAGGGGAGTTACCGCACCTAAGCTGACGTCCACACGCTCATAACACTTGCAAGTATTGTGCTGTATTGATCCTTGATAAAACACCTTCTGAAGTATTGAAGTTAAATTAATTTGGTCTATCAGGTTCTGTTGCTGAAGCAATACCAGGCTATAATTTGAAATCAAGGAAGCAAGCTCTTCTTTATGTTAAGACCTATTTAAACTTTTCAAGCAGAATTAACCAAAAGTTGCTAACAGCAGCTAATTATGATGTATTAAAAGATGGTATTTCCTTTTTCTTTAAGTATACTATTTAATATTTCTAATTGTTGAATCTTATTTTTAATATTTGATGTAGTACTGGGCATATTTTTATCTGCTCTCCTTTTTTTGTGTTATGACAGTCTATCAGCTTGAGAATTCTTACTGCTAGACATGAACACTGTATTCCTGTGTTTTCCTGGCTCAGCCTTCCCTTCAAAAAGTGTCCTGCTGTGGTATTGTCTATTTCCTGGCTAACATAGACTAGACTTGCTATTTTTATCACACTTTTCTAAGGAAACAGAAGTTTTATAAATTGATGCAGTCATACTATCTGTCAGTCCCCCACAAAAATTCTTGAATCTGTTGAACAACTTCAGACAAATTTGATGGAGAAGTAGAGGCCTCAAAGACACAAATATCCATGAAAACAGATGGACTGTGTAACGGGAACATGCAAAATAGTACATCTGCTGAGGAAAAAGTCTGCAGCATTAAGAATGCCCATGCTGTTATTCATAAGGTTCCATTGCTTACAGAACTACCAAGTTTTGTTGTTATTTTCTTCCACCTGTAATAATTTCTTTGTTTATTCTTTCCATGTCCAATTGCTATTACAGGTGTAGAACTACTTGCCACGTATTATTTGAGAGTTTTCTTTGAAAGTTGCTTCATGTGCAATTTGGTAGGAATCCCCTCTCCTTCAAATACAGTTTAGTTTGTGTTTTATAAAGAATGACTGCTGTCTTTTTTTACTCTGACATTTAATCATTAAAACATGAGGGTTTGGGGTTTTTAGGAGAAATGAAAATTAGTAGGAAGATAATTGTAGAACTGTTTCTTTTCTGAGTTTTGACTTACATTGGCCAGAGGAGTATAATGTTTGTGAAAGTAGGTTACATCATGAAACTTCATTGATGACTACATGCAACAGAGAGTATGCATGAACTTTTAAGGAAGGTTTGTATTTATTTACATTTAACTACCATAATGGTAGATGTCTTTGAGAACCCAGAAAGGGAAGAATTTGTAATGAATGGAATTTTTTTTTTTTTTTTTTTTAATTTTAGGGAAGGTGTGAAAAGTTTTTTTTGGTAGAAAAACATTTCTTTGAAATGGAATTCT
>VZTH01005518.1:142701-202067 GCA_013397815.1 Aleadryas rufinucha
TTTTTAGAAACCCGAAAAGGAAAAATTTGTAATTAATTGAATTTTTTTTTTTTTTTTTTTTAAATTTCAGGGAAGGTGTGAAAAGTTATTAGTGGTAGAAATACATTTCTTTGAAATGGCATTCTGCTTCCCTAAAAAGTTCCTTCAGTTCCCAAATTTGCGTACCTCGGCCATATTCCTTTCAATTTCAGCGACAAAAGGAGCACAGGACAGAGATGACAGTGTCTGCACTAAGTAGTACTAAATACAAGTATTTGAAAAAACAATTTAATTTTCAAAAGTTAGTCTATCCAATGCAGTGATGAAACGTAGGTCCTGGGGAAACGAATACTGTGGCACATAATAATAAAGAATGGAGGAAAGGTTATGCAAAGGAGGTTGAAATGATGCCACATGAACAGTTTTACTTCAGGCGTGTTCTGTTTTTTAAATGCTTTGCTTTTGCAACTTCAGCATTCTTTTAATGTAGAAGATGAAACAAAAATTTCCTTTTTAAAAAAGAATCATAATAGCAATTCCTTTACACAGATTTACTGACCTCGTATTTATCACAATGTTGTGAAATTTAGGTCTGCTCCTCAGACTTCACTTCTCCATCCAGCTAGTTGTAACATTTTGCTGTTGTTCATTGTGGCAGATGAGGAACTAGAAGAAAATGAGACAAACATTGCAGGTAGACCTAATAATTACTTGCTATGAATTATTTAACATATTTAAATATAATATATGTATGCATTACATGTCATTCAAAAAGACCCCTAAGCACTTTAAGCTATGTTTAAAAGAAAACTGGTTTTTTACACTCGCTTAAATGCACCCTCTGCTGGGGTAAAACACAACAGCTGTGAAGTGCAATGTGATCTGTAAGCACAAGTGTTGAGGAATTCTGTTTTATGGTTCATCTGAAATACTGCGAGCAGCCAAAATCCAAGTATGTTCCTCTTAAGGCAAAACTGGGAATTGATTTATTGTTGATGCACAGAAGAAAATATCACATGTATCATCTTGAACCAGTGCTAATTTTTCTGTCTTAGAACCTGATTCTACTTGTTGAAGAGATACAGTTTCTGGTAGTTTAATTTGTCTTTCAGAATTTCCATGTTTGTCAGCCTGATTTATTTCTGTTAAATGAAGTTGAAAATAACATCAAGAAACTGTTCGATGTTGTGTTTGTGTTGTTCCTGTGTTGAGCTGAAAATACTTATTTGCTTTTCAGAGAAACTGCATTTTCTGTGGTTGTTCCTACTTTAAATCAAACAACCAAAGACTACTTAAACTTACCTTGAGCTTCTCCTTGCTACTGAGAATTGTATTAACTTCCTAAGAGTCTTTTCTTAGGTGGCAATGAGTGACCAAGGATGGGGAACAGCATCAGAGGCTTCTTTGGAGACAGAATGTATTGTGTGTGCTTTCCAATTACATATTAGCAGATCCCCAGAAACCCTGCTGGTACCATAAAGGAATTGAAAAAGAATGTGTTTTCCCTCTTCCTGTTAAAAAGAGGAGTCCAAATAGAGGAGAGGCAGGTTTTTTAGAACTTAGATTAAGTTCACTGGGAAAAAAGTCTTAGGGTAAGTGTGGAAGCTCTGTTCCACCCCAAAATGAGTGACTTAGCAATTAAGCTCTTTTTGTTGGATTCTTGTTTCAGATCTTTTGCTTTATTTCTGTCTTTTTTTCTTCTATCAGGTTTCTAGTAGTAGATACCATTCCAGAAACCAGTGCATCCCACTAAAGGCCATGTGTCACTTAATCATAATACTTTATCTGAAAGACCTGTGAAATAAAGAGACTTTACAAGTAAATAGAATTTTTACTATATATTCTCTAACCATAAGGGGATTACTTGACCTCCTGTGTCTTTTGCACACATCAAACTCTATACTTAAGCTGTCTCGAAGCTTGAGTTCATCCTCTAGGGATTTTCCTTTTGTCTGTCAGTCTGCAGATAGAAAAATATGTCCAGTTATATTTAGCCATATGTTGACCATCTCTGTCTTTTGATTGCGAATATTATCAAACATTAAAATGTATTCAGTTATACTAACTGTGATAATGACATCTTTTTGATATTTTATAATTAACAGTTTGTGCGACTTTCTACTTGGCTTGTTAATAAGAATTTTTTTAGGTATTCTTAGACCTCCATACAGCCATTACTAAATTAACACTTATTTTCCTCGTTGCAGAACTTTAGAGTTCCCTATAAAAGAGTGTTTCGTGGAGACTGATGTTTTGAGCTTCATTGTTCAGTGAGACATTTCCATGTCTCATACATCCTGATATACACTGCTTTGTAACCTCTAACTGGAGATCTTCATGGGCATGTGCATGCTGCTCCCACTCAGGGCCCTGTTTCAGCTGTCTCTACACAAAAGAACATTTAGCTGTTCCTTCCATTTAACTTGAATGACAACTGCTGAGTGAAGGCCTGGTTTCTAACCATGTCAGTGAATGATGGCAGTCATTATTGCCTTATAATGTAACTCTCTTTATAAGACAACCTGTGGCTCTCAGGTGATGGAATATGGTGCTGCAGCTGTCTAGGGGTTTTTACCTGTTTTTAAACCACCATATATGGCTTGTTTTTCTTTTCTGACAGTATATCTTATTTCATTTGACATTTTGTTTGTGTTGGAAAGTTAACATGAATAACAATATTTCTATTTGAGAAAGCCTTGCACAGAAGCTAAATTTGTTTGTTGTTCAAAAACACCTTGACAAGTATGAGGTACTCTTCTTTTTGGTTTCAGTCTCTTTGTGAATTAGGGAGATGGTGTAATCGTATACACAGAACCTAGTTAAAACTGTGCTTTCTAAAATTTTCAGAACCTTAGAGAATATCTAATAATTTCCTTGAGAGGTTCTACATTATATGTTTGGTCCAATTAATTTTGATCCATCCGAGTCCCAAAGTTCTGTATTGGGGCAATTAAATTAGTAATTTTGGAATTACTTTCAGGTTTTGTGGCTTATTCAAATAGGTGAGTGCTACATGGTTAGACAAGTATTAGCCTCTGGATTAGCCATCTACAAGTCTACCATGTGATTCCCACACAACAATTTAAAGGTCTCAGCACTAAAGAAAAAAATACTTTTCTGTTTTTGACCAATTTTGAAATTTTCTATCTTCTCAATTAGAAATGTGAGATATCAGATCTTCCCCATCAAATATTTGGTGTTCATTCTGCTGTCTTGACCTCCTGTGTAAAGCACTGGATTTCTGCAATAGATAAGAATGCAGATAAGAAATGTAATATTGTCTTTTCACCTGGAGGGTAATTCAGCCTCTCCCTTAGTTCACAATTGTAGAAATACTTCCACAGATGTTTATGTAGAAAACTCTCCTTCACTGACGTTCAAAGTATTCATCTGCAGCATAACTTACCTCAGTCTTAAATGAGCACTTGTTTTTGGCACCACAGGAAACAGTGGAACACAAATAACAAGCAAATTCCTTTTCTGCTAACTGCAGAAGGGTTACTGGAAGGGATCTGAAAAGGATCCCAGAGTTTTGGCTCCGTTTTTCAGGTATCTCAAATGTCTCATCTGATCAACGAGTGATTGCCTCACTAGATTATGATTCCCTTTACTTACTGCTTAATGTAGTTAGAGTGCTATGATTTCATCTGATTTATAATCTTCTTTCTGGACAGCATTGTGAGTATTCTGACAGTATTTTGTAAGATCATATTGTTAATATTCATCGTCTAGTTCATAATTAACAAAATAAAACTATATAGTAAATGTTGATGTAGGTTTATGTGTTTCATCATGACCGGAAATTGTTACTGATTTTTAGAGGAGGACTAAGTCTAAACCCTAACCACAGAAAAAGAGACATTTTTACCACACTTAAGAATGATAATTACCAACAAGAGCTAAAAAGATTTAAAAAGACCTATACTAGGTTTTAAATACCTTGTTACAGATTGTCTTTACCATGCAGTGAGTTCCATGTATCCCTTTTGCTGGTAACATACCAGTCAAATTAATATTCTATCCAGCCTGTAAGGTGGAAATGTCAGGTGGGGAGCCAGGCTGGTTATTGCTGGCACTAATGAAAACATCAAGCAATTGAAGAAGTAACAATAGCAGTAACAATAGTTATCACTTTTTATTTTTAGTCTGTTCCTCAAAAACTTGCTTGCTGGGTTGCAAACACAAAAATTAAGCTTCCCTGTACTAAATGTTCAATTCAGTACTTAGGCAGTATGCCATTGGCCTGCCTTCAACCTACTAAATGCAATTTGATTTTGTTCAAACACTATATAAAATGTTACCTGTAAGTAGTACACATTAAAGTTAAGTAAGAACATAACATTATTTCTCCCTATTATTTTCTAACTGCAGTATTTTCCTTGTATGTAATGTTTCCACTCTTGTATCCTGCTCTCTGGAGGTTCTTGGGGTGGAGGGATTTGCTTTGTTACCTTTTAGCAAAAGCAGTTATGTTCACCAGCTGTAATGCTGACCCTTTAATGGAGTTCTGGATAGATGAAATGTACTTTTATAAAAACTCTTCGTGTTTGTTTTAGACTCAAAACACACTTGAATGTAACTCATGTAGTTGCATGCATATACCACGAGTTTTTGAGTCATATAAAGAAATCTAAACATTTTTAAATGGCTGTACATGTCCATATGCTTACGAAACTCATAAATAGTAATACTTTTCCTGTGGAACTGTAGGCAGTTAAATTTTGTAAGGATTTTAATCTTGGAGAGTTCAGTTATTGTTTCTATAAATTCTGAAACACTGTAAGAAATACCTAGCATATGTCCTTGCTTTTAAAAGTTACAATTTCTGTGGTTTTTTATCAATTTTCATCCATGCATCAATGAATTCACTGTAAGGGTTTAATTCTCTTAAAAAAACCCTTATTTTAAAAACCCCACTACTGTAAAGCATTTAGATTTGGCAGCTGTGAGTTGTAAAGTAAAGTGAGGTTTTAGATTTAATAGATTACTTGCATTTCTAGATTCCATGCAGTTGTCAAATGGTTGTCTTGATCTCTGGAAAACGGAAGAGATAAGTGAAATATGTGTGTTTAGTATCAAGTCTGGATTGTCTAGTTTATTCTGACCACTAGGGAGAAAAATGCCTTTATTTCAATATAAAATGGATACAAAAAAACCCCCCCAAAACCTGTGCATCTGATTTCATTAAAAATATCTTGTATAGTAAATATAATACGAGTAGGATTTGGCTTTGATATTGTACGCCTGTGACAATTTCACGTATTAGGGTTTTTTCCAAGAAGCCTGCCTAGTACTAATTAAAACCAGGGAATTTAACTTCTGCACGCTTTTGTAAAAATGAAGCTGTTCGGATTAATATCTTGACTGTAAACTGAAAGGAATTTCACAAGACTGTGTCAGATAATTTCTAAAATTTTAATAAAAGGAGCTAAGTAACATTTGTACTGATCATATGCTTTTTTTCTTTGCAGATTTAGAAGGTGTTTTCAGTATTTGATGCATAAAAACACCTAAAATGATCTAGTTACAGCATAACATATAGTAAATTATGCTGCCATTGCATGCTTTTCTAGGAACCGTTTTTTGTAACAGATTCACTCCTTGGAAATAAAAGAAGTGAAGTAGCCTGAATAGTATCACATGATGGCACTGTTTCCATTTCCACCTCCAATATTATGAAATAAAGCTATAATAAACTGGTATTAAAATGGTATGTAATTCCAATATACTTTGTATAATTTATGTAAAAGAAAAATCTAACCACTCTGGTTATTAATATAGGTATTAAAATGGATGTATAGTTTTCTTAGAAAAGTGTTTTGTAAAACTTTGCATATTTATAATATTCTTTATTTTTATTGTAGAACAAGAATTCTCCACTATATATAGTGTTTATGAATGCTGAACTGTACAGATTCATTTAGCATTGTATTAGGAAAAAAAACCCCTGTTAATTGTTGTATAAATGGGATGTTCTATTTTTTGTTTTGATTTTATTGTGGAAAGAAAGCTAATGGCTGGCCTTTTTGTATTTAATATAAAGCCTTTTTGTGGTAAATTAGGTCATTAATACAGACACATTTTTAAAAAATGCAAATTAGCTTTCTATGAGCAGAAAAGAGCTTAAAGTGTAGTAAGGTCAGAGGCAGGATCAGACATATTTGTAAAATGAATTATATTCAAGTAGGAATATGAGGGAAAATATGAATGTAAAAAAGTCAGTGATTTATAGTATATAGATGGTAGATGTCATATTATTTAATTTTAAAATATTCTGACTGAGTACCCATAAATGTTCATGTTCTTTTTAGTAATATAAATTAATAATCACTTCTAAATTAATATTTTCTATTTGTAGAATCATCAATATTAATTTTTAGGAAGAGAAAACACATTGCTGATTTAAAAAAAAAAAAGGTGGCGAGTGTGATTCTAGTATGCTGCAGATTACTTTAGAGTAAGGTAAACATCCATTCCCACCATTCTCTCATATGAAATTAGACTATTCTATGCATTTCTCTGCTATGGGGATTGTTGCTAAAACAAAACAAAATAAAAACCCTGCAAGAGAAAGTAAGAAAAATACCCGCTGGTGATGCAGAACTAATAGCTGGGGTTTGGATATAAGCCAGATGGGTGCTTACACTCCGGGAATGTCCTCTGCCAGTATAAACTTCTGTTCTGAGCGGTGTGAGGCTTTTCTGTGTCTTTTTTTGATGTGAAATCAGGGGCAAGAGAAAATGTGTGCTAAAAAAAAAAAAAAAACCTGTCATGTAAAATTTCACTTCTATTTAGTGAATTATCAAGTTAGCTAAATAGAAGAGACCATAATATATTCTTCTGAACTTCATCAGTAAACTGGTTTTAATAATAAGAAAAAACTGTTTCAGTAGACCTTAAAAAGAATGTATTTATATACAATATGTCATAACATTTAATCACTAAAGAAAATTGCTCCTGTTGCTAAAATCAGTGGTAGAATCTCACTGTACCAATCTATTAAAATGTTTTAAAATAATTTAATGTCTCTAATTTGCTTGCTTTAGTCAGTAAACAATACTTGCGTAATTTCAGTTTGACATATTAACACATTTTCTAGATATTCTTGTTAGAAGTACTGCTTTACAGAAGTGTTTCAATGTTAGACTGCCTCTCTCTCAGTATCTAATAGTCCACTCCTTTGTATCATTTTTGAGAGAGAGATTAAAATTACTATTATTTTGAAATTTTTTTACAAAGTTTTTAAAAGATCTACTGATGTAGCTGGACTCAAGTAATAAATTGCAATAGATAAAGAAAAGCTTTCATTACTCACAGCTGTCTGTTCATTTATATGTCCCATTTGTTCATGTGTGAGATGAAGAATTCCAGAATATACAGTAAGTGAACACTGCTCTGCTTGGTATATTTCACCATTTGAATTACTCGCAATTTCACCATGCCAGTGTTACTTCTCAGGACAAATTTCATACAATAGTAGTTCTGTGATTATTCATCCAGTTTAATTAATTCAATTAAGTAAGTCTGCTGTCAGGTGTCCTTTTAATAATTGAATCAACATGCAGATACATAATAAGCATAAAAGCATTTCTGTGGCTGCAGTAAATTTAGATCCAAAAGAATCTGCTATTCCACTACATTTGATATAGATTATTCTATAATATTTCAGTAATGGGTTGCACAAAGGCTGCCTTTTAATTCTTTGCTTTCTCAAATGTCTTTATATATAATGGTTTAAAACAGAAGGTGTTCAAAAGAGGGTGACCTTTTTCCATTACCATAGTTCCTGTCATTAATGCATTATAATTTTCTTTAGAAGTCTGGAAAAAATGTGTATATATGCACTCTGTAGCAGGTATGAATCAAAGTGTGTTAGTGAAAGTTAAGAATTGTCTGTTATTACTAAAAAAGAAGGGGGGAAAATAAAAGAAAAATGTGAGGAAGTAATTTTATTGTTATTTTTCCTGTGAAAGTTTAAACAAACCTTACACTTTATACAAAGCAGTTACAGACTTGAGAGTTTTCGCATTTCTAATATGAATGAACAGCAGTTGACCTACTCAGATACTAAAAATAATATGCCCCTTAACTAAATTTAAAGCAAATATAATGTTGTATTCGGATGGATTATGTATAAAGGCCAATAACCTATCTCCATCTTCTGCAATATATTACCATAGATGTTGTTTTAATAACATATATATTAAAAAACATGGTAAATGATTTACTTGGCATACTCTCAATGGTGCTTGATGTCATAATTATTGTAAATATTAATTGCTGTGCTAAAAATGTAAGCAGGATGACTTTGTATTAGATGAAAAATGAAAATAGTCTGTGTACGGGTAAATAGATAATCATACAAAAGTAATTGGGGTTTTAAAACCCCAATCTATTCTGCCAGCATGAGCTCGTTTGCATGTTAATCACAAGAGTGATTTCCTACTTCACAAGGAAGTCCACACTCTTTCATAACCACTTTTAATTGCATTTAAAATGTTGCAGGGTTGGGATATTAGAAATGGAGGCGTATCAGTGTCAAATTAATAAAAAAATGTTTCTGAAAATCTTTATGGGCTATAGATTATAGTATTATGGGCTTTTTTGTTAGAAATACAAAATGTGTTTTAGGATATGTTTTATTGAGGCATGTTAAATGATAAAAACAGAGTAATTTGTACATAGGTTGTTTCTTTAGAGATTTGATAAATGGAAACCTTGTAGCTGGAAAGTATTGAATACATTTTTATTAGTAAATTGCTTTATAGATTGACCAGTACTTTCATTAATTTCCCATTAATCGATAAAATAGTAAATTAGAAAAAGTTAAAAATGTGTTTTTATAATAAAGCATAAGGCAGTGTGACATTAGAAAGGTGTATGTAAAATTCCTTCCACTTATGTACCATTTTACTTGTATTTTTATTCAGAGGAATCCAGTTAATGATTTTAATGGAAAATAATTTTACTGCTTTCATATATAGATTTTTGCTAGTTATTTTGAAATCATATGCTAAACATAATAGAAACCAAAAACGCAATTACAGATCAGAATTCATATAATTTATATATGCTGCATGCTGTCACTTGAAATTGGTCCTAGAATAAATTGTGACAAAATTTATGTATTTGTTATTATTTATGGCTAACTCTGCCTTTAGAATTAGAGATAGGAATAAAAATGGTAGGAAGCTATTTAATAGTTCTTTTTTTCCCTTTATGTTCGGAGTGGTGCAGTAATAAATGGACAACATTTTAAGTGATTTTGTGATATTCATATAAGATTCAACAGAGCTTCCTCTGTAATCTATAAAAGGCCAATGTCAAAGTAAAGACAAAATGACTTGTTCTCTGAAGACAGGAATGAAGAAATGTAGCTCTCTAATAAAATAGTGTTAAGTTCACAATGGTTACATTGTGATCAGTCTCAAAGATACAAAAACTAATTTTTAGTCAAGCTGTTAAAAATTATATATTTAAGAAGATGAAAAGTTTGAGGATTAAAGAAAAATCACTCGCAATTTTAAAGAGGGTATATTTGCTTTCATCACCAGGTGTTCTTTCTAATATAAATTACCAAGATGATGTTTCCATAACATAGCTTGGGGTGCTCTGGAGATTAAAACTACCAAAACAGACCTATTAAATTTTTCATAGGGAGGGTCCACCAGGGATAATAAGCCAATATTCCTTGTCCCATATTCCAGATGTTTTATGTAATTCTGCATCTTGCTAAACCTAAATTGTAGCTTTTCCAGAAAAAATGTACTATGGAGACTGAGATGAAAGGCAAGAACTGTTGAAATGTTAATTTTACTATCTGCTGTTGAGGTCTGTTACCTTTTTTGTATTTTATTCTTACTCCCAGTAGCTCAGTTCTGTTTTATGAATGTTGTGGTATTTCAGTTGTTTGAAGTTTTGAAACTTGGAGCGTGACTTTGACTTGGCAAAACACAATGCCACATGGTGTGTGACACGCTGATGGATAGTCTTTGATCCATATGATTCACAATCTTCCTACTTTCAACTTGATTCAGGATGAGAAAAGCAAATTTAACAGTAAAAAAGTTTTAACAATAATCCTTGTAACATAAACCTAGAAAAACTATAAATAAAATAGCTCTATTTAGTAATTTTCAAGTAAAAATGTAATAAACAAAAATATATTTTGTTGATTTTTTTCATATAGACTGGGGACATTTAAAAACAATATTGTGATTATTGCAGAGCTATGGGATGTTTCTGCATTGATCTGAAACAGTTAATGCTTTAAAATAAAGTACTGCTGTGCTTCACAGATCAGTTGGCAAATGTGATGAAATAAATACCCTAGGCCACTCATCTGATTCCCACTCCTCAGTCTCCTGTTGTACTCCGGTGGTAGCTGACCAGCAGAAAAGTTC
Source organism: Aleadryas rufinucha (assembly GCA_013397815.1). Taxonomy (NCBI): domain Eukaryota; kingdom Metazoa; phylum Chordata; class Aves; order Passeriformes; genus Aleadryas; species Aleadryas rufinucha. Next base: position 153,084 of record VZTH01005518.1, read on the forward strand.
ATGGACTGAATCCTGCTATAGCTTGGAACAGACATGGATCTGGTCTAAGTGAACTGATGTCTAATTGGTTTTTTTGATCCAACACGAGATACAGATGGTAGATGGGGATTTTACAAGAGGAAGGAATTAATGCATTGCAAAGGGCAAGTCTTTTGCCTCCCATTCGGGTAGGCTGTTCTAGGAACAGCAAGAGACACCTGGCTGCTGACTGGCCCATAGGTTTTTTTTCACTGTTTCACTATTTTTGGCATAGTTGTTCAAATGCATTGTTCTGTGATAGATGTTTCTTACTGCACAACTTCTTGTATTAATTGAGTTTCCTAAAAGTGTTACTTTTATACTTTATAATTTATTACGGTGCAATTTCTGAAAGTAAGACTTGTATGGAGGCTTGTGCTATTAAAGGCTAATGCCCTGATATAAATATTTAATGAAAGCTTATAATTTTCTTACATTTGATGTTCCTGTTCCTTAGCAATTCAGTTATCAGTTTTCTCTTTTTTTAAATTTTTTTTTAATGTGTTGAATTTCTCTTCAGTTTTTTCTAGAAGATTGCAACATAAGTATGCAGATCATACTATATACCAGAGAAATACAGAAAGTTACAGGAGAGAGACTATTTGCTAAAATTTTAGAATTTGCTTTAATTAACCTAACTTAATTTAACTTGCTTTCCTTTGGAAAACAAAGTCAGGTTTTATTAAGAAAAATCCACAATATTTTCATTCATCCAACTTGAAAGTTTCTATTCCAGTTCATTTGACTTCCAACCCTTTTAGAAAAACTACAGGAAGAGGTGTGATTATCCTCCTGAGTCTAAACTAAGAAACCAGATAATCTTGGTCTCTGTTCCATATGTTTTTGAGAGAGAAACCTGGGGAAATTTCTTTCTGGCCTATTTCTACATCATAAAAAAGGAAAGAAGTGAAAAGCATAAACTCTTTTATGTACATGTTTTTCACCTGTGGGGAGAAAAAAGTGAGAAAACATACAATCTGTTTCTTAAGATATTTCCTCCTTTGCCGTATATGGCTACACTGCCTTAAGGTGTACTATACATAATGTACATGAGACTATTTGGAGAACTGCATCAGTTCTAATATAAACAATGAACCTTTCTAAACCAGTTGTTTTGGCCATGACTTTAAACAAAGTGTATTTAACAAGTCTTTGTAAAAACATTTTTTTAAGATAACTTCAGTAATCTAATTGTTTTTATGGTTCTGTAGCTTCAGAGCAAAAAGGTCTTCCTGTGGAAAATAGAGGCACTTCAACTTCTTTCTTGTCACTACTTAGCAAACTATTAAATCTCTGAAAATGAAATGTATTTGATTTTGTTCTTGCTCTTACATGCAAAATTAAGATTGCTGTTCTTTTACACACTCAAGGTTTTTTCTTTGTATTTTATTTTCTTCTTTTACAATAGTTTAAGTATTAGGGCTGAAAAGTGGGGCAAAATGATCCTTTTATCTTTTAAACATGTACAGTCAGTGATTGTAGCCATTTTCCCTAATCTGTTTCCATAGTTTGTTTCTACTTTTTTCCCAGAGGCAGTATGGTGTGATTGTTCTGCCACAGTTCACATTAGTTATTATGAATTTTGCACAGTTTTCAGCTCAAGTCCTTTTATGTCTACTATTAATAAAAGCAGCAGAGTTCCCCAGTCTGAGTAGAAGTTTTATAAGTGTGTGGCAAAGTAATGAAGAGCATTTGAGTTGGATGGCTTATAGGTGATGATTTTCAACTGGGACTAGGTTATGCCTGAAAAGAATCCCTCCAAATGTGTTATGTCTACCCTTGATACTAGTATCTTTTGTACTTCGTTTTAAAGTAGATCTGTGCTATTCACTGTGGTGAAGACTTCAGAGTCCAAAATTTGCCAACTGTATTTCATTTAGGAAGAAAAATATTTCAGAGTTCTTGCATTCCTTACAAGAAGCCCAAACCCTTTGACTTTCAGTACAGATGTATATGGGGAAAGTAGCATAGTGTGAGGAATAAACCTGTAAACATACTTTAGGTATTTTTTACAAACCACTTCTAACATGGCTGTGTTTTCCACTCTCCTGTGTTTCACCGTTATGGCCACAAATGCAAACTTCTTAACAAGGAAATAGTGAATGAAAATGTATTTTTAAGTAGTTGTATCACATATATTGTGGTATTGTTAATGTATAAAATCAGAAAGTATCAGAGACCCTACCATGAGTTACATAGAATGTGGAGAAAGACAGAGAAGGTAGTAAATCCTGGTATTTGGAGAATGATGGGGGCTGCATTACATTGCTAAAGGCCAGATTTTGGTCCAGCCAGGTCATGTGAAGTGACTTGTGCCTGTTTAGAAATAGGACAGCCCACGTTTGAGCATCCTGACATTGCATATCCTGCATGGAGCTTGTGGCCTAGGTCTCTTTGAGCCAGGGCCTGTTTTCCACCCCTGAAAGAAAGTGGCACAGTATCTTGTGTCCATATCTCTACACTCTCCCTTCACCAGCTGTATTGACTGCCCAAACAAAGAGGCCTCCACTATACTGTGTGCTGGGCCAGTCCCTGCTTTGTGCAGACTCTGCCTGTGCCTGAGCATTGCCTGGAATGCTGCCTGTTGACACTGGCCAGGGTTAAATGGTAATGGGCAGTTGCAGTATGATACTTGAGCCAGTCCAGCTCTATAATAAAAGTCTAGCTTTTGAGACAGATAATGCTCCATGGTTGTTCGTATTTTTTGGGGGACTTGTTGTCTTAGAGTGCCTGAAACAACGTGGCCATTGTCTTGCAGCATGTGGGATTCTTGAAGAAAGATGCTGCAGGCTTCAGGTTTACAGCAACAATGATGACATGGATGACAGCGCCATGATAGCAACCTGGAGCAGGCCCAGAAACCGGTTTTCTTTTAATTGTGTCTGAATTTATTTATTTTTGAAAGCACTGGTTACCTTCTTGGCTTCTTCTAGAAGAAAGCCTAGAAATGAATTAATATACATGATATGTGATGGCCAAAGAAGGGAGGGTACCAATTGTTCACTCATGTGAATGTCTTACGAGTTTTGTTTTGCTAGTTCCATTTATTTTCTTTCTATATTGCTTTGAAATTTAAGGAAGGGTCAGGTAGAAGAAACTAAGAGGTATAAGCTTAAGTTTTATGGGAAGAAATTTCGAGGAATATAAGAGAGAATTTGTCCAAATGTCTAACAAGGTAGGACAGAGTTGTTCCTGTAAAACTGACTGAAATTTCTCCCAGGGAGCTGATGTTGCAGCTGCTGCTACTTCTACAGATTTTTCTAACCACCTAGCCCATGTCTGGGTTCCCCCTGCTTGTTTCATTTTTTTCCCTACGAAAAATCTTCTAAGGGATCTCTTCTCCTTAATTCTAATGGGAGGAGAGATGTGTGGGTTGGATTGCCCTGATTTGACTTCCTTTGCTTCATCCTTCAAGAGCCCCTGCTCACGGAGAGATGGTGCCACCTCTCCAACGGCCCGTGTTGCCTTGCAGCTCAAAACACTCTCTCTGGGGTAGGCTGGAAGCAGAAGCACCTGGGGAAGCCACAAAGTCCAGTTCTTGTTAAGCTGTTCCAGTTACTTTAACTAATATGATTCTTACTTTTAGGAATTATTTTTGTCTACACTTGTAATTTAATATGATCTTCTATCAATGAAACAAGGATCATCCATATTAATTTCCTCTTTGAAACTATGTGTGTCTGGCTTTCAGGCATGCTTGCCATGGTATTTACTTGTTGCAAAGATTAGAGGATGAAACCAGAACAAGTATCTCATCCCTGTAGGTCCAGAGGTTTTTAACAATCTTTGTATTTTAGGTTAGATTTTCACAGGTTCACTCAACATATGCAACAGATCATTGGCTTGCTCTGAATTCCAATGCTGAGCTGAGAACAAATCAAAAAAAGGTCTCCTCAGCAGCCATGGTTTTATGTGTGAAGAACTGTCATATGCAGACCTAGTAGAATGTTTGGAAAAATCAAATTGTCTTATTGGCCTGGGGTATTTTCATATTCTTGCAAGCTTTTTGCATAGTTCTCCTGTTCCATGCGAAACAGATGCAGTTATCAGTGCTCCATGTAGTGTTGTTACTAAACAAGAATTTAAAGAGATTTAATTACTGGCTATTGGTTCTTACAAAAAGTTAAAATAATCACTCATTGCTAACTGCTTTTCTGTTGTTTACTTTACACTGAACATTTCTGGTCAGATCCTGAGCTTGTAGATTCCCTGATACTTTCTGTGAAAACCCAATCTTTTGCTGTCCTCCTTTTTACTGTGTCTTTCTTCTGGTCATTGGTCTGCTCTTTGCTTGGCCTGCTGTGGTCACTGGAATAGGAATCCAAGTCGTAGCTTTCATTATCATGGGTTCTCTTGCACCATGTGCTGTAGAAAAGCAAAGAAATTCACCTCTGCCCTTAATACTTACAGTCCTTTGGAACTCCAGCTACATTACGGCTTTACAATACACCAGGGCCCCAGCTAAGCATGAGTGATATCATAACGAACATATTTGAAGGTACAGGAGATCTCCTTTTCACAATGATGGCACTTCTTGTATGCTTATGTTTTGCTGTGTTGTGATTCTGTCCTCTGCCATATTATAACATTTTGTCCCTTTTCATATCCAATTTACTATCCAGGAACACACTTAGGGATGTTTGAATACTATTGTGAGGGTTGTTCCTTCCCATTAAATCTGAGATTTTAATTTTTTGTCTAGTTAAAAAAGTTTGTATTGTGCTGCTGAATGGATGTTTTTAATCTTCTTTAAGGTCTTTCTGTAAAACAGTAATTTCCATGTTTACAATGTCAGTTTTCAGTGTTCTTCCAGTTTATTACAAATGGCCTATTTTGGTGCTGGTATTCACAATTATCTCTAGAACCTTAAGGATCTATTACTTTAGGATACTTTAAGACAAGACTACTACTAACAACAGAATGTGAGTATATCAGTAAAATTCTTTTCCATCTCCCGCTTTCTATCATGTATCATTAATCTGTTCATATCTAGTCATATTCTGAGTAACATGTCATACATGTAATTTTACACTAGTCAAAGATCCTACAAAGGTAGTATTTATGTATGCTAGGAGCATAATCATATACTTAATTTTTCTACATTTTTCAAGTTTCATCATGCCTTTAACAGTCTTGTTTATGAAATAGAGAATATGAAAGGTTCTCTGTGATTTTTTACTCTGGGAATATAAAATTGTGTTGTGCATAAGACATGGCATTTTGTGGTGAGATTTTATTCTGTTACCCAGAAGATATTTGGCTAAGTGAAGATACCCTGTGAATACAATATCTTCAGTTTAAATGAAGTATTCCTGGAAGATTTTTAGTTTTTCTATCTGGTCTTCTTTTCATTTTCAAATAATTCTTTTTCCTTACTCAGAAGAGATCGCTGATACAAAATTTTACTCTGCCTACTTCTTCTTTTATTATATAAATTTTCAGATTACATTTTTTGCAATGTAAATATGATACTTATAGAGGGTAATGTAACAGGCTGCATCTCCTCCTGTGCTTTATGAAACAGAAGGGTTCAATTCAGTCAATAACTGTATTGTCTGATCGGGTGTCAAATTCCTGGTGACCAGATACCCACAATGGCTTTAACATCAGTATGAACAGTACCTGGGGCAAGGTGTGTTCCCAGAGACACCATAAGAGTTGTGTCTTTGTCTTAAAACATGATGGTGAGTGTACCATGGAGCCGCATTTGGAATGGGATTGGAGGAGGCTGTAATACGCAATAACATTTTGTACAGAGAGGCAGCTATTTTATTCCAACTAAAGCCATGGCTGGCAGGTTGGATTAAGATAGTCCCCTGGTAATTAGGATGATAAGTGAAGTTTTGTGGTGCTGCTCTATCTGTAGATATTTTGTAAATAATTTCAGTGCTGAAGAAAGGAGTGCTTTTTCTCATCTGAGTGTCTCTAAGTTCAATCTGCAGTCACTGGATGTTATGTGATAGTGAAGAACTTTCTGTTGATCACATACTTTTAACCGTCCATTTGAGAATGTGAGTAGAGGAATACTCTGTGAGTTCAATATATAAGAAATGTTTTCAGGTTAGCTGAATTGTCTTTTAAACTATTCCAATTTATGGTCAACATTAGAACTGGTCACGGTGTTCTGCAATGGTTATGTTACCTTGGGATTTAAAAAAGCATAACCTTCCTTTTCTCATTCTTTATGTTGTCAAGGGTCTTTGCCCATTTGACTAGTGTGCATGGGACTTAACTATGCATCGTAACTCCATGTCTGTAATTTTTTTGAAACGCCATGTTTCATCCCCTGAATATGGACTTTTTCCTTTTTAGCTAGACGTGAAGCTTTACACATGTGGTGGTATGAAAAGTATTCCTTTTAAGTAAAACATTTTCAGAGATTCAGATAATTTCATTCTAGTAGCTGGCTCTCCTCATTATTATTTGCTGTACTGTCCGCAAACGTCACCAGTAATGAATTTGCAATTTCTTGAAGGTCATTGATAAAAGAGTGAAAGAGTATGGGACCAGTAACCTATCACGGCAGATCGCTCTTAAAAATGCCCTTAATATAATTCCCTGTTTGCAATTACATTCTGAGACTTACTGATTTGTCTGTTTCTAATCCATTCTAATCCATAACATATTTTTGATGTTAATTTTGTATCATTCTTGCTTTGAAGTCCTGGAGTGGTGCTCTGCAAGCTAACACGCAGAAAGTATTTTTCACTGAAGTCAAGTGGGATGGTTTGCTTAAAACCAGGTGTAAGTAAAAGGTGGCCATAGATTAGAGGCCTGAACATTTTGTTTGAACACACAGTGATGAATTTTTATTAATACTAGCTAAGTTACTCTAGAAATTCCTAACTTCTATATTTAAGAAATATGATATTCTATTGGTGTATATAGTACAAAAAACATGGAGACAGTCTGTATTTAGAGAATTTTTTTTCTGATTTTTCTTTTTATTATTTTCTAAACTATGAGGAACAATTTTTCTGCCTTGAAGTTACTTGTAGAATAATTTGATTTGGGAAGACCTGTTATTTGGAAGTTTGAAATCAACTTGGCATATTTACTATGCAACTTCAAAAATCAATCTATAAAAGCATTGTGCTCATAGGGTACAATACAATTTCTTATGAGGAACTTTGAATAAGGGGTATTGGAGAACTGCTGTCTGTCATTGAAGTTCACAGTCAAGTCCAGTTTCTAATTGTTTCATTATTATTATTATTATTGCTATTAATAGTAATTTGTAATATTTACTTATTAATAGTAAGATTAATAGTTCAGGAGTTGGAATCCATGATCCTTATTGGTTCCTTTCAATTTGATATATTCTATTATTCTATTGCTTTATAATATAGTTAGATATAGGTTTTTTTGGTGGTTTGGTGGTGGGGATTTTTGGGTTTTTTTTGGTTGGTTGGTTGGTTGGTTTTTTTGGTGGGGTGTGGGTTTGGTTGGATTTTTTAACAAATAATTTGTAACTGTGAAAACTTGTGGCAAAATACATGACGGGAAAATGTGCAGAATTTTGTTTCCTGGTATATATGGTATTTATGACTCCTTAGGGTTTTGCATTGGTACTGATACAGGATTAATAAGAAAGCTACTCTATTCTTAGCTCATATTTAATTCTCTGTATTGAGCTATGGTACTATGGATTATTTCAACTCTGTATAGTGTTTCAAGTGTAAGCTAGAGTTTATTGCCAGGTGGCAGGAATGAGGCATATAAACATTTTATGGACAACAGATGCAGATAAATGGAGGAATTTATCTCGTGCATGGTATACTTGTTTGGCTGAGAGATACAGCCCTTAATAATTCCTCTATCCTGACTGATGTTGGACAATTAAAAGCATATAAATTACTACAAATGTAATTACTGCAAGAGAGAATGATCATAACTTTCTATGCATAAAAGCTGCTTCTCAAAAATGTTGCAGTGATTTTTTTTTCTTCTACATTGTAGAAGAAAAGCATAGAAGAATGATAAGTAGCAGGAAAAAAGCTCTCAGGTCTCCTGGTCTCCAATTACTAAATTACAGTTAGTCCTTTTTATTTATCTTTATATTAAAGGGTTATCCCAACTGCATGAGATTTTCAGAATGCTGTTGTGTTAGAAGCTAAATAAATATGTAATAGAAATGCAAATACAGTTGGCCATTTGTTACGAATATATCCTCAGTGGCAGTTGAGGGTAGGATACAAGCTATAATCTATTTTGCTTGGATATACTTTCCCCCAGGATAAAACAAACCTGCTATACTGTTTAGATTTATAAAGTAGTTGCGCAGAGCCTGATACTTAGCTCAATTACAGCTATCATATTCAGGCCACTAAAGTCCACAGAGTTGTATCAGAGTCTGTGAGAAGAGAATCAAATCCATGAAGTACCTTGGCTGTATTGTCTAGTGTTTATTTCTGCCACTGAGGCTTTTCTTAGTTAAAGAAAGCTTTTAGATTGAGGAAAACACAGGGGTATCATTTGAGAAAGATAGAAGTGAAATAATTTATTCTGATAAATTTTACTGAAATAAAATGTCATGATATACATTACAAAGTTGTGGCCATTCTTTAAATGAAGGGTATTAGTAATAGAGTTTAAAAATTCTACCTAAGTATACATTTTCTGTGTGAGTGGGCTTAATATATTTTTGCAGCTAGATTGCCGCCGCACTTTTTTTTTTTTTTTAGATTTCTGTAAAAACAAACTAAAGTGAAATTTGATAAACCTCAGCCCTGAAATTATTTTTAAACAAAGTTTTGCTGGTGACAGCTTATTTTCTTAAGTAAACAGATTCCATATGTGGTATTAAGTAAATCATTTTGTGATTTGATAGTGGTGTATTAGGGTGAGACATCCTGTAATGTAGCTATGTCTGAAGTTATTTACTGTTTTTCCTCTGGCAAATTGTGATTGTTTAGTCTGCTAACACTTGTACTGAAGTTTTTTCTGGGTAGTGGTTAGCAGTTGTTTTTAAAGCAAATGTTAAATCTAAGAAGACATTCCTTTAGAAAAAATCCTGTTCTGGCAGAGGAACTTGATTTGTGTTCTTGTTCAGTGCTCCTTTACTGTTTTTAGTATGGCTGTTGAAATCTACACCTTATATGATCTCATTGTACTGCCTGCATTTCATTAATGAGTGACTGTTTAGGGCTTGGGGAGTGAAATATTTTTCATATGACACTACCCTATATGAATGCAGTGCACCAGCTGCAAAAACCACAGACCATCTGATTTTGTGGTTTTTGAGGGTGTAAAAAGTTCAATTGCTTATACTAGAGCTTATATCTGTATATTATACCATATGGAAACGGAACTACTGTAGACTTGGAAGGAGAAAGAGACAACCACGTTCTTTAGCCATGGTTCAAATGAAGATGAAAAATACTTCTCTTGCAGTGTGGAGGATTACTGCTAATACATGGCATTAAATTTTTTTGCATAATAGAATAAGGTATATTAAAATTTTGCCACAAAATAGTATTTTTAAAGAAAGATGACAAATGTGTAAACTGCTTCATCAAGATAATGTTATTGATACTTAAATGGATTTACTTTTCTTTGGTGATATTATTTGTTTTATTTCCTAGAAGAGAGAAAGCAGTCTGTTAGAGCCTGGGTGGGCATTATGCTGATAATCCAGAATGTAAGCTAAAAATACTTCAGAAAATTGTATTTCAGCCCTAAATTGGGAAATTTTAAACTAGTTTTGAATTTAACAAGTCCAAACATAACCATCATTCCCGTTGGCAGTGTTTTGGGGTTCTTCCTTCAGTAGAATCAAAGTATAAGCAACTTTGTAATTCATAGTGGAGTAATATAACATATTACTCCACTATGAATCTGTGGAGTAATATGTTAGACACAATTGCTAATTGTTTGAAGTTACTCTTTTAAATGGCCAAGTAAAAGAAATCAAATAAATTCCAAGGGTTTTACCACTCTTAAATTCTTGGGAAAATTTTCTGTGTGTTCTTTAATATAGTGAAGTTTATCCTTAATTGAGCAGGTTGCAAAAATAAATTATTTGCTTTTGCATAAAGCCATAACAAGAATAAACACCAGTATTCTGGTTAGAAATTGATCAGGCGGTAGTGAATATATAACTATTTCATGTTACAGATGAGATTTGCGTAGTTGTTTCTTTCAGACTAACCGGAAGATTGTGTGTGTGTTTTCTGTGATAGATATGCCTGAGATTTCTGAAGGGGCAAAGTTAAGAGGCATTTGAGTATTTCTAATGAAAAAGCACCAATTTGTGTTCATACACAAACAATGTGTGAGCAATTTTGAGATGCACTTTGGAGTCATCTCTGAAAACAACAGGGAAGCCAATGCTCAGCAAACTGCAGCCTGTTGATGACAAGCACACAGCCTTCCCCAACTGCTGCTGTTTGGGTCATTCAGTCACGTAACACAGTAACTGTCATGATTTATGTCTTGAACAAGAGAATACTAAATAAAAAGTACCAAATAGCAAAAATAATAGCAACCAGCACATAACCAAGTCCTAATATGAATTTTATTTGCACAGATAGGTTTAAAAGCTGAATAGTTTTGTAAAATATTTTCTGTGAATAAAGCATAAACACAAAGTAGTGCTAAATTTCTTGTACACTTTGTTTACTGTGGCTCATCCTTCCAGGTCTACATATAGGTTCTGCCATCACATAAAAAGTTCTTTTTGTTGACAGTAAGCTTCAACAACAGATTTCTCTGAATCAGTGTTGAATGCCACTTAAATGCTAGTGATGGAGCAGCTATTCAGAGTGTTGTTATAAAAACCATGACGGAGAATTGATTCCACTCATAATGAGGATCAGATGTAAGAGTACCTGTATGAGTATTATAGCAATACATTTTGCCAATAGAGAAAGGAAAAAAAACAAACCAGAAAAGACAGTTTTTAGCTCTTCTGGTGACATGTAAAAAATTTTTGTATATTTAAATAGTTTATGGAAATTGCAAATTGTCCACTTCAAATTTTTATATTTGGCTTTGCTTTTTTTTTTTTTTTGTATTTTAAAGGCTTCTAAAACATACACTTTTTATTCTTTTTGTCTAATTTTTGGGCTCTGAACCTTTCAGGTTTTATGTTTTTAATTTGTACCCATGAGAACTGGAAAGTTATATTAAAAAAAAAAAGGTAATTCTTGTAAAATTTCTAGATCCCAACAGTTGAAGCTTTAGGAGAAAACACCAAACATTATGAGATTTTAAAAAAAGCTCTAAGTATCATCGCCGAAGTTATGCTATGAGAAGTAAAATCAGTTTATGTACATGAATGGGTGAAATGGTCTGGCTGTTGAAATTGATTTGAGCCTTTTGCCACTGAGATCGTTGAAGGCTGAATTTATTCTGTTAATCCTTTCCCTGTCATATCCGGGGTTAATCTGCTTGTTCCATGTCTCTGAATCTTCACCTCTAAATGGGAATGCTTCCTCCATCTCATCAATGGTGAGTCAGTTTAGAGGAGAGAGAGGCTGGGCTAATCTTACTCGAAGAGGCAGCAGAGTTGTTATAAAATTAAAATTATTCTTCCTTTTCACATAAGCTAAGGAGGTTTAAGTTCATTGATGAGGACTCAAAGCCATCAAAGTTTGTGAGATGTAGAAGGCAAAAACAAGGTGTTTGTAATAAAAGTGTAATTACAAATGGTACTAAAAATGAACGATTTTTCTTACCTTGCTGAAATCCTGGTCTGACTGTGTTGGGATCTTTGCAGCTACAGATAGCTTTGTTAATTACTTAAATCTGTGCTACTACTCCAACATAATTTTTTGTCCCAGATTGAATCTCCAAGTCAAAAAACATTCTGAAATTTTGTTCTTTTGTGTGCTATGAGATTTGATAAAATACAGAATTTTGAATTTACCTAGCCTTATGTGTAATGTGGAAAACTGAAATGTTCAGATAAATACCTTTGTAAAAGAGATATGATACCCCCAGCAAATAGTTTATGCAGAGGTTTTGAATTTTTATAAGTAATTAATTTTTAAGTTTTCCATATCATCATATTCATTAAAAATTGAGTAATTGAATTATGAATAGTACTTTCAGGATTTTGTAGTTTTTTAAATAATATTTTTATTTACTAAGCTTATTTTTTGGATGCCAAATAATAGGTGTATTAATGATTTCTGTTCTCTTCTTTTGATCTGTTTTCTGACATTTGATCATAATGGATTTGCTATTTTCATTGCAGTTTTAACGTGCTGGTTTTGATCAACTCTCATTTACAATCCAAGACCCGATTCTTTGATGGTTATTGGTCATCCATGTTGGGTCATCATGTAGGAAGAGTTAGGATAGCTTTTTACATCAACACACATCACCTTACATCTATTTCTGTTGAATACTGTTCACAGTTTTGTTGTCCAGTAGTTCAGTGTTATTAAGTCCTGCGATTTCTGATACTGAGCCCTATCTCAAATTCATAAACAATTTAACTTAATTTTACTCATCTTAAATTTTCTTATCTTCCATCTTTTATCCCACTCTTTCTCTATGCCGTTATCTTCTCTTTTGTCCTGTGGAAGACCAGTTTCTTTGTGCATTAGTAAAGGTTGCTGTTCAGTGCATTTTGAAAATATCATTCAGATCAGTGATACAACTGATGATTCAACAGGCATTTAATTTAGACTGTTGCCTCCCCTAATTTGCATTGAATAGAGGCTTCCTTGACTGTAACTGATCCTTCGTATCTATTTACCCTTCTTGAATAGGGGCAGTTTCATGCAGATAGGTAAATATAATGGTGTTTGTTTTGACTTGTCTTACACTTTATTTATTATTTAGGAACTGTGATGTGGTAGAGTATTCTTAAGCAGGATGAAATACTCCAAAATACTTATTTAATGTAACTCATCTGAGCATATGTAGTCTTCCCTTTTTTTTAGAAAGTAACCAGTCTTTTGTAGATTTTCACATTTGCATGAGTTTCCTATTTAGAAAAGCTAACTTGTCTGATAATATGGGCTTATGTAAAGTTAATATATATATATTTATAGAAAACGATGCTTGGAAAAATAAGCTTTTTTAAAGGGAGTTGGAGCTTGTTTCGCACAAAGTTCTTAGCAGTCATGGATGACCTAAAATTTTGTAATGTTCTAGTTGAACTGAAATCAGTTATTTTGCTGACATAGTTCAACTAAATATTGAATTTGAACTCAATTAGAAATGTTTTCCTGGAACCTCAAATATCTTGTTTGTTTTCTTTCACAATCCTGAAGAAGATAAATTAATTGGTACACCCCATATTAAAAGGTAAACAGGATTTATTCACTGGCTAAACTGAGATACACTGATATTTTTAACAGGGTTTGTCTGTCTAGAAATTACATCTTTGCCAAATAGCATGACTGAATATCAAACCTCCTTCTATCTATTCCCTTTTGAAATTAATTAATTAGCTTTTGCACTCTGTTAAGTTCATACATGACTGTTTTGATTTATCCTTTCTATTTAGACAGGTAAGGATAGGGACATACAAGGGATGGTTGAACAAATGAACAAGTAATAAGTTCATAAAAGATATTTAAGTAACAAAAGACTCGTGAAGAATAAGATACCACATCAAATATCCAAATGCATTGCAGAAACAGGTATCACAAACTGCCTTTACAAAACCCAACTGCAGATGCCTATCAAGATCTGAGATGCCATCAAGATCTGAGAACATTGTCTAGATACTCATTACAGTAAATAGAAATAGACATTTATAAAGGAGGGCTTAGCTTAAGAGAGATGCCTAAACTGCTTTTGGTGTTTCTGGGTGTATAAGAGTTTATAGCTCTTTGAGCTAGATTATGAGATAGCTGCCCACATTATGTCTGGACTCATAATTGTCACCCCCTAAAGCACAGAGAATGAAATTACTTTGCTTTAAAGGGATTTTTAATTAGTCACTTTTAATCTTGTAACTTTCTTGGACATATATGGCATTTTGTTTGTATAGTCTGATTTGATTTAGAAACTTGTTTAACTTGTTGCACAGTTCATCTACACAAACATTACACTTGCATCATTGCTTTAAAATGATCATACATGTTCTCAAATAATTTAGCATTAAATCTTTACTTCTCTGTTAATGTTTCATATCCAATTAAAAATCAAAATGGAAAAGGGTACATATATTCATAGTGGCACAGAGATGGGGTACATTAATTGAGCTAATTTGCGTCTGAAATACTAGGTTAATCGTATTTGTTATGCTTGTAATGCTTGTAAATCAGAAAATAATTGCTTAATTGTAAATTACATATTGGTTAAAGCTCACGTGTGATTTCAAAGGATGACTGTATTTAATTTGCATGGTGTACCATTCTACTGAGAAGGTGTTAATTTCTTTGAGACTTTGGAATGAGTGTTTTCAACAGATGCTTACAGCATGTTTAGAAGTTCATGAGTGATTTTATTTGAAAATGCTTTATATATTCTTTTACTATTTTTCTTTCAAATGTTTTCACAAGTTATTTACAAAATAACAAAACCCAGTACTTTTTAGTTCCAGAGTGTGAATTCAAAATAAATACAAGCCTTTATGAACACCTACTATTTTAGAATGAGCTAGAAATTACAGTTATCACAGCTTTGAAACAAATGGTCTACTTTCAGGTTGGCAGGAAGAAAGTCTTTATTGCTGCTCTTTTTTTTTTAAAAGGAAATTCAAAATCACTATTAAATGCAAATTCCTTTTTCAATGTCATGCTGGTGAATTACATTGGAAATAGGTTTGTTTTTCAAAGTGTACATTCATTTTAAATAATGCTAGATTACATACCCCTGAAGTCTGAATGTTGCTTTCTTTTTTCATTGTGGTTAAATAAAATCAAAAGTTTTTAACAAATAGTATCTTTTCACAAAGGCATAAGTTTTACTGATGGCAATTTAAGCCTGATTGAAGAATAGACTAAAGAAGACACACCTACCCCACCCCCTTTTTACATGGAAAGTTTTTACTTAATAGCCAAAAATACAGTAGCAATGTTATTGGTAAGTAATTTAAGTGCAACTAGCAGTCTGTAAAATGTATCATCCACAAAAACTAAATTCTGAGCCAAATTCAGTCTTCTAATTTAGGAGTGAAATCTCTAATGGTATGTGATTTCAGATAATGATTATCATGCTCAAAGTGAGTATTTTTCTCAGATTATGTATTATGAATCAATTCCATTGATTTAATACTGTGGTGTTCCTAATTAAAAATTTATGCAATGATACAATACTAACCACAGAACTTAATCAGGGAAAATCCATAACAATATTGTCCAAGTAAGAATATGTCAGTAGTAGAGACTGAATGGAGGCATTGGGATTGCGGTGTGCCAGGGAGTGTGAAAGAATATGTTTTGTGATTGTGCTTGAATAAACAGACTTTTGGGAACACAGGATCATGGAAGACATTGCTTGAGAGCAATCAATATGATAACAAGCATAGACTAAAATATTCTTAATTCCTTTTGTCTTACAATTAAATGAAAAAGTTCTTGAAGACATTACTTATATTTGGTCAGGATAACACTTAGCTTTGTGCCTGAGTTTTAGCCACTCTTAGATGTTGTTTTCCAGTGTCAGAAACATTTGCAGTTACATTTTTAGTTATCATTACAACATGACATAACCTCTGGTAGGACCGGTAGGGCAGATCAGGGATCAGTGACAAATGGAAATGTGAACATCTCCTTATTGGAGTGGTAATACTCAAACTTAGAAATATTTCTTCATGTTGTCTGGATATTCATTGAGATGTTAGTAAATTAGCATTCTGAGTCACTTCTTTAAAATGGTACTGCCCCAATACACTTATAAGTGTTATATTTTTGTTAAAAGAAAACAACATCTTTTTTGTTTTAATGAATCATGATCAAATTCAGTTTAACTCTACAACTTATCTTTAACCATGTCAGTATTTATCCTTCAGCTGTTTTTCTAGAAGTGATGTTGCTTTTAAAAAAAATCAAACCTTTTTATAGGACTTACAAGTTGTCCTTTATTTTGACCTTTACTTTGATAATTCAAAAGAAGATTGGAAAAGGATTAGAAGTGCACAGAAAGTAAATTAAAATTATTTTTAAAAAACACCTCTCATCTTTATTAGATATGTAAAAAACACTATTACAAATCTGTCACAAAAATTACTTGCTTGTAAAACTAGTATTTAATGAACAAGATTATATCTTATTTGTTGTTTAGACTGATTAGTTTAAAATGTGCTTCTTGCAATATTTTGGAAAAAAAGTAGACTTCCTCTAGTCGCACCCTTCTCAGCTTTTCTACTTACTGTATTCGTATGAACCAACTGAGTTAGCAAGGATCTGAACTGGTATGAAATTAAATGGGGAAAGTATTTTGCCGTTCCTGAAAGGTTCCTAGTTTGGAAACTGGAATAGTACTTCAGTGAAATTTGTTCTCAATTTATATTTGGCAATTTCCAGTGGATTACTGGTGGGTTTTGGTTCTTTTGCTGTAAAAGTTTGCTGTTAATACTGCCTTTCTTGTATTTATGTAAATGTCATAGTGAGTCCATGCTTAAAAATAGGCTATTTTAATTCCAATGAAATTTTAAATCTATTTTAAATGCCTCCTATTTAAATTTTAAATAAGAGTTTAGTAAAATACATTATTCTTGTTGTCATTGTTAGACTGTTAATCAGTGTGGATTTTATTCTTATTTATATATTAATAAGTGTATACCTAGTTAGAGGTAGTTATAAATAAACACGCATTTCTCTTTTGAGAACTCTAGATTTCATTTCTGAATGGTTTCTCTATGTGCTAACACTTTTTTTTTTTAAAACCTTTTGTTATTAAAAAAAAACCAAAAAAGCTCTAGAGGTCTGTAGGGAAGTGTTTTTATTCTTATATGGAATTCGTGTGGGCATCTCATAGTGAACATAATATAAGTTGTGAGAAACCCATTCTTTTCAGAGAAAAAGAAAACAGTGCTCATGAGTATTTAAAATTCATTTCAAAACAATTGCAGATGCCAACTTCATTTGGCATTATTCAAATTCTCTTCAAGCTAGTATAACAGCTGTTTTAAAAGTCACAAGTATTAATCTGTGAATGTGAAAGGGTTTAACGAGTTTTCTTACATAGTTCTATCAATATCTGTCCATCCACAGTAAGGTGAACTTTGGTTCTAATTTGTCTGGATGGTGTATTTCTGGATGACCTAGAAAGCTTTTAGGTTTGTAATACCAGGGTACTCAGAGTTGTATTAAAACATGCATATTAACCTTTCAAATACACTCTGAAGTTTTAATAATAGATGGAAGTTTTAGTGGAATACACTAAAGATTTATTGGAAGAGGAGAAGCTCAAGTCAGAAAAAAGCAGGTGAGGCCAGACCTACAGGTATACTTGATACCATTTATCCTATAGGTGAATACCAAGTCTTACAGAAGCCTCTCTGCAAGACCCAAGGAATACCACAGCACTTCACAAATGCATGTTTCTAGAGAGTTTCTGCCCCTCAACAGAACTTCATGTGTTAAGTGCTGTAAACACTCACCCACCTCACCAACCCAACAACAATAAACAATTGCTGGTAGAAGATTTTACTCACTATTCTGGGAGTTTGTGTCTTCACTTATGATCTTCTCATCAGCCAAAAGTGAAACCTTTCTTCATGCTCTAGAAGCCCTCAGAACCCAGATCCTATATCTGCAAAATTATTTTCTTCTCCCACCTGGCAGAATAAGATACCCTTCAGTGTTTGAATTCTTCCTCTCTGAATCCTTACTTAAAGCAGCAGAAGAAAAAGTAGCATTGTAATTTTGTGCAGTGTAATACAAACATGAGGTAAAATGGTTAAGAGATGAAAAGACTTCCTAAAGAAGTGGATTTTAAAAAGGATTTTTTAAAGGAATTTGAAGTACAGGTTTTGCTTGGATAAGATAAGAAAAAGGAAGGCTTAGTCAGTGAGCATGAGTGAGGAACATGTTTATGTGTATTCATTTTAAAATCTGGCTATCTTAATCAGCAACTGCCACAAATCTATTAATTAACTGGTTTTTGTTATTTCTGAGGACAGTCCAGGTTGTGGGAAGTAGGACTGAATTGCCAAATTTCATCACAGTTGTATAACAGTGTTCAATAGAGTCTAAACGAAGATTTTTTGTGTGTGTGATCATATTGAGGTATTTGGAATCAAATAAGCCTTTGTATCAGCTACAGAACCAACTAATCTCCAGAAGGAAAAAGAAGAAGTTATTTTTAGATTGATGTCCTAACCAATATGCCAATATGACACCCTGGCTGAATTTATGCTTAATAACTATTATTAGCTGTTCCCTCTGTCCCATAGTCACTACATGGGTATTCAGCAGCAAAGAGCATGTCTATGTGGAAGTCTTCAGAGCACATGCTGACTCTTGACCAGCTGGGAGTTAGCAAAGGTAAAAGAGAGGACAATTCTCATATAAAAATGGGATAGGATAGGAAAAGAGAAGGAATTAGGGAAGAGGGGCAGAACTTAAATTAATTGCAACAAAAAGGGAGAAGAAGAACATTTTGCAGGAGGAAATTTCTATATACTCTTTCTGAAGGTACCTGAGCTTTGCTAGGTTTGCTGCCCACAGATAAACCTCATTGTTTCATCACAAAAAGTCTAGCATTTTCTGTATGCTGTATCTCTTTTAGAAAGTTAATCACATAAATGCAGTTTTTGTTTTTTCTTCTCAGATAGATCTGTCTATTTCTAGGGATATATATCCCTGTATATTTATAACCTGTATTGCCTTTCTGAGTCTCTGTAATGCACCTAGCCAGCCAGTGTCCTTAAGGCACATCTAGGCTGTAATAAATGGGGCAGTCCAATCCTCTTAAGGCTACCTGCTCTGAACTACTTTACTGAAGTAAAAAACCCTGCATTCTTAAGTGTAGAGAAAATAGTAATGCAATTTAAATGTGACTACTGTCAAACTTCCCAATGGTAGATTCACTCTCAGCACTGCCTCTTGTGGAGAAGACCAGAAAAGATGGGATTATTAAATAGCTAGAAATGTGTCCCTTTTTTTATGTTATTAATTTCTTCCAGTCCTCGAGAACTTCTGGCACATGTTTGTTAAGGCCAGATTTTGCTTTTCTCTCTTGTTTTTGGTGGGTTTCTGTGTGAAAAGATCTAGGAATCTAGTCCTTCTAACTTACTTGGGCTCATTACATAGTGTGGGTAGATCTCAGAAACTCCTGAAAGACTTTGTGAATTCCTTGATACTATAACTTCCACTTTAAATGTGAGACCTCTTTTAGAAAGATGTGAAAGATACAAAGATTTGAAAATGTAGGTAATCTTCCATATCTGTCAACAGTTGGTACTAAGAGGTTATTTATTTTCATTATTTAGAAATAAAGAAATGTGACTTTTACATGAATACAGTCAAGTAATAGCTTTCTGTCAGTGGATTCCTAAATGCTTTTTTCAGCTAAATTAAACAGCTGTCTACTCTAAAGTATCTCGTGCCTTATAGATACTTACAGTTGGTTAGCAAGTTGTCTCTTAACCCTTTGTTATATAAATGAACTGGATTATAGTTTTAATATATCAATTTGAGAGGTACATTTTAGCTGTGTGAGGCTCAGATGAGTTATACTGAGAAAGATGGGCCCATCTGTTTGATTGATATTTCCCATTGTATCAAGGCTGAGGTCATCTGAAAAAATTAATCTGATTTACAATGGAAGTAATAAATTTGGGACAATAAAAGTTCTTCAGAGAACCTACATTGTCTGACAATTTTCCACTTATAGTTTTCAAGATCTGTGTATTTAAACAGTTTTAATCCATGTAATGTAGAGTATTGATTTTGTATGGTGCTTAAAAATGTCATGCAAGATTAAATCTTATAGCAATCTAAGTGTACTATGACAATGCAAGTTAATGTTGTTAGCCAAACTTGTTGTAGCATAAAAAATGGTATCAAGTTTAGTTGACAAGATTTACAAGTGAATGAATTATACTACCATTTCTTAATTATTTACTCCTCAACCTTTCTAGAATTTATACTGGCTTGATGTCAGCCAACCTGTAGTTTCTCCGGTTTGATCTTCATAAGCAACGCATTAGGATTTTGCAACTCTCTTGATCTTGTAGAGTATCCCTAGATTTGTTAAAACCCAGCATTAATGTTTCAGTGAATTCCTTTTGCGTTAATTGCTCTCCATTGGCTTTTATACTTTTGGGGTAGAAATGATCTCTCTGGATTTTAATAAAATGTCTTCCTTTCTCCCAAAATGAGATTTGCTAAATGCGTATTCTTTCTCAATTGCATTTAAAGAATTGGCTGTTATTTTCTTAAGCCCTAATGGTTGTGGATTTTTATTAACACCTTTTGGGTTTCCTCTTATTTATATGCCTTTTTATGGCATGTTGATCCTGGGTGGATGCCAGGTGCCCACCATGTTATCACTCTCCTCATCAGTTGTACAGGGCAGAGAAAAAGATAATGAAAGACTCAAGGATTGGGATAAGGGCAGGGAGAGATCACTCACCAATTACCATCATGGACAAAACAGGCAAATGAATTTAATTTATTTTTAATCAAAATCAGAGTAAGATAATGAAAAAGACTCCAACAACTTAAATCTTAAAACTCCGTCCCTCCACCCCTATTTCTTTCTGGGTTTAACTGTACTTTCAAATCCTCTACCTCTTTCCCGCCAGCAGCACAGGGGGATGGGGAGCGGGGGCTGCAGTCATTCATCACACGTTGTCTCTGCTGCTCCTTCCTCCTCAGAGAGAGAACTCTTCATGCTCTTCCTCTGCTCCACTGTGAGATCCATCCCATGGGAGACAGTCCTCCACAAACTTCTCTGATGTTGAGTCCTTCCCGTGGGCCGCAGTTCCTCATGAACTACTCCAGCATGGGTCTCTTCCATGGCATGCATACTCTCAGGAACAGACTGCTTCAGCATGGGTCCCCCATGAGGTCACAAGGCCTGCCAGCAAACCTGCTCCAGCCTGGGCTCCTCTGTCCATTGGGCCACAGGAACCTGCTCCAGTGTGGGCTTCCCATGGGGTCACAGCATTCTTCAAGCATCCACCTGGTCCAGCATGGGGTTCTCCATGGGTTGCAGGCGGATCTCTGTTTTGACTCCTTTAGCACCTCCTCCCCCTCCTTTTTCACTGACCTGGGTGTCTGTACAGTTGTTCTTTTCACATGTTCTCACTCCTCTCTCTGGCTGCCATTGCTGTTGTGCAGGAGCTTTTCTCCTTCCTTGAGTACATTCTCCCAGAGGCACTTCCACAGCTGGTGATGGGCTTGGCTTTGGCCAGAAGTGGGTCTGTCCCAAAGCCGGCTCTTTTGGCTCCATTAGATGTAGGGGCAGCTTCTAGCATTTTCTCCCAGAAGCCACCCCTATAGCCCCCCTGCTACCAAAACCTTGCCATTCAAACCCAGTACACTTTTTTTGCCAGAAACATTCACTTCAGGGATCTGGTTGGTGTATGGCTGAGACTGCACTTGTAGCATTACTAATGAACCTTTGTTTTGTGCTTAGAAATCAAATATGAAGTGTTCACACTATGTTAATGAACACATCCAGCTTTTACATGCTATCTTTTCTGATCTGTAGCCTACAGCTATTTCCCTAAAAGTATGGGGGTGTGGGCTCCTGAGATTAAGTGAAGCAATGGCAGGAAAAGCTCTGATTTAACCAAAATTCTGTTGACAATAACTCAGGTTTTGTTAGTAAATGTTATATTTTGGCAATGTATAAGTTATACTTTCAGCTGGTTTTTAAGTGCCATGGCACAGTAATGCCAGAAGGATTACACTCTCTCATTCTCTATGTTTACTTGGTAAGGAATTTATGGCCTTCAGACATGGATGTGTCATTAGTGTAAGGGATATCACTGTGAATGTTGAATTTTCAACTGATTTATTGCCAGGCTCCTTAGGTTGGCTATGCTGTAATTCTGCTAGAGGTGGAGCACATTATGCCTGATTGCTTCATAAGCTGAGTGTCCAGCAGTGAAGAAATCACTTGTGGTCCAGATTTGCACTGTCTGGATGCTGCTCCACCTCTCTGACCCAAGACACTTTTTTTCCCTCTATTATTTCATGATAATTTTCATAGGTATTTGTTACTTGTCAAAGGCGCTCCAGGATACTGAGTACAATTTATTTAAAATCTGGTAAATAGAGTAGAAAGAGAGGCCTCATTTTACTGAAAACAATGTTTTTTCTTTAAAGTAGCTGAATGTTATATTCTAAATTAAATATTCAAGAGGTTTTTTTCAGGTCAGTTTTTTGTGTTTTATTTATTAGAAAATTTTTAAATTAAAGTTGTTTAAAATTGTATGATTGGTCTTCTAAGGTATAATGGTGACCATATCATTCCACTGAAAAGGCAAGAAAACTCTAAACATGTAACAATTTATCTGATGGATTTATGAGATATTGCCTTACTTAACATTCTTACTGCAAGTTACTGCTTACGTTTTAGATCTCATATAATCATTTCCATAATTTTCCACTTGAGAGTAAGGCAAATAATACTCAGTAAGCACTTAGTAGACTGAAAACGGTGAGTCAAATTTATTTTATTATACAGATGACAGTTTCAGAGATATGAAATACTAGAAAAAACACTTAATGATTGATATAAAAGGACAGTGCTGTTCTGAAACATGTACCAGCATAGAACTCGCTTTTCATTATTTTAGTATTTTAAAATTAAGAATGGATTGTGACATACTGCCTCTAAACGATACTCCAGAGTACCTATGGAACACTGTGTAGAATATTTTTTTTAATAAAGCAGAAGTCTGCCTTGATTTTTCTGCCTAATTAATTTGTGTATATCAAAATGTTATCTTCAGAGTAGGCAAATTAGAGTATACAATTGATCCCTGTTAGAATATAAATGTTCTTTCAAACATACTCAAGTTTTTAATTCTATTACCAAATGTATTACATAAATGTTTAAAACTAACCCTCTGTGTTGAAGATGAGTCCTGAGAGCCATGGAAGATTGAATTCTTTGGGGCTTGTTGGAAATTAAACCTCTGTAATTTTAATTGTGTAAACTTTTACATTAAAATTACTTCTATGTTTCAAGAAGGTGAATCTCTTTAGGCTTTCTTAATGACTGTTTGAGATGATGAGGGTCTGACAGTACCTTTTACTGAGAATTTTGGTGTTGCAGTCTAATTTTTGCAGACTACAGCAAGGTCAACTAATTTAATAAGGATTTTGGAAACTGATTATTTTTTAGAAGTTCTGGTTTTGAACACTGTGTTTATAGTCATACAAAATACATGTGCATAGCATTTTTGACTGCATGATATATCTGTAGCCAATTTTTTTCTCCCATTAATATGTCCTCTCTTAGTGAGCTAAATGATCAGACACTGATTATGATATTCATTCCTACTTCAAAATCTTCTATAAGCACAAACTATGTGTTACTAATCAAAAAGATAATTCATTAGTTTTAGAATTTTGAAATTATTCTTTTAGAAGTGGGAGCACTGACAATGTAATAATTTTAAAATCTAATTGCTTTCACCTGTTAAAATAAGTAAAATACATGGTGGTGGAAAATATGTGTGCCTAAGAATGGAAAATAGTTGCACATATACCCTGAAGTATGGGACTTTTTCTTTTCTTTTTTCTTTTTTTTTTTTTTTTTCTGTCTGAGGAAAATGTCTGTCTGTTTTGTACAGCTATGTCCTCTCAAAAGTCTGTATGGCTTTTGAAAGCCAACGATTCTTCAACGTACAATATTTCAGGCGAGCAGCTACTGCTGAGTAATGAGGCATGGGAGCAGCTGGTATTGGTTTATTTCAGAAGCTTTGTGTCTGATTCTGTTAGCCTACCTACAGATATAACTGCTCTTTCCACTGCGATCTAAACATTAAATAAGTAATTCATAATTTTAAAATAGTTAAATGATCATTTTTGCATTTTGTTTGAAGTTTATTGTGTGAGGCTAATCAATAGTGAAGTAAATTGTGAGTATGCTACGAAAAACTAAGGCAATTCTTAACTAAGCAAAAGAACAGGAACTTTTATAGAAAGCAAAGATGAATGTTTGTCACTGAACCCTACTGAATCTAAACAAAGAAAAAGATTACCTAATAGTCTTGCAATGCATTTGAAGTACAGTCTGCTATTTGTTTGGGGAGTTGAATGGAATATATGTCTTAAAATATTTCAACAGCAGTAGTGGTGTTTTCCAGTGGGTAGATCTTAGCATTACTAAATTATTGTATCTTTTTTCCCTAGTTAAGACTCATTATTATACTGTAAGGCAAAATAACTGAAGCTTTTTTTACTTGCCTGTGATGCATTTTAGAGCCAATTTGTACTAATGATTAATTGCCTTGTAGGGAATTTTATGCTGGTTTATTATTATTTATATATTTTCTGCCCAGTTTGTGTTAGTTAAGTGAATAATAACACTGTCATTAAAACTTAATTCACATTTTAATTAAAAAGACTTAGTGACAGAGAGCTGACTTACAGAGACAGTCAAATTTTACAAAACAAATTTTACCCCATGCACAAAATAAGTAACTAAAAATGAGAGTTGAAAATACTATACTTTCTTTATGCTAAAAAGAAAGTATGTTTTTGGTATACCAATTGCATAGTTGTTCTCTTTATGTTGTCGATACTTTTTTGTCACCTCAAGTGGACACTGAATGGATATAATAGACTGGACCTAATATTTTTTAGACATTAGCACAACATGAAAGTGATACATTTCCTAGAGGTGGAAGGCACTCTAACTGGTGCGGCTTATTTTTTTTTAATTACTATTTCCCTATTCTGTCAGCTAAAAATTACTTTTAAAAAAATTTTGTATATGATCCATCTAAACTCAGATGAATTGCATGTACCAATTAATGAAATATTGTATGATACTTATAATAATAGAGTTTAAGATTTAAATATATCTATTTGGAATATATGAACATACTACTTTTTAAGACTATTTCTTCAATATTCTTAATTTTTCAGATACATTAGTTAACCTGACTAGTTTTAAGGTGAAAATGAATCAGTTTATAGAGGAAAATCTACAGCATGGTTGCCTATGAAAACAGTAGGTTTGAAGGGGGAGAAAATCCTTGTTATTCTCTGTCCCTAACACTTTGATCTTAGGATAATAAACTACTATTTCAAATATCTAATATATGAAATCAGTAATATTTTTGCTTATTTTTGGTAAAAAGTAACAAAATGCGTTTTCCAACTTGATTAAGCAGGGCAGTTACTTGTACTTTAATTTAGTTTTCAGTCAGAGTATAATAAAACGTCCAGTACTCAGTAATCCGTGATTGTCAACACTTTCTGTTCGAGCAGTGAGTAATTTCTGCTCAGTAGAGTAACTTCACAGAATTTTGTTCAGCTTACTGTACTCAACCAGCACTTCCAGAGCTTAAATTTCTCTATATGATGTGTTGCTTGTGGTCTTAGTGACCTCTAGTTTAAAGTCCTTAGCCCTAAGTCTGGTCATCCAGTGTTGATTGGTTTTGGCCTCATTCCACTGTAGGTGGTTTCAATAAATTCTCTCAGGCTTTATGACAAAAATCGTTCATAAAGTAATTGGGAGATTTCCTCAGAGCACTCTACATCAAAGGATGCTTAATTGTCCCAGCCATGCAAGAAGAAAAACAAGATGTGAAGTGCTGAGTTTAATTAGGGCACAACTCTCTCTATTAACTCAACTGGGAGCACTACCCGGCAATAAATGCAGGTCATTGTTCTTTCCTTGATCACTCGTGGTTTTGGAGGACTGCTGTTTGCTTTCTTTTGCCAGCTCCAGTGATGGGACCTCATGGTTCTTCCCTTGTACAGGGACTAAGTTAGAGAATATGGGAAATAGGGATTTGTCCCTTTGGTATCACATATAGAGAGTCACACAGCTTTCCCTTGCCTGTCCAGTGACTTTCTCATAACTCCTTATTTAAGACTAATATTGAGGGCAAAAAACCTATTTTGAAAAAAATTCAACTAACACTATTTTGAAAAGGATATTCATGCAGTAAAAGAAAGAAATGAAATGTTATTTTGAGAGCATGAAGATGGGCATCAAAAATGCTCCCGTGTGTCTGTGCTGTTTTCCTCAGCTTATCTTAAAAGCAATACTTTTCTGCTGGTTCCTTAAGACATTCTATAAGCAATTTAAGTGATTTTATATATGACAAAGGTAGCTAAGCTCCAGTGCAAGGCAAGGCTGCGCTTTGCAACACATGGAGCAGTGCAGTGTATGAGCTGAGTTTCTCCAGACATGGAGAATGAGGTGACTGATATTTCTGGCAAGAAAGCAAATACTTTGGAACATTCAGGTAATACAAAGGGCCTGTATGGACTTGAGTTTTCAACTTCTCAGGTTGGCTCATATTGAATTTCTTACCAGATTTTACTACCTCCTTAAAGTGGATATAATTTGTCTACAATTAGTAGAACTCTTCTACCATGAAAAACCAAATTTTACCTGTTCTTAAAAAGGATACAAAAAATAAATACCAATACTTTCTGAAGATATTCCCCAGCCCTTTAAGAAGACAAAGTGCACCCTCTGAAGTTGTACAGAGGTGCCCTTAGCATGCAAGGAACTTTCCACATTCTACTTTCAATAAACAATCAAAATTTTATAGCAAACATTTTCTATAAACCCAAAGTTTCTAATTAAAAGTTTGTTTTGTGGAAAGAACTCCAGGTGGTATAATTAGTGAAATATATTTTAATGATAAATCTTCCTTGTCCTATTTTTTCTTAATAACAAAAGATGTCCTATGCATTTGAGATGCTCCCTATGGGTTGTATATAAGAGCTTGGTTAATTAGCTAATCAACTTACCCACCTTACCTTTTTAAATGTGTCCTGTTTCACAGGTGTAATCTCAAATTTTATTTGGGATAGAAGAGATAAATAAAGCATTTAGTGCTCACCCTAGCCTGCACAAAAAGAGAAGATTTTGAGCTGTCCTTTGAATGTCAGTTTCTTAAGGGGGAACATCAGTCATGGCTCTCAGCCTCTGGTCAGGCTGCTCCACCTTCAAGCTATCCCTGTGTCTTGTACATCCCACCATTCCAAAGCAGAATAGCCTAGATGCTGTAGCATGACTAAAATATTGTTACCTGTCAGGGTTTCTAAAAAAAAAAAACAACCCACTTTGCAGGCTCTTAAGACTCCCCTTTCCTACACTTGTGATTTATTTGGGTTTCTCTTCTTTTTTTTTTAAAGTTGCAGTGAATACATGGGTTTTATAGAACTGGGTTTCTGTCTTTTCCTTGGCTTTATTTTGGCTCTATAGTTCAAATAGTTTTGACTATTTTATTCTAATACGTGGTGAGCAGTGACCAAACTCACAACTGTTCCATGTTCTCCCTTTTTACATTCTATCTAAAAAGATTTTTAGTTTTTGTTCTAGGTGTTTGACTTTGGATAGAATTTCTTTCAAGGAAGGTAACTAGTAACCAAACATGTGGATTCAGTCTTGGATTTACTGAAGTTACTCCAAACATTGGTGAGTGAGGGATTATTCTAGAAGTTCAGGTTCTCAAAACACCTTCCAAAATAAAAGATAACAAATGGTAATTGCTATGTTTCCATTGCTATGGAAAAGGTATGTCTGGGAAAGTGTTGTGTGGTCACTGTTGGTGAGTTTAGTCATATGAAAGAGATGGTAATTATGTCCCCCTATCTGCCTCCTCAGATTTCTTCTCCCTTTCTTCCTTATTCCCCAGTATAATTTTCAAAGTCCCTTCTGTAAACAGTAGGTTTCTCTGAACACCCAGAGCAGTGTAATGCTGACCAACATTATTGCATTTCTGCCTGTTTTTTCCCACAGTGCAGTCCTACTGACTGCATTCTCCTGAGATCCTAAATCATATATTTTAATCCAAGATTTCTGGGATCTTTGTCATCTGCTAAGAAAAAGAACAAAATCAGTTGTAAAATCAGTTTGATCACCACCTTGAATTTCTAGCTGCTTTTGAATTTTATTAGGTAAGTAAGCTCTAAGTATTCTGCAATATGGGTATAGCTTACAAGGTATTTGTGGCTACTTTTACTCAATTCCTTACCATTGATTCATTGGACTCAATGCAATTACAAAAGGTAGTATTCTGTATTTTATTTTGTGCTAGTCTGCTGTGAATAAGGGATATGCATTGCTCTGTGTTGCAGAGCAGTACCTTTTTTTTTCTTGAGGCTTTATTTCCCTTCCAGATATGCACTAGCCTTATTTCTTCTGACTGGGAAAAGAGCTTCTGTCCCTATAAACACTCTTGACATGAATGGAGTTACGGCTATTCCTGTCATGTCTGGTATTCCCAATTTACCATATGCTTCACTGGTTTATGAAGAATTCTACCAGCGGCTTTGGTAGAAAAAAACCCCAGTAGTAGTTACTCCAACAGTATCTCTGAACCAGTGGTGATTTCCCCTCCTCTCCTCTGTTTTGTAATATCAGTACAACTGCTTTTCCTGATCTGGATAAAGGTAAGATGCTTTCCCTCTTATTTCCCCCTTCTGTAATTTCCTTTTCTGTTGCAAGTAGAGTCATAAGGAAAGGATGTTACCTCATAGGTTTTCCTTAGGGTGAGGGATGTTATAATGCAGACAAAGAGAGACCTCTGTCTTTTCTGCAGTCCTCCATCGACACCGGTGAGCCCCTTACAGTTGACAAACGCTACTCGCAGTATCAAAGAGATACATTACCCACAACAGAGAAGCTTTAGGAAAAAATGGGTGTCCAAGAAAAACCCTGTTACACAGAAAAAATTCTGCAGCAGGGCTCTGCCAGTATATAACACTGCTCAAAAAACACAACAGTACTGAATATCTGATTGTCTTCAGTCTTTGCCGCTTTTAGGTAAAGTTTTCAAGATGAAACTCAAATTCATTGAAATGCATTTCAGATATTCTTTGTAACTTTTCCAATTTTAACAGGAGGTAAAAAAAATCAAATTTTTTTGCTAATAAGTCCTTAGTATTCATTTAGGGTTCCAATTCTGGCAGCTGGATTTTAATATGTTTATAGAAATTTTGGTACTCTATAGAAACCAGTCTTATTAAAAAAAAAAAATCCACATTCATGTTATTAATGGAATCCACATGAAACCTGATACCTGTGTGGCACAGCAATTGTGACACAGCCTCTATTTTGGTGGGTACATTAACAATGCCTGTATCTTCTTTCTCCGTTAAACTTGGAGCAACTTCAGTTGGTGGAAGCTCTGTCACATTTGGAGTGGCCTAGAAGGCCTAGAAGACATTTACCATTGACTGACATGCAAAATCATTGTATGGATCTTCTCTTACAAAACTGGACTAATAAAGTAACATACTAATCTAAGTTCCCCTTTCTTAAAAAAATGTTTAACTCTATGAAAAACAGGGATGCGTATTTAAATAAGGGAAACAAGAAAAACTACTTACAGGTTTTCACATGAGAAAAAATTGAGATCAACTTCATTGTTTTAGGTATAAGTGATCTGCACAGTAAATTCTTGAAATCTACTTATATTAACTATTGTTAAAAAGAAATTCAACAGGATGTCACTTTTCTAGAAAAAAGGTTCATTGGAGCAGCTTCCATATGTCAGACATATCTAGAGCAGTTTCTTTGTGTTTTCAGTGCATACCATTTTTAATTCTTATTTACTCATGTTGTGCAGCTGACAACCCTGAATGCATCTTGAATAAGGTTCAGAGCTCAGACTGAAGCCCAGTCATAGGTGTCTGCATTTGCAGTAGGTGGCAGAGTTTCGATTTGTAGTGAATGTAGCTCCCACTTGATTCGGAGACAGCTGGAGAGTGATTCTGCTTGCCCTTAGATAGGTGTCAAGAGTGGGATTTATTTGGCTAAACAAAACGTTTCTAGCATTACTAGAGATGCCTTTAGATACATACCTGAGATGTCCACAGAGGGTTAGCAGATCTAATGGGATACCTTTGCCCTCCTGAGCTGGCAGCTAAAAATTGGGCATGATATCCTAGGTCATCTAAAATAACAACACTTAAAATTTAGGCAACTGAGAACCCTTGTGAATGGGTTCATTTCTCTCTAGACTCCATGGACTGTACAGATTGTAGAAGAAAGCCTGGATTCTTCTTGATTGTAATAAATTATTAGAAACTGAAATACATGTTAGGACCTAAATTTAAACGTTTTAATGTGAAGCTAGATCCCATTTTTGTACTTCTCTTTGAAAATACTAAGTCCAAATAATAGAGACTTTTTTTTTCCCCTGGTATATAAGTGTATTTTAAATCTAGATTAGTTATTGTAAAAATTACAAAACACATTAGAGGCATTTCTCCATGATGCATAACTAAGGTTAATCTACGAAAAATAGATCAAAAAGATGCAACTTGGGCATCAATTTGTATTGTGATAAAGTGAAGAAATGTTAAGGAACAATGTATTTTTTGTTCTAGTTGTAATGGAAAGTGGTACAATCTCAGATTGAATTTTTAGGCAATTGCTGAGAAATACTAAGTTTTAAAGACAATTTCTGGACTGTGCTTACCTTTGGTAGGGTCAAATACCGCTTTCCGATGAAGTTCTTTAAAAGCAGCATAAAGGAAGCTTCTATATCACCTCATCTAGACTTTTTCTTAGATAGGTTCCTGACCTTTCTCTCCCATCTAAAGGAATTGAGGTGATCACGTGTGTTCTTAATCTCAATGGCCAGCTTCAATACATTGCCATATACAGTAAGAAAAAGGGAGATATTTCCTGTTCCTTTTTGATTTTGTAAGATTTTATTTGCCTCTTCCTATTACAAAAAACATGGTCTGTAAGCAGTTGAAGTTATTTCAGAATCTGTGCAGAAAGCAAATAAATAATGGTAAGGAGAGTGAGAGGAAACATGAGTATGACTCAGTATTGTTAACATAGCTAACATATGGCCAATCTGTTTTAAAATAACTCTTTATTTTAATCTTTTAATATTTATCCTCTTTAGATTTTAGCATTGAGCAAGAATTTTGGGGTTGTGATGCAAATACATTTTTCTGGAATGGTGGTTTCACACTTTTGTCAATGTAATTTCTAAAGAAGGCAGGTTCCACTCTTCTCTGCTTGCAAGTTATGAAACATGACTTCATTTATCTGGAATTACACGCTAGCCACATCATTTCTCCACTGTTTGGAAAGCACCTAGCACACTGTGATTACATTCAGGTGTAAATAATTTTGTAATTTATAATCTCAATCACAGATTCACAGAATATTCTGAGTTGGAAGGGACCCACAAGGATCAAGTCCAGCTCTTAAGTAAATGGCCCATGCGGGGATTGAGCTGACAACCTTGGTGTTACCAACACCATGTTCTGTTGTCATTGTATGGAATCTTTGAATCTGATGCTATGTAGGGGTTGTTCCACAGTCAGTAGCAGTTTGATATACTTAGTATACTTTGGTACTTCCCACCAAAAAAAGGAATTCCAGTTCACAAAGTCATGGATAGTTCAATCAATAATTTACCAATTAAAGGAATATATTCTGGGGACATATCTAAGAACTGTGACCACTAATACAGGTTAATTTGTAAATAAATTAATAGCAGAAGCTTGTAAATTATTCCAAAATAAAGAAAGCACTGTCTGTCAAACTGTGTTAGCAAAGAGGGCTTTTACCAATATAATGGGTATTAATTTGGTCAAAAAAGAGGTCATGTTTGTTTTAATCAACTGGATACCACATTGTCCTTCAAGATGGGCCAAATGCCACTCAGATTGCGTTCTCTGAGATACGTGTTAAGGTGCTAGATGCAGCCTTATTCAGTTAGACCTGTTCTGTGTTAGTTTTTGCTTTTTCACAGCTTTAAAAAAGACAGTAAGTAAGGCTGAAAGGGACTAAAAGGAATAGAATCTCCAGAATGAATGACTCAGATGGGAAGGAAGAGGGAGATAAGAGGGAAGAGAGAAGGGAACTAGAAGCGAACATGAAAGAATCATTTATATTAATGAGTTCTTCAAAATTAATTCAAAGGGCATTTTTCATAGTAAAGAAATAACTGGATAAAAGGTGAGACTAAGGGAAAAGCAGAGTGAGAAAACTGGACAAAGGGGGAGAATGACATTAAAGAGAACGCAGGCAGTGTAAGAGGAAAGAAAATTAATTCTAGGATCAACAAACAATTTGATATGTATAAACAACTCTAAATAGGAGATAAAACAGAGGTAATGAGGTAAAGTAATAGAAATACTAAAAATTAACCTGAGATAGAATTTCTCATTTGTGTACTATAGACTGCACACAATCTGACGTGTCTGGTTTAGAGCTGTGTAACTTAGTGGGCTCTAAAGGGCAGCCATTGCTCTCATGACTCAGTTAAAATAGTTGGATGTTCTTGGGCAGACAGGTGGTTTTGTGCTGCGGTGGCCACACCGCCCGGTGGCGTGACCGGTGACGAAGTCACTGTCCTCCTGTGTGAACACCGCCGGGTGTCACAGTGCAGGGATCTTTGTGCTCCTTGGAAGAGTGGCAGCTCTATCCAAGGGTCTATGGCCAGAGACCAGGAGAGCAGGCGCAAGCCTTGATGATAGGCACGGCAGACGGAGATGAAGAGAGAGGGAGGCCTCAGGCAGCAGTGTATTCCAAGAGGTTTACTGGAAGCAACTTGAAGGGAGCCGACCACCTGAGACTCGCCGGTGAAATGGCGTGCTCAGCTCTGGTTGCACGGGATTTTATTAGGGGGTGGAGAAAGGGGAGGAACAGGGAAACAACCAATCAAGAAATGATAAGGGGTTGACACATAACCAGTGGGTTTCCAAGGGAGGAGGTACAAGTACAAACAAACCAATCACCAACCGAGTAAAACAGAACCTTCCAGAACTTAATATAATATGCATCAACTTACTTATTAAACATTAGGGAAACGGACCAATAGTAAACAGAGGGAGAGAGAACATTCTAGAATAGGATGAAGGACCTCACTCAGGGACACGCCTAATAGGCGGGGAGGTTAAACCTCTGTCCCATCCTCCGTTCCGCCCTCAGAGGCGGAGTCATGGGCGGGGAAATCAACCCACGGGATGTCATTAATCTTGAAAGTGGGTTGGGCCACCGCCACAGTTTTGCATATTATTTTCCAGGGTAGCAGGTAATCCCCCCCAGTTTTAATATCAGTGCATTTATTCTTGCCTCTCCAAGCACTTCTCAGCTTTTGACAAAGTACAGTAATAGTTACAATATTTGATACATCATTTTTTGAAAGAGCATATTGGTTTTTAAGTAGCATCAACTGGATCAATGGTCAGGAGAAATTTTTCCTATCTCTACATTCTATTATATGGTATCAGTTAGAACTTGAATGTCATGGAATATTCAGCTGAAGGGTCTAATTAAAATCTTGTATAAATATTTGTGCAATGTAATGCAGTGGCATGTGTCAGTATTCTAACAATAACTGTAAACCAAGCACACAGGATTTTTTTGAGAATAACATTCCTTCAGAATACAGCAGATGTATCCAGCCTTACCTTCCATGGATCAGTTCTGGCTATACTGGGACTTCTTCCTTTAAGATGTATCTGTCCCTCCTTTCCAATCCCCAAATGGGTAAGCAGTCTTTCCCTGTGCATTTCTGTTCCACTCTGTGGAAAACACACAGTTTTGGAATGTAACACAGTTACATTCCCAAAACAATCACAGGGAGAAGCAGTCAGGGAGGCAGGTGATATTCAGGGCTCAGGTTTCTATTCCCTCTTTGAAAAAAAGCAGGAGACCGATAGACTGAGACATATGATGGATCATGCATTTGTAAATCGAACACAAGGGGTGCATTTTTAGTTTAGAACTTCCTGATCTTTTGAGCTGAACAAAGCAAGATCTGCCAACTCTTCTTCTATGCTAGAAGAGAAAATTTTGCTGGTGCAAAGAAATTATATGACTTAATATGATTTAAGAATAGAAGGAGAATTAGTTAAGAATTGTAGATAAGGAAGTATTTGTTGCAAGTGATGCTACAAAAATAATTAGAATAAAATATGAAAGTTAGGGAAAGGATAACATTTGTCTAAATTATTCTGCAAGGTGTGTTTGATCAGACTGAGTTCTTTGGTGGTGGAGTCTCTTTCTGTGGTTCATAGAGTGTCTGTATTAGTGGAGCCTCTCAGCTGATGCTTCCAGCCACTTGTAGTAAAAATAATAATGAGAATGAAGATAATAACATCCTGTTTGCTCTCATGCATAGTTAGTAATAGAATGAATAAGCTGTTCAGTCAGTGTATCTGATGTTGTACTTACATAGTTGTCAATCCTGTTTCACAGATAACTTTCTTAATGAGACTAACTAATCTTAACTATTGTCTTGCAAGTTTTTCTAACAAACAAAGAAAACTTTTTTTTCTAGCTCCTCATTTCCTGTATTTCCTATACCTTTACATTTCTTAATTAAAAAGTTGTTTTCTTCATCGTGTTGGTGACCACAAAAAGATCAAATCAGTTCCTTCCCTCTCATGGAATGAGAGAGTCCACATCCACCTTCTAAATTTTATTCTGAGACGATATATAATTTTCAGTTTAATGAGACTGGTAAGGCTATTTCATTTTTTTTCATGCTCTTCTTAAGTCTTTAGCATCAAATACTCTCCAGTGTTATCCATGGTATGGACTGAGGAAACAGTGCAGCCAATGTTTTTTTCTGATGCATACTGCTGGTATTCTGACTGGGAGAAGTATCTCTGAGGAAGTTCTTCACTGCTGCGTTTCACACAAATGGGAGATGCTTGGGTGTACTCACATGAGTTAACCCAGTGCAGGCGTGAACAAAAACTTGTATCTGAGCCACCATGTCCTTGTTAGTTCTGATTGTATTGCTAAGGCATGGGAAACATAACTCAGTGTTCTTTATGCTACAGTGAGCTTAGTTGTTCACAGTGAACTGTAGGAGAGCCTTTATGTACTTCTGAGCATACATAAGACTGTTCCTGGATCGATGCTGTCAGATTGGTTGCAAAGACCAAGAGATTTGCCTGGCTCTTTCACAGGAAGTGAGCTATTCATTTTCTGAAAGGTATTTATTTACTTTATCTTAGCCCCATCCTTAATGTGTCTTGTATTTTTATGGCAACTGTTCTAGAGCAAAAATATTTCTCATGTTTTAGTCCATCACTATTTATATGTATATATATATATGGATACACAGTTACTCTACAACTGCTACTGTGCCTTTTTTCAGTTGTTCAGATTCCTTGCAGGTGGATGATGCTCTTTGGCATCTTGCCAGTTATATCTGTGGCATACTGAAGTAATCTAGTGTTTCTTCCAAGGCTGACACAGCACCCATTACTCAGCACCTTATATAAAGCTATTTTGATAAAACAGCTTTGTTTTTGAACATAAGGTTTAGAGGTGATTGCACTTACCTAGATGGAGGCATGGGTTCATCCCCTTGGAGGTGGCTATCTGAAGGGTCTACTGTCAGTCAGTGACCAAAGAGAATGAATATGTCAGCACCTCTTACTTTGGGGTCATATTTGTTTGCATTCCTGCAATAGTTACAGCATTTGGAGTGTGTCAAAGCCATGAGAATAATCATGCAGCCCCTCAGTGAGGTAGACAGCCGTTAGCCAAGTCTTGTGGGTTAACATTTAAATCTGTGAGATGAATGGGTCATGCTTGGCCAACATGACTGTTAATCAACTCTGAAAATCAAATCCAGGTTTTTTTTCTGTCAGTGACCAACATCATGACTCTTGAGTCCCAGTCCAGTGTTGCATCCTCAGGCTGAACATTGGTCTGTGAAGGTGGGGGGTTTCTGGGAGGGACGTTAAGGAACAGAGACACTTACTTTGCCTGAGAAAGATTCAGAGGGAGATAGTTGCTTGCTACCTGTACACATCCAAATATATTTTTGCTCCTTTCTCCTCTTTCTCTCACTTAATCCCTCTCTGAAATTGCTAGGATACTAGCTAAAAATAGCTAACACGATCTAGAAGCATTTTGTGTACTAAAAAATAAACCCCAAATACTAGTCAGTGAGCGGGGTGATCTTACAGCTGAGTCTTTCAAGCAGGTTGTGCAGTCTACAAGGATCCCTTTTCAGGACTGGAGTTTTTGCAGTTAAAACTTCTCTGTTAGGAAAAGTTTGTCTGCTTAATAAAGTGAGTTTTGGTTTTTTCATGGTTGTTTTTGTTTTTAAGAGCAGAAAGAAAATTTGTTGGAAGTGTGAGGAACAGATTGTAAATCCGTGAGATATGTATTTTTATTACTGTGTTAAAGCTGCCTGTGCAGGAGGAAAAAAACCCAAGAAACAGAATTGAAGTATTTTTTATTCTTAATGATAAAAGTAATCACCTTCAAACAAAATTAACGGAGAGTATATCATGTACTTCGAGAAAGACCTGAAGCCACATTTTTATTTACAGCCTTTGTTTCTTTTCCTCCATCTTTGTTGATTTCTTCAAATAGCATATTTTCCCTTAAATGCTTTGCAGTGTATTTGCAAAAGTTATTAGTCAGGTAATGCACTATAATTGTTTAGTATCTTTAATGTTATACTGAAATCATAATACTCAAATATTATATATTTCAAATGGTGAGAAAGAAAACTATGCAACTGTGCTGAGCTTACGACAACAGGATTCTTATAAACAAATTGATAGAGGAATTAAGTTCCATAGCTGAATAATTTTGTTCTGAAGTAAAGCTTTACTTCAAAAGTATGACAGGGATGACATTTTCCTGACTAGAGAAGGAAAAAATGCATGTTCTAAAACTGTTTCCCCCATCTTTTCTTATGCAGAGGTCTTATCTGCTGTTTAATGGGTAAACTTACTGTGAAGTATAGTTGCTTGTTTAACTTTACCCCTATTCAAGTCTTTGATTTTGGCAGGTTAGTTAATTCAAATAAAATTTGTGAAGTTAAGCACTTTCAAGAAAAGGCATAGGAGAACCTAATTTAACCTAGAGTGTCTCTTTTATTCTTCTGTTATTCATTTGAAGTGCCCTATCAGCTTGAACTGGCCAACTTCAGTCATTTTTACCCTTTTATTTTTTTCTCTAATGTAAACTGAAATTCCCTGCTGTTCGTGGTATTTTAGTGTTTAGCATCATTTAATGAGCAGGTATCATTAAACTTAAAAGGTCCTTTTCTGTATATATCTGATTAGTTAGTGAAAGAACCAAAGAATTCCTCTAATTTATCTTTGCTTCCTTGTTATATTTTGATGTTGGCCCATTTTACGTTTCAGTGCCTTTTTATGAAATGTGAAATTGTAATTTTGGTGTGAAAGTAGGACACAAAGTGGAAAAAATCTTTGGCACTGCTAAGATGTTTAAAGTAGTATATCTTGTTTACCAATTAACTAAGAGACTGTGGTTTATTTAAAACTTTTACTCATATAAATATGTGTGTTTCTACACATAGAAATATATATAAAATAGATAAATATTCTAATGTAAGTATTCATTATCTGTACTTTGGCAATATCCTTACTAACACCTGTCAGTAACCTTTGCAGCTGGGTACACCTAAATTTGGCACAAAATTCTTCCTTCCTTGTACATCCAAAAATCCTATTGAACTCAGTGTTGAATTTTAATTTTTTGCAAATACAAGATCAGGGTCCAATTAGTTGATGATACAAACTGTGAAATGGAAAAACTGAAAATGATCAGTTATGAAGACGCTGTACATGTTTTATATTTAGGCTTGGCCATTTTCAAAAAAGCAGTAAGAAAAGGTTATTTAGTTTATAACATTTATTTTTCCAGTATTTTACACTTTAAATCCTTCTTGGGAAGAAAGTCCAGTTTAAGATTCGACTGTCATAACTGAAGGCTTTTGTGCTCTTCATTTGAACAAGGGTTTGCTGGACCAGGACCGTTGTTTATTCTATCAGTTTGTTCTCTTAAGATCTTAAAGGTCTAAATGATTTAATCAATACTGAAATGAATCATTTCCGTTACTGAGATATTTGCCTAAGGTAATTCATCATTTGATATAGATATTGCCATGTTTTAAACAGTGACAGCTATGGTAATTGATTAATGCAATCCAATATACCATTCCAGTTTCCATTTCCCATTTTTGATGTGCTAAAAAATATTCCAGCATTTTGATTTTCTTCTTATTTTCTTTCATGAAATAAAATCTGGGAGATAGAAACACTGCGTGAAGAAAAAATAATGAGGGTTGAATGGAAGTAAAGGTCAGATATTATGTAGAAAGTTGCAGATGGCACTGTATGTCATTAACATTGCTAACGTCTAAAAAGATGTAACAGTGCTGCCTACTGGTAAGATGTAGTAGTATTAAAGCATTAAAGTCAACGTAGGGAAATTGTGTGTGCATGTGCCATACGCTTTATTGTAACAACAGCGTTCTCTGGTTTTTTAAGCCCTGGTAAGTATTGACAAGATCCATGGTTTTACATCAGGATGAATAACACATTCTTATATGCATCACTTGAATGGAAACTGGATGCGCAAGATAAGAAGCCTAATCATTTTTCATTGAAATTTGTAAAATTCTATCCTAGCATAATTGTATGCATTCTAAATTTTTTGTAGTAAAATTACTTATATTAGCTATAAATTTTTCTTGTTAATAATGGTATCCTGCTTAGAAATAAGACGCCAAATGAAAAAAAAGTCTTTCATGTTACTTTTAAAGACTTGCCTTGTAAAATGCAAAAAAGGCTACCTTTTTAATAGTAAATAAGATTACATAGCAAGTGCAGATCTTCTTATCCAAGAAAACAAAATCACTTTCTAAAAAACTCAGTGGTTTTACTCTACGAAGGTGGAAAAACTGAGACAATGGATCACGGAGATTAAAATTTTAAACTCTGTTGTCTGAAGTTAAACTCTTGAATTTGTATTAATGTGTTATTTTCAAAAGTACGGAACTGTTTCACTCCTTTGAGAATTACAACCTTTTGTTGAGATATCTAGGGGAATTGTGAGCTTGCCGCTAGGTGTGTGGTTTCAAAACAGGGATTGACATCCACACTATCTTCAAATTGGGGTATAAAACTGGTGACAAAACTCAGATCTTCCATATCCATGTCTTGAGATGTTATTAATTACAAATTCAGGCCAATTATTTGCTTACATTGATGTAAGAAGCACTTATTTTTCTCTTAAAAAAACTCCCCACAATTATTTAAGAGTTAATAAATGGATGCTGTTTTTGAACAGTCTTCCTGTTTGAAAACACTCACAAAAGCAAAAGACAGGGGCCAGAGAAACAGTCTGGTATCCCTATGGCAAACTGCTTTACTCCAGCAGTGAGGAGCTGGTAATACTGAGTTCTCACATCATACGTAGTCATTCATATGCATGGCTCCTTCTTCCCTGATGTAGGGCCTCTTTCTTGTGTTGAAATACCTTCCCTGGGAGTCGCAGACTGTAAGCCAGGACTGCCTGCAGGAGCTCGGTATCAGTTATGGAGATGATTTAGGGAGCTAATGATACTTGTGGCTAATTATCTCGTGCCACCTTGTCCTTGATTATCTTCAAAAAAAAGAAGGGATGCTACAAGGAACTAATTCTAATATAATCTACCAGGCTTCCACTTGAGGCATCTGTTGAGATAATAGAACTAGTTCCAGGAAAGATGCTTCTTCTACTCTTAAAATAAACTGTTTGGTTCTTGCTAATTAATAATGACAGTTTATTTAAAACATGTAAATCAAAGATGTATATGGCTGATAGTGATGCACAACTTTCTAGAGAGCAGGAGAAATGTAGGTATTTTGTAACTTCATAATTATCAGTGAAATGTGAACATATAATTGTTAGAACAGGATGCTTGATCAAATATTAGTAACCTTCAAGAGGCAATTTTTACAAAAAAGGGGTCATTACATACTGTGCAGAGTACCAGTCCTGGTTCACTTGCACATGTTTCATGCATCTCATGCTTCACTAGCAAAGATACTGCTGTATGCCCTACAATACATATTATATTTCAAATACAGTTTTACATGTAAATATTTAGGTCATCACTCAAAGGCAATACTTTTCTTGAAACAATAATGTCACCCATACAAAGAAAATGGAGTTTAACAAATTCTTGGCTTCCACTGAGAGCAAAATGGACATGCCTTTTTCACTCCAACCACTTCTGCACCTTTCTCCACTAAGTGAGATTCCAGCCTTAATGGATAACATTTGTTGAATGCAGTCAATAAAACTTTAGGATCACATTTATGTTTGATTAGGTTTGGTCTTTTATTTCTTATAATTTCATCTGACTGCCGAATTTAAACAATTGAGCCCCATGACAAAAAGAATTCAGTACACCATAACATATTGACTGAGAAAGCATTAATAAATACTGTATAACATTATTATCCTTTTATCCTAAGCAGGCATGATATGAAAACTGCATTTGTATTGTTGTAGTCATTTTTGCATTGTTCTTGCAGAATGAATACAGCAAGAAAAATGTCATTGTAGATTATGTAATAAAATTTCTGAAACTGTAATGCAGCCATGTAAAAATGCAGTTTACTGTGATGTGCTGTAGCATAATGCACAACAGGTAAATAAACTATTGTTAAAGTAGATTTAAAATCCATTCTAATATATGCTTGGCTTACAGAGGGATATTCTCTTCCTTCATGCCTTAAAACCCCGAAGTGGAAGGTCCAAAAAGCTGTCAGTCTCATTTGTTTTCCATCAAGAGTATTGAGATAAAGTAAGTTTGACTCAAAAAAACTTTAAAACTTCTCTTTTGCATAAACTACACTGACAGAGGTTCAAGAAAGAGGTTTCTACCTGCTCTTCTTATGGAAGAAGCTGAGATATCCAAAATCAGAAGAGGGTAGAGAACTGCAAACTACTTTTTTAACTTCTTATCCTTATCTCAGTGCTATTTTCTTAAATGATCATCTCTTTCACTTGGGTACTTAATTGGCTGTGGTTTTGTGGATGTGAATATTTCTTGTATCTTCCAATGCAAGGGTAAGCCCATGATCTACCAACTAGGTACACATCAATTTGTGGGAAGGTTTGTGGCTGTAGCAGGATAGCTGATGAGGCAGCTACATTGAAAGATCAGTGATGATCAAGGAGATGAAGCTTATCAAAAAGGCCTAATGGGAAATCACTTGCAGATGAGAAAGAGCACCCTTTTGAGGAGGTAGAGAGCTTCAGGATAGTTTAGAATGCAAGAAATTACTCGAGAACCCTGGAAAATATTAAGGAAGGAAAGGTGGGCAAGTGTTTTTTATTTTGCTGGCAGCTATATTTTCTAGTGTTAGGTGGGTTTTTTGAGTGAAATAACAAAAGGCTCATCACTAGGATGAAGCTTGGTTTCACCAGGATGGAACTGCAACTGATTTTTATGCTATGTCTGGACTATTAATAAGACGTATCCAGGACCATCCCCATGTGCAGAGTCCCACTGCGTAGAACAGCTGATGTCTATGTGTAAATTACCTGAGTTTTCAAAGCAATTTGTTGCAAGATCAACCTGCTTATTTGGAATGGTTCCTGCAAAGTTCTCGCTTCTGAACTGTGCCCGCAAATTGTCTTGGAGAGTACTAGCTGGCATGAGTGAAAAGCATTTCAAGAACAATTTTAACAATTTAAAATGTAGGTGTTCATATTCTAGTGCTCAGGAGTGTTTGTGGGAAGTATTTGATTTACTAGTACAGATCAAGTTGCCAAGTCCCTGGAAGTGGCAGCAAATGGTGGCTTTGTGATTATGAATGGATCCTTACTAACCCCAAAGGAGTTGAGAAATTAGGTAGAACTAAGTGTGATGAGCATTCAGATGAGGGACATCATCCTGGGCTTTCAGCTGTTACTACAATTTATCAAATTTCAAAAAGAAAGAATTCCTGTTTCATTTGTGAGGCACCTGAGGTGTTGAGAACTGTGCAGTGCATCTTTTTTAATCTCTCCTGGAGACGTTCCATTTTTCAAGAGTAATTAAGAGCAGGAACTCCAAGACAAATGGGATGCATTTGTAATGAAAATTCTTAGATGTTACTGTGGGATAGGTGGGGTGTTTCTTATGATCACCTATTAAAAAAAAAACAAACCCAAACCCAAACATTATTTTAAAAACCCCTTTGTTTTAAACCCACAGCAAAGCAATAATTTCTTAATATTGCAAAATGTTTGAAGAATTGCAAAAGGACTCCTTTTCAATAGTAATGTACAATATATCTTTCCTTTATGAATTTGTAAGAAAGAGAAGAATCTCACTGCAATGTTTTCACCTATATGAGTTTTAAGTAATATTTGATGTATCAGTTAAGGGTAAGGATGTATGTCAAATGTCCTCAGTACAGCATTATGAGAAACTTGAGGAGACTAACTATTTGCGGTGTGGCTGGTGGGAATAGTTGGAAGGTTTTAGTTGCAGACGTGCTTCGAATATCCTGCTGAATCCGGTCATGCCAGGGTAGTGGATATTACATGAGCCACCAAGAGCTATGTAGTTAGTTAGATATTCCGTAACACTTTCATTTGCCATGTCAAACATGGCATTTTGCATGACTGCACATCACTTGTTCTAGGGCTTGCAGTTTTTCCACCACTTCTCCCTCTTTTTGCTGCACTTTTGAAGAAGAGTGCCCATGCAACTGTGTTTCATGCTCAATGCACTGTTCTCCTTAGCTTCTAGGCATAATCCCTGTGAGCTTTGCAGCTCTGAAGGGTCCTATGTGCAATTTGTGAATCACTGACTGCCTCCAGTGTGTGGGGCTATCGCAGTGGTGCCTCTCAGCATATGCAGTAGCAGAACTTCTGGCACTTAGGTGACATCTTTTCATCCAAGGAGACAAAGCTTTGGATTGCTTTCATAGGCTTAGAGATTTCAGTGCCACCTGGTATTTCAGGCACTTAATTGCTGGTTTGCAACTTGTCTGTGGGAGCTGAGACTGTGTTTCAAAGATGCTTTCAATGTGTTTGTGTTGTACAGTAGAAAATGCTGTAGTACATACTCATTCTACCTGAGCTAGTAGTGATCCACACGAGTACTTCTACATAGCACAGCTGCATGTCCGTGCAGAGACGCTCATTTTGGTATTAATGCTGAAAAGCCCTGCTGAGTTTCTGAGCTCCATTCTGCAGCCTGCTTGAATGCTGATGGTTTGTGTTATATTTAACTGCAGAATGTAGTCAATTCTTTAGACTTCCAAGTGTGACACTATGGATTTCGAGGAGCTTCAGTGTTCAAAAAATTTGTCACCTCTTCTGTGAAACAAATACAATTATTTTCTTGATAGAATTACTGATTTGTTGAGAAAAATGAGAAAAAAAATAAACTAGCAATTTTGTTATAACTTTCGGCAGAGTATTTAATGAATACTAACCCCAAATAAATTAGAATTCAAATCTAGTTAGGACTGTAAATAATAATATGGTGAGATAAGGACTGGTGAATCCTGTATCCTTCTGACATCTCTGGTCTTATTTAATTAATTATCCAGAGTACTCCTAAACAACATGTTAATGCAGTCCGAGGAAGATACTAATTGGTTAGAGGTGTCAACACTAACAGCACTAAAAGAGTAAGAAAACCTTTCAGCACATGATAACTATCTGTACAGGGACGAGAAAATCAAGATTCTGTCACCATTAAATTAGTCTTAGAAAATGTATATATAATCTCATTTGCCATACATTTTATTTTATATTTTAATCATATATAAAGGTATCTGAGTATCTATACAGATCACAATAGAGAGACCAGACAAACAACCAAAACCATTAGACTATTTTTTCCTCAAAGTAAGTTAATACACTCGAGAGAGGGTAAATTGAAATGCAGGAACCCAGACAAAAGAGACATTGGGGTGAGGAAATGACAGTGAG
Organism: Aleadryas rufinucha; assembly: GCA_013397815.1. Classification (NCBI taxonomy): domain Eukaryota; kingdom Metazoa; phylum Chordata; class Aves; order Passeriformes; genus Aleadryas; species Aleadryas rufinucha. The sequence continues at coordinate 196,851 of VZTH01005518.1, forward strand.
GCACATTGCACTAGGTCTTAGGCCACCTTGTTTTCATTCCTGTCTCTGCTGCTAGCTTGCTACATGACCTTGATCCAATCAGTTCCTTATTTTATGCCTCAGTTTTTTCATCTGTTAAAAAATGGGGATAATGATACTGACTTGCTGATGAAAAATGCTTTTTAAAATGTGGGTGCCATTATAAGCAGGGTACCAGATCACCAGGTCGGTAGTTAATGGTTCATGAATTTGTAACTATAATGTAAAACTATGTAATTTGTAACTATGATTTACTACAGGTAAAATATTCCATTTGAATCTGAGCCTTGGTTAACCAAAACAAACATGAAGGGCTTCAGTTTCAAAAGAGATTTTTCTGGGGGGGTTCAAATGACTTAACATATATGTATAGTATGAATATTAGATTTTGAGATGAGGTGGATGTTTTTTAAACCATGTCTAAAGCTGTTTGGAGCAGATGCTCCAAAGTGTTGTGATAAATACAGTGTAAGAATGAGAATGAGTTACCAGAACAGTGTTATCTAAGTTGCTATAAAGCTGCCCAAGTTAGCTGTGAATGATGTGATTTGCATGTCTTGTTGCAGCCCTGTGCAGACTACCCAATGCAGTTTTAGCATAGACTACTGCACAAAGTTTGTCTTGGCTAATATGAAGGACATTATTGCTGTGTGGAAGTTGGAGCAGTGATCTGAGTGCAGGCAGGAAGCCTGGTGTGTCCTTAATTCAGCAGAGCTGCTGTGCTTGCTGAATGAGTATGAGAACTGATCTTATGCATGCATAGGGAAGTTCCGCAAACGCTACTATCCATCCTTTGGCCGTTGTATGCGACAGCCAGAGATGACTTGGGTGACAGCTACAAGTTCTGTAGGATATCCATTTAGTTCTTCAGGATATCCATTAGCAATCCTGGCTATTGGATCATGGGTTTCTGGTGGAATTGAGGTAGAAAGGACCCTCTGGAAATGATGGATCACTGTGTCCCACTCAAAGCACAATTCACTGAGAACGGGATGATCAGGGTGTTTCCTAGTTGATTTTGATTCTCACCTGCTGCAATGTCACTTCACTGTGAATGACTTTTCCCTTTCATCTAATCAGATATCGTTGTGTTGCAGCTTGTGTTCATTGCCTTTTTCTTGTCACTGTGCACCTCTGGTTCCACCCTTCCACACCTTACCTTTGAGGGTCCTTGAAGACTGTAAAGGCCTCCTTACATAGCCTGCCCTGCTGAAGGCTGAACAAACCTACTCTTCTCAAACTCTCCCTGTTCATCATGCCCCTTCTCCCCTCGCACCATGGAATCACAGAATGAACTAGGTTGGAAAAGACCTTTGAGATCATCAAGTCCAACCCATGACGTAACCTAACACCTCCTCATCAACTGAACCATGGCACTGAGTGCCACGTCCAGTCTTTTTTTAAAGACGTGTGTCCAGGGACGGTGACTCCACCATCTCCCTGGGCAGACAATTCCATGATGGAATCTGGTGGACTCCTCAGAGTCTGTTGGTGTCTTGTGCAGAAAGAAGCCTGTAGCACAGTCATGTGCAACTAGGTGTCAGGACTCCTCAGACCTTACTCTGAAAAGATGTTCTGAATGCTAGTGGCTCCTCACCTCCAGCAGGGGGTTCTTACTGCCCAGTTGCAGTACTTGTTTTTGGTGATATTCCGCATGAAGTTCATCATTGTCTCATTCCTCTGGCCTATTGAGCTACCTCTAGATAGCAGCCCCATAGCATTTCCACATCCCCTCCACACCCCCTAGTTTGGGACCATCCATACATCTACTAGGGTGCACTCCATTCTATTATCCAGGCTGTTGACCAAGATTTTGAACAGTATTGGTGCCAGTACTGATCACTAGAAAGCATCACTAGTATCTGGCTGCACTTGGTTTTCATATAGCTCATCTCAACAAACAGAAAAAAGCTGTGTTGGAACAAGCGGGTCTCAGCTGTGTATGGGCTGATGAGCAGAGCAGAGCTTCCATAGTGAATCTGCTGTACTGTTTCTGGCCCCAGAGAGCTCTTCTGCATATCAGAGATTATAGATCTCTCCACAGTGTGATACCTCTAAGAGTCTTACCTCTAAGAGGCTGCAGTACAAGAGTAGGACAATTATCTAAAAATGTTAGCATGCATAGACCTCAAAGATATAAGAATAGGAAAAGTGTGTAATATGACATGTAAACAGAGGAAATTACAGAAAAAGTTGCCTGAATGTCAATTGGAAATGATTACTGGGAAGCATGTGATTATACAACAGTGTCTTCTGCAAGAATTGTCTGAGTGCTGTATAGTCAAAATCTTTTCTTTTTTCTCACATTTGCTGAGAAAGAGATGAGGTGACTCTTTCTATATCATTGTGTTTTCTAATAATTTTGTACGTTTGGTACTTCTTATGTCTGTGACTGTTAAATAAGTTCTTTGCTGCATTGTTACATTCTGGTTTTGTGGGCTTCATACCGAAGTCTCAACCAGAAGAGACTGGGGCTGAAATACAGTGAAAGGTGGGATCAGAGGTGAGCTGCTAAACACAGCTATGTATTTCAATTATCATTATTATATGTCTTTGTTTATGAAATATATTTTCTGGCTTTTATATTCTTACCACAGTGTAATCTGAATAACTTTTTTCAAGATTATATGTAATTTCTAAATCCTAATTTTTTTCTCCCTAATATGAAAAGGGAAAAATGCTATTAGTCTGAAAAAGGAGGTTTCTTTTTAATGACTGGACTTGAAATGTAAACGAAATCCACATTTCTGCCCTAATCCTGTAAGAAATCCCATTAGATAGTGGCTCTAGTGAAACTTGTAGGTGATTTAGCTCCTGAGTGTGCTGAGCTGATGCTACTTGGGATAGAAATCTCTGTTTGTGAGTTTAATACTGCATACAGTCCAGATACTTTATACCACTAAATCAGTGTAAGTCTGGTGCAGTAGCATAATCTGCTTTACTAGTTAAAGTAAAAAGTTAACCTTTTACATATATTTCCCTGTCTTGATGGCATTCTTTTCTCCTAATGCTTTCCCTGTATGCTAGCTCTTGTAATTAGTTATCATTATTTATTTAAGTTGCCTTCAGATTAACACAAAATTAGCTAAACCCACTTTGAAGCAAAGTGTCTGGCACTCTCACTGCAGTGGAGTGCACCTGTTTACACTAGGCCACAATTTTCTCCAAATGTCTGATTTAAAGAAAAACATAAATTATAATTTCAACTAGTCTCATGCCAAATCCTGCCAAAACATTTTTGCTTCTGCACATCATCATTATTCGTTTATGACTGCGTGGCCGTGGGAAAAGCTTTTCTTAGTTAATTACAGACATTGAGCCTGCAGAGGGAGCTCAAACCCTTGTTTATGTGGGCCTCACTAAAATAGCATTTTTTTTCTACAGACAGTGGAGAAACTTGTTATTTAAATATATCAGAAATTTATCCTTCAATGTGTAAGGCTTTTGTATGTGGAACCTAGCTATTTTGGAGATATACGTGAGAGTAAAAGCCTTTCCAAAGTGACTGGAAAGAGTGTGGATTTCTGGGACTTGGTAGGTGGCACTGTTTGAAATACCCAGAGCTGTAGTGGCCAGACCTCCAAGACTTCCTTTTCAGTCCTCATTCTGGATGGAAAATAGCCTCAGTAAGTCACTGCTCTGTCAGGTCAGAGCCAAAATAGTGCAGAAGATCAGATCGAACTCTGTGAGCTGGAGCTCAGAACAGGAATGTAGAGCTGAAATAAATGAGGCCAGGAATAGATAAGCTGAGGAGGCTGTTGCAGAAGTTCATTAAGGAAGGACAGAGAATGCCTTATTTTGGGTGGGAGCAGATAACAAAACTTGCAGTTGAAGGAGATTTTTAAGAAAAATTTGATTTACTTTGCTGACTGTGATACATTTCATTGAGAATGTCAGGAGAGGAGAAAGGTACATAGATACCATTAGAATGAACGAATAACATTTCAATCCACTGTTTGAAAAAGTGAAAAGAAAAGAAACCCACATATGTAAATCTAGCAAGTAGATGAATCAAAGTGATGGTGATGTTGGGAAGGATGATACTGTGCTCCTTAATCCTCCCCTTGGCAGGTTCAGGCAACGGCTGTGATTGGCCAACACCATGTCCCTGTGCTGCCCCACGAGGTCTCCAGTTGCAGAAGGCCCCTGCCCTGCAGTTGTGAAGTATATTGAACCCCTTGTCCTTTTTCTTGGAGATTAAATGAAAAATTGTTTTCTATCCTGTCATACATTTTGGTTTTGGAAGAGACTGGAGTGTCTGTGTAGCCAGAGTCTGGGAACCTGTAAAATTTGGCTGCTGGGAAGGCAAGAAATGTCTGCAAGTTTGTTCTATTTTGAGAGTCCTTTAATAATTAAGGATGGATAAAATCATTTTAGTGCTGCTGTTGGGGTTTTTTAATGAAAATAGGTTTTCCCTATGATTGCTTGTTGTGCCATTGGCAGCGGGCTCTGGGACGTGCTCAGAACAGCCTGAAAGAAAGACTGGTGTTTGTCACTGGCTGCTAATTGCAAAGGTCTGTTAGAAACAAAGCAAAACTGTTACTTTTTTTGGTGTTTCTGGTGAAATTGTAAATATTACCAGAATCAATGAGGCAGATGGTGTATCAGTTCATACTGAAATACTGAACTGTGTTCTCAGGGGAAGGGTTTCACCAATCACCCCAGTTTCTTTCATATCTTTGTATACGTGTCCTGGTTGAGGCCAGGACAGGGTTAATTTTTTGCAGTAGCTGGGAGGGGGTGTGGCCAAGGCAAGGAAGTTATTCTGTACCACTTCATATCATTGCTGGGGGTGGGGGAAAGGAACTCTTTTTCTGGGTCCACTAAAGGTGGCAGATGGAGCAGTCCAGTATTGTTTATTGCTGGGGGTTTCCCATGTAAATACTTTCTTTTTTTATACCTTTTGTTATTAATTTGTTGCTGTTACTGTTAGTTTTCTTATCTCATTGCTGTTTCCAGTAAATTGTTCTTATCTCAACCCATAATCTTTGCCTTTTTTGCCTCCAATTGGAGGAGGGGGCAGGGAAATGGCTCATGGTTTTATTGGGAGTACTAAATGGAGAATACCATTCCTAAATCACAACAACATGAGAGATGTTTTTTGAATTCTGTCTTCATGATGGTATAAATGGTCTGTTGTTCTCTAAAATGTAAATGGTATCTTTCGATATGAGGGTTTTTTGTGCTTTTTTTTTTTTT